>CM053034.1:212003402-212218402 GCA_028564925.1 Lithobates sylvaticus | reverse complement strand
TCTGGTCCTGACTTACGCGTTTCATCACCATGACGAAACGTATAAGTTGGGACCGAATTACGTAAGCACGATATTTGCCACGGCTATTTTGTGATGTAAAGGGGGGCTGTGATTTGAAGGACTGATTGAAGACACTGATGTAAAGGAGGACCATAATATAAAGAGGGATGGGTCTCTGATGTGAAGGGGGACTGAGGGCGCTGCTGTAAAGGGGGGGGGTTGTAATGTAATAAAGGGGGGACTGTGATGTAAAGGGGTGGGTTGTGCCTACCAACTCAAAGCCTTGGTAGCTCCTTGTTAGCTGCCAAGGCTCTTAATCTGCTTTGGAGTTGGGTAGCCTCTGGGACTCACAGCAGGCAACAGGTGATGTGGCAGTTTTCCGTGCTAACTAGATTTTACCTTTTAAATAGAGACTTGTACAACTATACAGTAGATTGTATGAAACCTTGTCTACAACACAAGGGGTTAACATGACTTAAAATAAAGAGAACACCGTATAGTACACATATGGTGCTACAAAGATGCACTGAACTGGAATTGCAATGCTGTATCTGCATAGCAAGGAGATATTAAATGACCTTTTATATATATGAGCATATGATGCTTGCACACGTCGTCACCGACACTCAATGCTGGGCAATGCAAGCAGCAATGGGGAGGTTTATGGAAATGCAACCTTTATATGTCTTACAAGAAAGATTTCCATTTTAATCCCTACTGGCAAAAATTAAAAAGACATTCTAGATGCATCGCCGAGGGCGAGGACTCTTCAAGAGGCACTTTCATTAAATTTGAAGGGAGATAGTTTAGCTGTTTGGAAAGAGGTTGGTAAGTGGTTAGCAGTGTGAGCTTTGAGGGGTTCTGGATTCAGTCCCTCGAAGGGTTGCTGGCTGTATGATATTTTGATTTGTTTCTTGAGTTTGACAGGACAGGAAATGATGGGAAATCTCTTTAACGGTCCATAGACAAAATCAGATTCATCAAAATCAAAATCATTTTTAGTACAGTAGGGTGACTTCATCTTCTGGTGGACCGATCCTCAGCTTCTAGCAGCGCAGGTAGATAGAGTCTGCAGGACACCATACGGGACCTGTTGGCATAGACAAGGCCAGTCACCCAACCAGTGTTGGTCATCTTACTTTATAAAAGTAATTAGTTAAGTTACAAATTACTTCTCCAAAAAAGTAATTGCGTTAGTAACTCAGTTACTACATTGGAAAAGTAATTAGTTACGCAGCAAAGTAACTGTGACTTTTTTTTTAATATTCTATACGTGTAACTAAGGGGCGGGTCTAGTATTACTGTAACCAAGGGGCGCATTTATTATTATTGTTATATATCGTGTAACCAAGGGGCTGCTCTATTATTACTCTAACCAAGGGGCAGATCTGTTATAGCGTGTAAGGGGCGGGTCTATTATTATTATTATATCGTGTAAGGGGCGGGTCTATTATTATTATTATATCGTGTAAGGGGCGGATGGCTACAGAAGAGGGCGAATGTTAAATTAATGGGCAGAGCTCGATATATAACAATAATAATAAATGCGCCCCTTGGTTACAGTAATACTAGACCCGCCCCTTACTTACACGATAGACGCCCCTTGCAGAGTAGCACGAGCATCGGGAGCGTGCGGCATCGCCTCGTACAATTACATGTTAACTGCGCCTGCGCAGTGTAGAGTTCACTCAGAGCTGTTTAGGTTCGGCAATTTTCGGAAGCTCCGTAGTCCTTCATACTGCGCAAGCCCTGCGCCTGCGCAGTACAGGGGGTCCTTATCCGGCGGGGGAACTTTTTCGGAAGGACACCGGAATTACACTACTGCCATCTAGTGGCGGTAGATGTAATTGGGGTAAATAAGCCAAAGTAATGGGAACTGAGTTACCATGAGGGGAAAAGTAATCAGTTAGATTACTCGTTACCCTCTAAAGTAACTGCGTTAGGTAACTTATTTTAACTCAGTTACTTACATCACTGACCATACGGGACCTGTTGGCATAGACAAGACCGGTCACCCAACGCGCAGCTAACTTGATCAGGCGATGTCCTCAACAGGAAATGCAACTGCCGCAACTGCAACATTTTTTGGTAAATTACGCCTAAAAGAAGCCAGTGGTTGCATTACATTTTGATAAATTTTTTTAATTCCTTTTTTTTTTTTTTATTGCATTTTACTGTAAATATGAGATCTGAGGTCTTTTTGACCCCCAGATCTCATATTTAAGAGGTCTTATCATGCTTTTTTTCTATCGCAAGGGATGTTTACATTCCTTGTAATAGGAATAAGAGTGACACAATTTTTTTTTTTTTAAAACAGTGTAAAAATTCAAAATAAAAGGTAAAATAAATAGGAATTTTTTTTTTTTTTTTAATTTAAGCGCACCCCGTCCCGCCGAGCTCGCATGCAGAAGCGACCACATATGAAAACGGTGTTCAAACCACACATGTGAGGTATCGCCACAATCGGTAGAGCGAGAGCAATAATTCTAGCCCTAGACCTCCTCTGTAACTCAACACTTGCAACCTGTAGAATTTTTTAAACGTCGCCTATGGAGATTCTTAAGGGTACTTTTTACACTGAGGCGCTTCTAAACTGCCAGTAAAAAACACTGAGCGCTTTTGAAGCGATTTTCAGGCGCTTTTGAAGCGCTTTCTATTCATTTCAATGGGGAGGGGAGTTTTTCACAGCCCTGCCAGCCCACGTGAAAGCACCTGAAAAGCGCCTCAGTGTGAAAGTGGTCTAAAAGTTTGTTGCCATTCCACGAGCGGGCGCAATTTTGAAGCGTGACATGTTGGATATCAATTTACTCGGCGTAACATTATCTCTCACAATATAAAAAAAAATTGGCTAACTTTACTGTTGTTTTTTAATTCAAAAAAATACATTTTTTCACAAAAAAGTGCGCTTGCAAGACCGCTGCACAAATACGGTGTGACAGAAAGTATTGCAACGACCGCCATTTTATCCTCTAGGGTGTTAGAAAAAAAAAAGTATACTGTTTGGGGGGTTCTAAGTAATTTTCTAGCAAAAAAAAAACTGTTTTTAACTAGTAAACAACAAATCTCAAAAAGAGGCTCGGTCCTTAAGTGGTTAAGGTCCTTGTGCCTAAGAGTAAAACAAATCTTAATGCCTAAGCACAATTTTGCAACTTTGACACGTGTTAGTAAAACCGTACATATCATCACAACTACTTTGTGCATCCAGGTGGATTATACCTTGTTTTTTTCAGGACAAATTGGGCTTTCATTCGGTCGTAAATAGTAATGGATATCTCCTGTTTTTTTTGTTTTTTAATCAAAGGAAAACTGTCCCATATTTCAAATGTAGCTGTATATTTCTGGTTACTACCCTAACATTCAGAGACACTCAGAGAAGCTCGGAGACACTCGGAAAAACTCTGAGTGGTCTCCGAGCATCTCCAGCATTCCCTCTGGCCACATGTGGTACTGCATAGACAAGCAGCGGCTGTGGAACGGATTATCTGAGTTTCCATTGACTTCTATGGGGAAACTCGCTTTGATATACGAGTGCTTTGGATTACAAGCATTCTTCTGGAACCAATTATGCTCGTAATCCGAGGTATTACTGTATAATGTATCTTTGCTCTCCATTCACAGAGAGAAAAACACAGGGGCACACACTTTTTTTTTTCTCTGCAAGGAAAGAGGGAGATATGATGTCTTTCTTTCACATAAAGAGAAAACATGGGGGGGGGGGGGGGGGGGGGGGCGGGGGCGGGTTTCACAGTGATCAGGGGACCTGACCGTTAGTTCGGGACCCGGGGGTCCCAGTGAGACCTTGGTCTCTGTCCTGGGAGTGCGCTTTGCTGGGTGCTCCCAGAACAAAGACCGATACGCACATATGCGTCCCCACGGAAAAAAAAGCTTAGTCCAGAGGGGCCGCAAATTTTATTTGCATACTGTGAGCGGGAAGGGGTTACATTTTTTAATTTTTTTTCCTGATCCTCCGCTGCTAGACTGCTGCTGTTACTGCAGTGAAGGACCAGGCTGGGCTGTTTGGCAGGACAGCCTAGATCACATGATTGGTGGAGGGGAATTACGAATCATGGGCAGGATCCTGCTGTATATGTATACTAAATTAAATTTACATTTGGCTGCTTTGCGGGAGCAGGGGTGGACTGACAACTCCTGGGGCCCCCGGGCAATAGGAGATTATGGTAGACATGTGCAATTCGTTTCGTTTTTCTTTTTTTTTCATTATTTTCGTTCATTCGTTTTCGTACGAATGAACGAACGATTCGCAAAAATTTTTAACGAATAACGAATCGTTCTAATCGAACGAATCCGAAAATAACGAAAATCCGAAAAAAACAAATTAGAAACAACGAATGTACGAATGAAGAAAATCCGAAAAACTAAAACAGGAACAACGAAAATGAAAATGAACGAAAAAATTCGTACATTCGTAACTTTTTTTTTTTTGTTGAATTGGTAATTTTCCGTGTCTCTTACAATGGCGCTGCTTAACGTGCTTCGAATAGATTGAACGAAAAAATTCGTACATTCGTAACTTTTTTTTTATTTTTTTCGATTCGTAATTTTCCGTGTCTCTTACAATGGCGCTGCTTAACGTGCTTCGAATGGATTGAATTAAAAAAATTTGTACATTCGTAACTTTTTTTTTTTCGATTCGTAATTTTCCGTGTCTCTTAAAATGTAATAATAGCACACACATTACATAAAATTATGAATTATGCTCCGATCACGAATCTACGAATCTACGAATGTTACGAATGTTACGAATGTTACGAATGTACGAATAAATACAAATGCGTCCGAATTTCGAATAAACGAATGAACGAAAATGAAACTAACGGAAAAACGAATCAACGAAAAAATAACTCTTACGAAAATACGAATCGTTACAAATACGAACACCGACGACTTACGAATTTATGAATCGTTACGAATCAACGGAAACGAAAAAAACGAAACGAAAATAAACGATTTTTTTTGTTGTGCACATGTCTAGATTATGGGGCCCCCAGGCAATCAGAGATTATGGGACCACACAGTATACACACGTACAGTATAAAATCACACAGTATACACAGGCATGTTTCTATTGGCTGAGAAGGTACTGGAGAGGTGGGGCAGCTATAATCTCTGGATTTTTAGACCAAAAGGATGTCGGTAAGGGACATTTTTGAGAGACAGATGTAAAAAAAAAAAAACACAGATTTTTACATACTGTCCCTGGTTTTACTGAGGCTGGCAACCCTGATGGGGCCCCCTAGTGGCACAGGGCCCTCGGGCAGTGCCCGAGTGGCCGAATGGTCAGTCCGCCCCTGTGCGGGAGTTTAGGTTTTTATTGTCTAAACACATATTACACAATAAGGTATCTGTGACCCTTCTATTGGGTTATGTACGTTGGCTTCCCCGGCATCTCATACATTAATAAGGTACAGATAAACCGCATATTGTTAGTGCCGGCTTTCCTCCTCCCGAGAAACTTGTTCTTTTGTTGCATTCGTCCTTGACATTTGATAAAATCTTCTATATAATGGACCTAGAAACATAGATTGTTACAATAAGAGAAGTGCGTGGGAAGGGACATTCTTCCGGTAGCTACAGATGCTCCTTGTTTATATGACATGAACACAAATCTTATAGAGATTTACTGATTTCCATAATAAATAAAGACGAGCTTCATTATTTTCCTAACCTTCTACCCAGAACTCATTGAAAAGCAGAGCGCCAAGCAAACAGCTAAATGCACAGATTAACCACTTCAGCCCCGGAAGATTTGGCTGCTGAATGACCGGGCTGTTTTTTTACGATTCGCCACTGCGCCGCTTTAACCGCTTGCAGACCGATTCACGCACATATTCTGCGGCAGAAGGGCACGTACAGGCATACTAACGTACCTGTACGTTGCCCTGTAAGAAGCGGCTTGCGGGCGCGCGTGCCCACCGCGAGCTCCGTGAGTGTGATCGTGGGTCTTGAGGACTCGATGTCCGCGGGGATACCCGCGATCGTCTCATGGAGAGGAAGAACGGGGAGATGCTGATGTAAACAAGCATCTCCCCGTTCTGCCTAGTGACAGTGTCACTGATCACAGCTCCCTGTGATTGGGAGCCGTGATCAGTGTCGTGTCACACACAGCCCCTCCCCCCCACAGTTAGAATCACTCCCTAGGACACACGTAAGCCCCATACACATGGTCGGATTTTCGCATGGATTCTGTCCGATCGGACAATGTTGTCGAAAAATCCGACCGTGTGTATGCACCAGTGTACATCGGATTGTCCGACGGACAAAGTCCTATCTCCTGCTTGATAGATTTTTGGACAACAAAGTCCGATCACACCAAATCTGATCGTGTGTATGGTAGTCCGACGGACAAAGTGCTACGCATGCTCAGATCACATTACAAGACCAAAGCTATTGGCTACTAGCCTCTACGTAGTCCCGTCGTAGGCAACAAACGTCACCACGTTCAGAATGATCGGATTTTCCGACAACTTTGTCCGACCGTGTGTATGCAAAACCAACATCGGACAAAGTACGACGGACAGGATCCGACGGACCTGGTCCTCGGATAATCCGCGCGTGTGTATGGGGCTTTAAAGTGGTTGTAAACCCTTACAACACGCTTTCACCTACAGGTGAGCCTAGATTAAGACTTACCTGTTGGGGGCTGTAAATATCTCCTAAAGCCACACTTTAGAAGGGTCACGGCGTGCCGTTTTCATGAAAGGACATGCCGTGACTGGTGGCTCCCGCGCGAGTGACGTTACATAGTTAGTCAGGTTGAAAAAAGACACAAGTCCATCCAGTTCAACAGCAAAAAAAAAACAATATCATACAATCCCATATACCCAATTCTATACCCACAGTTGATCCAGAGGAAGGCGAAAAACCCCAGCAGAGCCATGATCCAATTTGCTAAAGCAGGGGGCCAGTCACAGAGCCGGAGTCCGCGACCCCGGAAGGAAGATGGCTTTGCCTTTGCAGGGAAACAAAGAGGAAGTAAACCCATCATGGTTTACTTCCTCTTTAACCCCTACAGAGCCACCTAGTGGTTAACCCCTTCACCGCCAGTCACATTTACACAGTAATCAATGCATTTTTAATCACACTGATCGCTGTATAAATGTGAATGGTCCCAAAATATCGCTAGAAGTGTCCGATCTGTCCGCCATAATGTCACAGTCATTATAAAAATCGCTGATCTCCGCCATTACTAGTAAAATAAAAAATTATTAATAAAAATGCCATAAAACTATCCCCTATTCTGTAGACGCTATAACTTTTGCGCAAACCAATAAATAAACGCTTATAGCGTTTTTTTTCCCCAAAAAATATGTAGAAGAATGCGTATCGGCCTAAACTGAGGAAAAATATGTTTTTTATTAATTTTTTGGGGATATTTATTATAGCAAAAAGTAAAAAATATTGTGTTTTGGCAGGTCCTCCTCTCATGGTACACAGTTAGCTCCCGAATTGGGTGTCCAGGAGAGGAGACCATACCACCACAGAATCTGAATAGTGTTGCTTACAGTTAATTTGTTGTAAATGTTTATTACCATTACTGTATGCTGTACCTATCACTGCATCTGTTTGTATAATGATCAACTTGACAAACAACGTTCTTTACTCACGTTTGTATGTACTATCTTTAAAATCAATAAAACCTTTTAAACTAAAAAAAAAAAAAAATATTGTGTTTTTTTCAAAATTTACGCTATTTTTTTGTGTTTATAGCACAAAAAATAAAAACCGCAGAGGTGATCAAATACCACCAAAAGAAAGCTCTACTTGTGGGGAAAAAAAAGCGTCAATTTTGTTTGGGAGCCACGTCGCAAGACCGCGCAATTGTCAGTTAAAGCGACGCAGTGCCGAATCGCAAAAAGTGCTCTGGTCTTTGGCCAGCCAAATGGTCCGGGGCTTATGTGGTTAACTCGCAAGCAACAAATGTCAGAAACAGGCTTAAAGTTCATGTGCGTGTAAAGGCAGGTGTCCCAATACTTTTGGTAATATAGTGTATATAGGTCAGGCTAAAATAAGGGACAAAAAGGAGCAAAGAGGGACTTTGTTCCAAATCAAGGATAGTCCCTCAAAGTCAAGGAGCCATGCATATGACATCATACGGGCGGGAAGTGGTTAATCACAGGCAGTAGATCAGGGGAAATGCATTGTTGGCATTGTGTGTAATGGCTAGCATGTTGCCTGGCATACATAAGAGGACATAATCGGAGTCTATATTGCTGTGGATCCCCCCCCCCCCAGAAGATTTTTTTTCCTTGCCTGCAAAAAAACCCAAAAAAAACCAAAACACAAGTAAAGACACATTCCCTTTATCTGTAGGCATTCTTCAATTCTGCATGTTTGGTCGGAGTTCTCATTTAACAAGGGACCCCTTGTACTTTTCACACCAGCTGGAGCGATGCCCCCCCGGGGGGAACTGGTTACATAAAACATGGCACATTACGTCCGGTCACTGCGAGTTTCATACGGGGGCTCCGAGCTGCTAATTACCGGAGTAATAGACTCCTGACTGGCAGTAAGACCAATTGCCGTTACTAAAGCCCGCTCTGTCTTTGTTGCTGGGAATAGGCTCTCGAGCTGATGGGATTTCTGTGCTATCTGAATAGCTGCATTATGCCGAGCTCCATTTCAGCTGCTTATCAGTTATTAGAGGCGAAATCTAGGCTCCCTTATTATCTATCAGCGGCTTGGTGGAATTACCCCTTCACAAAAGGCTAATAGCCCTGATTAGGGGGATGATCCACCCTTTCTGCTTCCTGTGCGGAAATCTCAGCGCTCCGATATACCAGACACTGCGCGTGCACGCAGCGACGGGTAAGGGCCCCCCTGCCTTTATCTGCTGCTCCGGTGCACTTACCTCCTCTACCTTGTAGTTAGAATCAGGTCCCTTTCATGCCTAATCCTATTTCTGACATTTGTCGCTTATGCCGCGTACACGCGAGCGGATTTTCCGTCAGAAAAAACTTGGATGGTTTTTCCAACGGAATTCCGCTCAAGCTTGGCTTACATACACACAGGGCTGGTGCAAACTAGGGAGCCGCCTAGGGTGCACTTCTGGTGCCACTGGTGTTCCTACTCTCTTCTCTCTGCAGCAAGCAACTAAGTCTCAGCATCAGCAGGGAAGACTGTGTCTGTGCCCCGACTCCCGAATTAATGGAAGCAAGAAAACATTCATTGAAAGGCACTGGTAGGCTGCATTGATGGGCGCTGGTAGGCTGCATTGATGGGCGCTGGTAGGCTGCATTGATGGGCGCTGGTAGGCTGCATTGATGGGCGCTGGTAGGCTGCATTTGATGGGCACTTGTGGATGCTGCATTTGATGGGCGCTGGTAGGCTGCATTCGATGGGCGCTGGAGAGGCTGCATTTGATGGGCACTGGTGAGGCTGCATTTGATGGGCACTGGTAGGCTGCATTTGATGGGTGCTGGTGAGACTGCATTTAAGGGGGCTGGAGAGGCTGCATTTGATGGGCACTGGTGAGGCTGCATTTGATGGGCGCTGGTAGGCTGCATTTGATGGGCGCTGGTGAGGCTGCATTTGATGGGCACTGGTGAGGCTGCATTTGATGGGTGCTGGTGAGGCTGCATTTGATGGGCACTGGTGAGGCTGCAAATTGTTTCCGAGCATGCGTAGGAATTTTGCACGTCGGAATTGGTACAGACGATCAGAATTTCCGATCGAAACTTATTGAGACCGAAAAATTGAGAACCTGCTCTCAATCTTTTGCTGGCTGGAATTTCCACAGGCAAAAGTCCAATGGAGCATACACACGGTCGCATTTTCCGAACAAAAGCTCTCATCGGACTTTTGCTGGCGGAATTTCCGATCGTGTGTACGCGGCAGGTTTATGTCTTTATTTTTTGGAGCCAAGATCATATATATATATATATATATATATATATATATATATATATATATATATAATCTTGGCTCCATCTAGTGGCCAAATGCATTTTTGCCATTAAAAAATCAATAATTTATATTTGAACAGCACAGGATATTTACATTTATTGATTTTTTACCCTTTCACGCAGAACAAATGTTCATGCACATAGGGCAAAAAACAAATGTAAATAGGCTATATTCTATGGCCCAAACTGTGGCCCTCTAGTTGTTTAGGAACTACAATTCCCATCATGCCTAGTCATGTCTGTGAATGTCAGAGTTTTACAATGCCTCATGGGACATGTAATTCCACAACAGCTGGAGGGTTGTAATTTAGAGAGCCCTATTCTATGCTGTTTAAATGTAATAAAAATGGAAGATACCGCATTTGTCCACTAGATGGGGCAAAGTTTCTAAGGAACGGTCCTATAATACTTATAGTGGCCAAATTTTGTATTCTTCATAAAAGTTCAATAATGTACATTCAGTTAGCACAGGACGTATCTTATTTACATTCATTTTCTGACCCATTTACACAGAATGAATGCACATGCACTTTCACTGGGTGAATGTCTTTCTGAGTCCTTAATAAATCAACCCTAAGTTTATTCAAACATGCTTGGGACCCTTTCGCACAGAGAGCTGTGCATGCACATAGGGCAAAAAACAAATGTAAATAGGCTAGATTTTATGCTGCTTTAATGTAAATCATTGATTTACAATGGATAATACCGCATTTGGCCACTAGATGGGATGAAGTTTCTTAGGAACGGTCCTATAATACTTAACTCCATCTAGTGGCCAAATCTGGTATTTTTCATCAAAAATCAATAATTTACATTCAAACAGCACAGGGTATAGCCTATTTACCTTCATTTTTGACCCATTTGCACAGAATGAATTTATATGCACTTTCACTTGATGAATGGCCATGTGAGTTCTTTAACCACTTTCAGACCGGACCAATTTGCAGCCAAAGGACCAGGCCCCTTTTTGCGATTCGGCACTGCGTCGCTTTAACTGACAATTGCGCGGTCGTGCGACGTGGCTCCCAAACATCCTTTTTTTTTTACGTCCTTTTTTTCCCACAAATAGAGCTTTCTTTTGGTGGCATTTGATCGCCCCTGCGGTTTTTATTTTTTGCGCTATAAACAAAAATAGAGCGACAATTTTGAAAAAAATGCATTATTTTTTATTTTTTGCTATAATAAATATCCCCAAAAAATATATAAAACAACTTTTTTTTTCCTCAGTTTAGGCCGATACGTATTCTTCTACATATTTTTGGTAAAAAAAATTGCAATATGCGATTATTGATCGGTTTGCGCAGAAGTTATAGCTTTACAAGATAGGGGATCGTTTTATAGCATTTTTATTAATATTTTTTTTTTTATTAGTAATGGTGGAGATCTGCGATTTTTTTTGTGACTGCGACATTATGGCGGACACATCGGACATTTTTGACACATTTTTGGGACCATTGTCATTTTTTACAGCAATTAATGCATTTAAATGCATTGATTTCTGTATAAATGACACTGGCAATGAAGGGGTTAACCACAAGGGGGCAGTGTAAGAGTTAAGTATGCCTAGGGGTGTGTTTTTTACTGTGGGGGGGCGTGGCTGTCAGCTAGTGAATGCTGATCTCTGCTCCAATCACAGGGAGCAGAGATCGGCGTCACTAGTTGCTAGGCAGAACGGGGAGATGCTGTTTATCTCGGCATCTCCCCGTTCAGCCGCCCCGTGAGATGATTGCGGGTGTCCCCGCGGCGATCGAGTCCGCGGGGACCGCGATCGGACTCACGGGGGTCCCGACCGGCGCGGGAGCGCGCCGCTCCCGGCGCGCTCCCGATGGCACGGACAGGCTAAAGGAGGGACTTATATATACGCCCTCCTGCCTGTACGTGCTATTCTGTCGACGTATATCGTCGTGCGCCGGTCGGCAAGTGGTTAAAATTTTAAACTTTAAAAAACAAAACAAAATGAAGAATGATGGCAGAAAAAGACCAAGTGGCTCATCGAGCCTGCCCTCTTTCTAATTCATTTTATTGTTTGTTTGTTTTTTGTGACCTTGTTGTCTGAGTTTAGATCTAGGTTTGTTTAGGCAGTGAATTTAAACATGCTTGGCACAAACATAGATCTACATTTAACCGGCCCCCCAACATGTCACGCAGATATACTGCGGCACAATGGCTCTCCTGGGCAAAATCAGATACGGGTACATCCTACACTTTTTTGGCCACCAGAGGGCGCACTTGCATGCCCAGCACGATTGCCGCCAGCCACGCGTGATCGCGTGCACGAGTGCCAGCATGGGGATTTGTGTGTGTAAACACAAATCCCTGTGCTGTCAGAGGAGAGGAGCCATATTGTTTGTTCCTACTTAGCAGGAAAAACAATATGTCTCCTCTCCTAGTCCATCCTATCCCCTTACAGTTAGAACACACAATTAACCCTTTGATCACCCCCTAGTGTTAACCCCTTCCCTGCCAGTGACATTTACACAATAATCAGTGCATTTTTATAGCACTGATCGCTGTATAAATGCCAATGGTCCCAAAAATGTGTCAAAAGTCTCCGATCTGTACGTCACAATGTCGCAGTACCGCTAAAAATTGCAGATCGCCGCTATTACTAGTAAAAAAAAAACTAATAATAAAAATGCCATAAATCTTTCCCATTGTTTGCAAACGCTATAACTTTTGCGCAAACTAATCAATATGCGCTTATTGCAATTTTTTTTGTACCAAAAATATGTAAAAGAATATATATTGGCCTAAACTGATGAAGAATTTTTTTTTTTTTTTTTTTAATTTGGGGAATATTTATTACAGCAAAAAGTTAAAAAATATAATAAT
Source organism: Lithobates sylvaticus (assembly GCA_028564925.1). Classification (NCBI taxonomy): domain Eukaryota; kingdom Metazoa; phylum Chordata; class Amphibia; order Anura; family Ranidae; genus Lithobates; species Lithobates sylvaticus. The sequence goes on along the minus strand of CM053034.1, from coordinate 212,205,647 downwards.
TTTTTTTAAATTGTCGCATTTTTTGTTTATAGCGCAAAAAATAAAAATCGCAGAGATGATAAAATACCACCAAAAGAAAGCTCTTTTTGTCGGGGAAAAAAGGATGCAAATTTCGTTTGGGTACATTGTCGAACGACCGCGCAATTGTCAGTTAAAGAGACGCAGTGCAAAATTGTAAAAAGTGCTGTGGTTAGGAGGAGGGTAAAATCTTCCGGGGCTGAAGTGGTTAAGAAAAAGAAAGAAAATAAAAAAAAGAGACATACTTGCTAGGAGAGAAGAGAGAAGGGCTGGAGTAAGAAGGTGTTACTTTTCCACCACTTATAGACGTAGCACAATCTATAGGTATTGAACTGTATTGTAATTGTGCTGTCCCCCCTCAACATTGTAAAGCGCTGCGCAAACTGTTGGCGCTATATAAATCCTGTATAATGATAAGAATAAAAATAATTCCAGAGACCAAAGAAAACCCTCATGCAGACCGTTCTTCTAGGCAAATGCCACTGTTCTCAGACTGCTGCCACAGGACAGGCCGCCACATAGAACACACACAGAAGGATCATACTCGAAAGAAACTCCTGCAACATATCAGACCAGCAGTATGGACTCTTTCAATCTAATTGCAGAGCATTTAAAACACATTTGGATTATGAATTTCCGCTATAGGCGTCTCCGCCAAGCAGAATCCAGTTAAGCTTTGCTAATTGTCACTCTCGACTTTGAGTGATTGCTTTTGTAATGGAGGAAACCATGTTTTTCTTTGCGTAGCCAGATGACCTTGAAATAAAGCTAAGAAATTTAAATGACGTGGCATGTAAATCCTTGACAGGTCGTCTGAGCCCGTGGAGGCTCCTACAGAGCGTTGCTGATGCTTTTATTGTTTTCTTTCCAGGGGGAAGAACATGTGAGACGGTGATTGCTCTGTTCCTGCAGCCATTTTGTTTAAAGGGGATTTCCGATGTTCCACTCAGTCCCTAAGCAACACATAAGAGAAGCCCGTAGCAAAAGACGCAGGAATAGGCGCAGAGCTGGCATGACAGGGTAGCAGGGCCAGCTAGCCAATTAAGGGTTAACTGGGTGTTTTGAGTTGGTCAGAGTAGAGGGGGTGGCCAGAATAGTATGCAGCATAGTTAGGGAGGGGCCAGTGTCCGGTGGTCAGTTGGAGGTCACTGGATGAAGAAACAACTCCCACCCTACCGCCCTGTTGTCTGTATTATATCTGGAACATTTGGCATTTATTGTTGTAAGTTATAGCTGTTGAGATCTTTGGAGGTCTTCTAAATTAAGACCAGTATGGCATAGTGGGGAACCATCTTTGTATGGAATCCTCGGGAAGATGCCAGTTAACCAATGGTTTAATTGGGCATTTGGATATGGGTATCAGCGTTGGAAGTTGAAGAGTTGGTATTGTCCCCGAGTCGGCGTGCTGTGACTGGGGACCTGGTGTGTCACGCTAATACGATATAAATTTGGGGTCTTTTCAGTGCCTTCAAAGATCTACAACATGGTTACGATTGATCTGAAAAAGTACTGTTTGTAAATAATATGTTTATGGTTTATTGTTAATAAAATGGCTGATACGACCAAGTTTACTCCAAAAGGGTGTCGTCCGGTTATTTAAGATGGTATACGTAATAGTAGGGTAGGTGCAAAGGTATCAGGCCAGCTTGCATCTGTCTTACCATAGTCATGTAAACTAAGTGGAATCAGTGTGTGCTGTCACTCCCCACTCATGGACCCATTGAGCTGCTATATGATAGTCACATGAATGCTACTTTAGTGATATGCATAAATTGGATCTTCACCCTTCCCACCTAGTTTCGCGCATTCAATTCCTACCCCACGCCTTTCAAAACTGAAACTTTTTTTAATACTTTCTTTTGGGGGGAACATATCGCCACACTTCCGGGATTCTTGCCTGGGCAAGATTGACATATCAGCTGCTCGCATGTGCTGTAGACTCCAGGCCTACATCACACACCCCAGGAGGCTCTGAGGTAATCCACCTCATCATAGAGTCGGCTGGCTCTTCCTTGTTCTCGAAGTCAGCCCCTTGATGCATGCACCACAGCGCATCAGCAGAAGGGCAGCTACAAGAACTAGGACGAGACAGCTGACCCCCTGTCGACATTAGAGAAGAAGATGATTGCACAGGAATGAGTAAGCAGCAGCAGAGTGGTGGAATGGTGGATCCCTACAGAGCATCAATGGATTGCCCCCCCTTGTTGACATTATAAAAGAAGATGGTGGCTCAGGAATGAGCGAGCAGCAGCAGAATGAAGAACAAGATGGTGACAAGGGAAGGAGTGACAAGTAGCTAAATGGCAAATCCCTACAAAACACCAGTGGATTGGCTGGGCATGTCATTTTTTTGTTTTTTTGGACAACCAGCAAAAATGTTAAGTGTAAAGTTCCCTTTAAAGTGAAATTCTGGCCACATACCGAGAAAATAACTTTTTTTTTTTTTGCTGCCTGGAGACGTTGCAAAGTATAAGGAGTTGCACCCTCTTCATTGGTCTTGGTTATCATTGACTCTGGTATAAAAAGTAAAGGGAAATCCAAAATGTTTGCATTATCACACAAAACCAGTTTTGGTGACAACTGTCTACAAGGAAATATCCTCTCCCTTTGGAAAGATCTCCTCATACCTCCCAACGTTATTCAAAAAAAAAATAAAAAATGTTTTGGCTTTACATACACTTTGTTAGATCATCAGACACACGCTTTGGGTAGGCTTACAATCCCAAATTTGTGTTTTGCAAGGCCTTCAAGTAAAAAAAAAATATTGTTTAATATGGTGCACTGATCTTAACCTTTCCCATCTTTATTCAAAATTAAAAAGAAAAATGTTTGGCTTTACATACACTTCTTCCCTACACTGAGTTCATGTAGTACCTTTAACAGAAGGCAGGTTTTACAAGGCCTTTAAGTTAAAAAAATCACTACAGGTAGGGTTACAATCCAAAATGTGTGATTGATTGAGGTCATACGTTCAACAGAAGCCAAGTTTTGCAAGACCTTTAAGAAAACAATTCCAGCTTTATGTAGGGCACGGGTCTTAAACTTTCCCAACTTTATTCAAAATGTAAACAAAAAAATTGGCTTTACATACACTTTATTAGATCATCTAATGCCGCGTACACACGAAGGGACAATCCCGCGGGATTATCCTCTGGACTGAAGTCCAGCGGATAATCCCCTCGTGTGTGGGCGCCGGCGGACTTTTTGGCGCCAAAGTACGGCGGACTAAAGTTTGAAGTTTTGTTTTCAAATTATCCGCTGGACTTGGAAGTCCAGCGGACAATCCCGCCGTTAGTGGGCAAGTCCGCGGGACTTTTGAAATGAAGGAACTTGCCGCTCATCGGCAAGTCCGTTCATTTAGCACGTGACTTCAGGTTACGTAGCTAGCGTAGGCAGTTACTGCCGCCGCGCTAGCTCCGTGACCTGGCATGGATTTAAAGGGACTCCCCACGCCGAAAAAACGGCGTGGGGGTTCCCCCCAAATCCATGTCAGACCCCTCATCCGAGCACGCAGCCTGGCAGGCCAGGAAAGGGGTGGGGACGAACGAGCGCCCCCCCCCTCCTGAGCCGTACCAGGCCGCGTGCCCTCAACATGGGGGGTGCCCTGGGGAAAGGGGGGCCGTGCGGCCCCCCCACCCCAAAGCACCTTGTCCCCATGTTGATGAGGACAAGGGCCTCTTCCCGACAACCCTGGCCGTTGGTTGTCGGGGTCTGCGGGCGGGGGCTTATCGGAATCTGGGAGCCCCCTTTAATAAGGGGGCCCCCAGATCCCGGCCCCCCACCCTATGTGAATGAGTATGGGGTACGATGTACCCCTACCCATTCACCTAAGGTGTAAAATGTAAAGTAAAAAAAAAACACCCACACTTTTGAAAAAATAGTTTATTGCACTGCTCCGGGGGTCTTCTTCCGTCTTGGGGGGTCTTCTCGCCGGACTCCCCCGCCATTTACCAAGCTCTTTTACCGAGCGGGGGAAGTCCGGCTACCTTCTTCGTCGTCGCCGCCGTCTGGGGGTCTCGATCCGCCTTCGGGGGTCTTCTTCCGTCTTGGGGTCTTCTCGCCGGACTCCTCCGCTCTCTTCTGCTCTTTTACCTAGCTCTTTCACGAGGGGAGGAGTCCGGCTACCTTCTTCGTCGTCGCCGCCGTCGTCTGGGGGTCTCGATCTGCCTTCGGGGGTCTTCCGGGGGTCTCTTCTGTTCTTGCGGCGGTCGTCGTCTTCCGCGCCGCCGGCGCCTTCTTCTTCTTGTCCTTCTTCTTGTCCTTCTTGTTCTTCTTCTTCTTCCGATGTTGACCCGACGCTCTCTCTGCCCGGAATGCCTGTGCCGCTCTGCGCTCGGACTTATATAGGGACATGGGGGACAGGGTCACATGTTCATGTCACATGGTGACCCCGCCCCCTTGCGATGTCACAGTCCCAGCATCCTCCGGGACTGTGACAACACAAGGGGGCGGGGTCACCATGTGACATGTGCATGTGACCCTGTCCCCCATGTCCCTATATAAGTCCGAGCGCAGAGCGGCACAGGCATTCAGGGCAGAGAGAGCGTCGGGTCAACATCGGAAGAAGAAGAAGAACAAGAAGGACAAGAAGAAGGACAAGAAGAAGAAGGCGCCGGCGGCGCGGAAGACGACGACCGCCGCAAGAACAATAGAGACCCCCGGAAGACCCCCGAAGGCGGATCGAGACCCCCAGACGACGGCGGCGACGACGAAGAAGGTAGCCGGACTCCTCCCCTCGTGAAAGAGCTAGGTAAAAGAGCAGAAGAGAGCGGAGGAGTCCGGCGAGAAGACCCCCAAGACGGAAGAAGACCCCCGAAGGCGGATCGAGACCCCCAGACGGCGGCGACGACGAAGAAGGTAGCCGGACTTCCCCCGCTCGGTAAAAGAGCTTGGTAAATGGCGGGGGAGTCCGGCGAGAAGACCCCCAAGACGGAAGAAGACCCCCGGAGCAGTGCAATAAACTATTTTTTCAAAAGTGTGGGTGTTTTTTTTTTTACTTTACTTTACATTTTACACCTTAGGTGAATGGGTAGGGGTACATCGTACCCCATACTCATTCACATAGGGTGGGGGGCCGGGATCTGGGGGCCCCCTTATTAAAGGGGGCTCCCAGATTCCGATAAGCCCCCGCCCGCAGACCCCGACAACCAACGGCCAGGGTTGTCGGGAAGAGGCCCTTGTCCTCATCAACATGGGGACAAGGTGCTTTGGGGTGGGGGGGCCGCACGGCCCCCCTTTCCCCAGGGCACCCCCCATGTTGAGGGCACGCGGCCTGGTACGGCTCAGGAGGGGGGGGCGCTCGTTCGTCCCCACCCCTTTCCTGGCCTGCCAGGCTGCGTGCTCGGATGAGGGTCTGACATGGATTTGGGGGGAACCCCCACGCCGTTTTTTCGGCGTGGGGATTCCCTTTAAATCCATGCCAGCTTGCGGAGCTAGCGCGGCGGCATTTACTGCCTACGCTAGCTACGTAACCTGAAGTTACGTTCGAAATGAACGGACTGCTCCGTGTGTGGGCAAGTCCGTTCATTTTCAAAAGTCCCGCGGACTTTTGGCCGGCGGATTATCCGCTGGAGAAGTCCGTGCGTGTGTGGGCAAGTCCACACGCTCGGAAAGTCCAGCGGACCCAGCTGGAAAGTCCCGCGGGATTGTCCGCTGGACTAGGTCCGCCGGCAAAAGTCCGCACGTGTGTACGCGGCATTACACACACTTAAGCCCCATACACACGGTCGGACAATCCGCGGACCAGGTCGGTCGGATCCTGTCCGTCATACTTTGTCTGATGTTGGTTTTGCGTACACACGGTCGGACAAAGTTGTCGGAAAATCCGATCATTCTGAACGTGGTGACGTTTGTTGCCTACGACGGGACTACGTAGAGGCTAGTAGCCAATAGCTTTGGTCTTGTAATGTGATCTGAGCATGCGTAGCACTTTGTCCGGTCGGACAACCGTACACACGATCGGATTTGGTGTGATCGGACCGTGTTGTCGGCAAATCTTTCCAGCAGGAGATAAGACTTTGTCCGTCGGACAATCCGACGTACACTGTCCGATGGTGCATACACACGGTCTGATTTTTCAACAACATTGTCCGATCGGACAGAATCCATGAAAAAGTCCGACTGTGTGTATGGGGCTTAAGGGTATGGTTACAATCCAGAATTTGTGGTTGGCTGAGGACATGTGGTTCTTAGTTAGTTCCAAGTATAAAAAAAAAAGAAAATCTAGTTTTATGTGGGGCACTGGTCTTAAAGGGGGGTTCCAGTCCCCCTAACATTTTTTTTTTAAGGAGAGCTCTGGAATTGTCATAACATGTAGATGAACATTTCTAACATGTCATATTTTCTGCACTTTTACTTTCTTTAAAAATAGTTAAATTACTCACTGATCTCGGAAGCAGGCAGGTTCCATTTTAGCTGTGGGCATCTGTAGCCCACCTGTGTTAACTTCCTGGATTTCTTTTCAGCTGACTACCCAGCATGCACCTATAAATCCCACACATTATTGCCTTAGTGAGGCCGTCCTTCTTCCTGATAGGTTGCTATAGCAACGGCAGCGTCGGCGCAAGTTCCCGCCCCATTGCCATAGCAACCTGTCAATCAAAGGGCAGGAGAGGAGAGGAAGTTTAAGTGGTGACAGCAGTGCTTTGCTGAACAGCAGCGACAGTGTAACGGCGGAGGCGGTCTGTTAGAATGTTTCCCCCGATCGCCCCCCTCCTTCTCCTCTCATTCTCATATCAGCAGAGAAGAGAGTGTGGCTCTCTCATTAAGTTCGCTGCCCAGCTTCCTGCAGGATTTCTTTTCCCTCCCCATTGCCTACAAATTCCACCATGCACTCAGCTGGGCTAACTCCCGTTCGCGTCATTTTCTACTTCGAAATCTCGCGAGATTTCGGCAGTAGGCGGTTTGCAAGGACTCCTGGGACGCTGCGATCCCAGGAGCCCTTGGGAATCACCTAGTGACGTAATCGCCTGGGCGAACGAAAGGAGGAAGTAATGGAGAAAAAAAAATAAGGTATTTACGAGCAAAAAAATTAATTAAAAAATGCCCATTGTGAAAAGTGCTGCATGTCCTGCTCATACAGACAAAGTAAAAAAAATGGGTGGAACTCCACTTTAATCTTTCCCAACTTTATTCAAAATGAATGAAATTGACTTTACATTTATTATATCATTCAACACATGCTAATGGTGTGGTTATAATCATGAATTTGTGGTTGCTTGAGGTCATGTTGATCCTTCTACAGAAGCCAAGTTTTGCAAGGACTTCAAGTTAAAAAAAAATAGGATTTTCTGTGGGGGCACTGGTCTTAAACTTTCCTAACTTTTTTTCAAATGTAAAAAAAAGTTTTGTCTTTGCATACACTTTATTAGGTCATCCGACACATGCTTATGGTAGGATTACAATCCCAAATGTGTGGTTGGTTGAGGTCATGCGGATCCTTCTACAGAAGCCAAGTTTTGCAAGGCCTTCAAGTAAAAAATGATGGTTTTATGTGGGGCACTGGTCTGGTCCGGCCGCACCTGGAGTATGCTGTCCAGTTCTGGGCACCAGTCCTCAGAAAGGATGTACTGGAAATGGAGCGAATACAAAGAAGGGCAACAAAGCTAATAAAGGGTCTGGAGGATATTAGTTATGAGGAAAGGATGCGAGCACTGAACTTATTCTCTCTGGAGAAGAGACGCTTGAGAGGGGATATGATTTCAATATAGAAATACCGTACTGGTGACCCCACAATAGGGATACAACTTTTTTGTGGAAGGGAGTTTAACAAGACACGTGGCCACTCATTAAAATGAGAAGAAAAGAGGTTTAACCTTAAACTACGTGGAGGGTTCTTTACTGTAATGCCCCGTACATACGGTCAGAAATTCTGACCACAAATTCCGACCACAAAAAAATGTATTTGTCCGACACTGGTGTTGCATACACACGATCGGACAAAGTTGTCGGAAAATCTGATCATTCTGAACGTGGTGACGTTCGTTGCGTACGACGGAACTACGTAGAGGCTAGTAGTCAATAGCTTTGGTCTCGTAATTTAATCTGAGCATGCGCGGCACTTTGTTTGTTGGAATTCTCTACACACGATCGTAAAAAGTCCGATCGGATTTTGTTGTCGGAAAATTTGAGAGCAGGATCTCAAATTTGTTCCTTCAGAAATTCTGACGGAAAAAGTTCAATGGAGCCCACAAACGGGCGGATTTTCCGGTCCGATAGGACATTTTCCGCCGGAAATTCTGACCGTGTGTACGGGGCATAAGAGTGGCAAGGATGTGGAATTCCCTTCCACAGGCGGTGGTCTCAGCGGGGAGCATCGATAGTTTCAAGAATTAGATAAGCACCCGAACGACCACAACATACAGGGATATACAATGTAATACTGACATATAATCACACACATAGGTTGGACTTGGTGGTCTTTTTTCAACCTCACCTACTATGTAACTATGTAATTGGTCTTTACCTTTCCCAACTTTGTTCAAAATAAAAAAATTAAAATAAATGTTTTGGCTTTACATACATTTTATTAGATCATCTGACACATGCTAAGGTGAAAGTTACAATCCCAAATTTGTAGTCGGTTGAGGTCATGTGGTTCCTTCTACAGAAGCCCATTTTTGCAAGACCTTCAAGTAAAAAAAATAATTTTTGTATGGGGAAGTCAAAGCCAATTTCTCTATGGCTTCATTATTGAATAAAAGCCTTCCCTATGAAATCATTTACAATCTCTGTTATAGGAAGAGAAAAAATAAATCGCAGAAAAAGGCACTTGTCAAAAAGTTATAAGATGTACAAGAGAAAAAGGAAAGCCTAGCAAGGACAAAACATTCATTCATCTAGACTGTTAACATCTTTGCATAAATACATGATCTGAAATCCTCATTAACGATTAGAGCGATTTATTTTTTTTCTTCCCATTTTCCAAGGTGAAATCAGCGTTCCAGGCCCTGATGATTCTGCTGTAACACTTACAGAGTCAAAGAGCGCAAAATTCATCTCCTTGGGACCTGCCATTGGTAATTATTCCCAGTTGCTGTATTAGGAGTCCACCAAGGGGTTAAAGACATTTAAGATTTAACAGAAATCTTTGATTTCTCAGTAGCAAGAAGAAATCCTTTGTAATGAGGGATAAGAGGTAGAAGAGGCTGGGCTCAAGCACATAGGCGTCCCGATTCATTACCGCCACACTTTATTACCAGGGGCTGACGTCTGTGCTTGTCATTAGAAAACATTTAGTGCTAGAAATTGTTCAAAAACGATGTTGACTTGAGTCTTAACAGATCTGGTGTTTTCCAAGAACCGTGGAGTGGCAATACTTATTTTCCAGTACATAGCCGGTATGTGACTGAAATGAGCAAAGCCTAGAATTAAAGTGTTACTAAACCCCGGACTCTGCATTCACTATATCTGATCTCCCACAGTACACAGAACATGGAAATATAATTATTTTAGTAAATATAAACTGCTAAATACCTTTTCTCATCAGCAGTATATAGCAGTCCTGTGACTTCTATCAGTGTCTGGTTAAAGTTTGTAGGAGGAGTTTTCATTCTCCTCTGACTGTCCTATGAGGATGCAGGACCTCTGACCCTCTGTCTGGACAGTGCTGATTGGCCCTGTGCTGATCACATGCACTCTCCTAAATTTACACTGTTATACAAGCTGTACACTCACTACTTTAGACCAGCAGTGAAGCCTTTTCGGTTTCACAGCCGGTTCCCCACTGCGCATGTACGAAGACCGATGTGCTTTCTAACTGGCAGGGGAAGGAGGAGGGGGGCTGGACTTCCTGCGGCGAGGTCCGGAGCGAGGTCTCCTGGAAGTGGGGACAGGTATCGGCTCCCCCTGAAAGGTGTCAAATGTGGCATCGGAGGGGGGGAAGCAAAAAAGCACAGATTCCCCTTTTGGGTGAAGCTCCGTGTTAAGCTGCGTAGGGGGTTTTCACTGTCAGGGTGGTAAGGATGTGGAACTATCTTCTTCCACAATCGGTGGTGTCAACAGGAAGTATTGATAGTTTCAAAAGACTCTTGGACGTGCATCTTAGCGAACACAATATACAAGGATATAGGAAATGATTATCTACACGAAAACACACCTACACAGGTAGAACTGGATGGACTATTGTCTTTATGCAACCTTACCAACTATGTAACTATGTAAGATAATGACCTTGGAGCCTGTACCTTTATCTATATATACATATATATATATTAGACATGTGCATTCGTTTTCGTCCGAATGCATTTTCGTCCGAATTTCAGGTATTTTCGTTATCGTTTTAACAAGCGATAACGAAAGTGCAGAATCCGAAAAACGAAAGATCCGACATAAACAAATGCTTTATTTTCGTTGTGACAACAGTTCGATATAGATAGGAGATTTGACGCTGACAATAACAATCTGTGTCCATTGAACCTATGGTCGAATGTGCCTAACCTTAACTCTATTAGTCCAAGATTATTCTACATAGAGAGAAAAGATTCGACGTAGAAAGGAAAGATTCGACGTAGAAAGGAAAGATTCGACGTAGAGAGGAAAGATTCGACGTAGAGAGGAAAGATTTCTGCTGGAATTGGGTGGAATTGCAGCTAAACTATACAGAGTCGTACAGTTTAGCTGCTCCGTCGAATCTTCTTTGAACTTTCGACAGACACCATAAGCCCTCAATGACAGATTCGACCTTAATTCATTTGGATTTTCGGACGAATGCAATTTTTAACGAAAAACGAAATAAATAAAAACGAATTTCGGGAGTAACTAAATAAATACATTTTTCGGACGAAAACGAAATTCCGAAACAAAATATTTCAGTGTGTACATGTCTAATATATATATACAGTAAAACCTTGGATTGCGAGCATAATTTGTTCCAGAAACATGCTTGTACTCCAAAGCACATGTATATCAAAGCAAATTTCCCCATAAGAAATAATGGAAACTTAAATGATTCGATCCACAACCATTTATTCATAGGTCCTTCAGTTTATAGTCATATAAAGATAAGATTATAGCAATGATAGCTTGTGTAACCATAAAATGTCCATCTACAAATGGAAGCCTCCACAAGGGGAATTAGAAGCAAAATCCAGCAGGAGCTCCAGAGTATAAAAGAGAAGAGAGGCGCCTCTAAGTGTAGCAATATGTTGCTAAATGTTGTACCTTCATTAAATGTAACCATATTGCTACACTTAGAGACGCCTCTCTTCTCTTTCATACTCAGTTGTGACATGACACTACTTGTATATCAAGACATCACTTGTATATCAAATCAAAATGTATTTAAAAATGTTGATTGTCTTTCAAAAAGCTCTCAGACCAAGGTTTTACTGTATTATCTATCTATCTATCTATCTATCTATCTATCTATCTATCTATCTATCTATCTATCTATCTATCTATCTATCTATCTATCTATATAGATAGATAGATAGATATACAATGGAACCTCAGATTATGAGCATAATCCGTTCCAGGAGAATGCTCTTAATCCAAAATACTTGCATATCAAAGCGAGTTTCCCCATTGAAGTCAATGGAAACCTAAATAATTTGTTCAGCATTGCCTTCAATGGCATGCAATACCGCATGCGGCCAGATGTAGGGGGGGGGGGGGCGCCAGAGAGCCACGGAAATGTCCGGAAAGGCCCGAGGAAACCTCGGCTGTCCTCGGCAAGCCTCAGAAAGACTCCGTTCCCGAGGTTTGCCGAGGTCAGCCGAGCTGTCCTCTGGCCTTTCCGATCAACGCCGCTCAGCTCCGGTGCCCCGCCCCCACCTCAGGCCAAACGCGGTACTGCACATGCTTTGACCTGAATCATGCTCGTTTTGCGAGACAAGACTCGCAAACCAAGTTACAATTTTTAAAAATACAGTGCTCGTATTGCGAAACGCTCGTTAACCGTGTTACTCGCAATCCGAAGTTCCACTGTGTATATACACACATATACACACTCACACACATATCTATCTATCTATCTATCTATCTATCTATCTATCTATATATATACACATATGTATATATATATATATATATATATATATATATATATATATATATATATATATATATATATACATATGTGTATATAGATAGATATGTATATATATATATATATATATATATATATATATATATATATATAGATAGATAGATAGATAAGATAGATAGATATATATATATATATATATATATATATATATAGATACAGTATAGATACAGTATAGATAGATTTATATATATTTATATATAGATATATATATATATCTATATATAAAAACAGCAGCTCCCATTTTTGTCACTGAACAGGTCCCCTTTAATGAAGGGTGGTTAATGGAAAAAAAGGGCTGACGGTGAAGTCTTTCATAAGCTTTAAGTCTTTAATGACTACTAGCATTTCCATTTGTCATGACATACATGAACACGGATCCTGACTTAGGAGGATCATTTACAACAAATATTAAAATGCCGAAATCTTAATTTGTGAAAACAACGAAGAAATATTATAATCCACAACCACAAGTAATGACATGTTCCGCTGTTGTCCTTTAGGACAATTCCATGTATCCACCATGTGGAGTGCTGCTTTAATTGGCAATTAGCAGACGTCAGGCAGAAGACGAGTTAATTCGGAAAATGTCTGCGGATTGCGCAGGCTCTGGGAGGATTGTCGCAAGAGCTGGTTCTCTGCATTTTTCTCCCCGCAGCCCTTTCACGGCTCCTTTGTTTGTGTAGGATTCATTTTTATCAGCAGTCACAAAGCACTTTACTTCTTTGTGATCTGGTTGCCAAAGAAAAGCAATTTTCAGAAGAGGCTTTTTAGTATAATAGTGGACTATCTGTGTTTTACCGTCCGCAAAGCCTCAGTCTTTTCTCTTCTGCTGAAATTGCCTCTAAGAGTAAGGAAACCATCTTTCTTTGTTTTTGAAATATTTTCATTAGGCTTTTAGATTGTAAGAAAGGCCACAATGTAGTGTGAGTACTTTATTTTTTGGCAAGTGCCTACAAGCCGAACATAGACAATATTTTTGGAGTGTATGTTACACAATTAGTGTTGACATGTTCTGCACTTCATGGAGAATATTGGAGACATGGAGACCAATTCCTTTTAGTAAATGATCAGCTTATTGTCTCATCGCCATTGATAAACAGGAGAAGACTGACCGGTTGATCCCTAGACCAGTGAAGGAAATATATACTCACCGGCCTCTTTACTAGGTACACCTTGCTAGTACCAGGTTGGACCCCCTTTCAGAACTGCCTTCATTCTTCGTGGCATAGATTCAACGAGGTGTTGAAAACATTCCCCAGAGATTTTTGTCCATAGTGACATGATGGCATCATGCAGTTTCTGCAGATTTGTCAGCTGCACATCCGTGATGTGAATCTTCCGTTCCACCACATTCCAAAGGTGCTCTACTGGATTGAGATCTGGTGAGTGTGGAGGCCATTGGATGAGATCTGGTGAGTGTGGAGGCCATTGGATGAGATCTGGTGAGTGTGAAGGCCATTGGATGAGATCTGGTGAGTGTGGAGGCCATTGGAGTACAGTGACCTCATTGTCCAGTGGTGAGATGATTGGAGCTTTGTGACATGGTGCATTATCCTGCTGGAAGGAGCCATCAGAAGATGGGGACACTGTAGTCATAAAGGGATGGACATGGTCAGCAACAATACTCAGGTAGGCCGTGGCATTTAAACGATGCTCAGTTGGTACTAAGAGGCCCAAAGTGTGTCAAGAAAGTATCCCCCACACCACTACACCACCACCACCAGCCTGAACCGGTGATACAAGGCAGGATGGATCCATGCTTTCATGTTGTTTACGCCAATTTCTGACCCAACCATCTGAATGTTGCAGCTGAAGTCCAGACTCAACAGGCACCAGGCAACGTTTTTCCAATCTTCTATTGTCCAATTTTGGTGATCCTGTGAGAATTGTAGCCTCAGTTTCCTGTTCTTAGCTGACAGGAGTGGCACCCGGTGTGGTCTCCTGCTGCTATAGCTGCTGCTATATAGCTTTTGCTATAGCCCATCTGCTTTTAAGGTTAGATGTGTTCTGCATACCTTGGTTGTAACGAGTTGCCTTTCTATCATCTCTTACCATCATCTGCCCATTTTCCTCTGACCTCTGACATCAACAAGGCATTTTCCTCCACACAACTGCCGCTCACTGGATATTTTCTCTTTTTGGACCATTCTCTGTAAACCAGAGAGATGGTTGTGTGTGAAAATCCCAGTAGATCAGCAATTTTTGAAATACTCAGACCAACCCCTTCTGGCACCAACAACCATGCCACATTCAAAGTCACTTAAATCCCCTTTCTTGGGGACAGATTGACCTGGGGGGATTATATTGGGGGACAGAATGACCTTGGGGGATTATACTGGGGGACAGACTGACCTGGGGGGGACTATACTGGGGAACAGACTGACCTAGGACCCAGAAGGGAATAGAACCCAGCACAAAACAGCGGTACCAGTCAGAGGGTCTGTGCTACAGTAGCAAAAGCCACAAGATGAGATACTTATGAAGGATACCTTTAAATTATTTTCTTTTTCTTTGCTTGGTAAAATGAGAGGGCATTTTTGGCAAAAATTTGTTCTGTGTAAAATTACTATTCATGCAGAGAAGTCAAGTTTGAAAAAATTTGCTCTGTTCATTAATCAAAGTGTATTGCCTGGCTTGTGTATGTTACCCAGTATTCCAAGTAGGGTTGCACCGATACCAATACTAGTATTGGTATCGGTTCCAATACTGAGTATTTGCCCGAGTACTTGTACTCAGGTAAATGCTCCTGATGCCTAGTCCAATGCCTGGACAGTCAGGGATGATCGGTCTGGTGGCAGGGGAAGTTATAATCACTGATCTTTCTGTATGGCTATCACTAAAGCAGCTTCTCCTCCTTTCCCCTCCATGGCTTTCAGCTGCTTTATTGAAAGCCACACAGGGAGATTGGTGATTATAACTTCCCCCACCACCACACCGATCGTCCCTGAGTGTCCCCTGTATCCTCCTCCGGCTCCCCTCTGTGTCCTCCTCTGTGCTCCTCCGGTCCCCCCTGTCCTCCTCCAGCCCCCCCTGTCCTCCTCCGGTCCCCTCTGTGTGCTCCTCTGGTCATCGTCCCCATCCTCCTCTGGTCCCCCCCCCCGGCTCCCCTCTGTGTCCTCCCCTGTCCTCCTCCAGTCCCCCCTGTCCTCCTCCAGTCCCCCCTGTCCTCCTCCAGTCCCCCCTGTCCTCCTCCGGTCCCCCTCTGTGTGCTCCTCTGGTCATCGTCCCCATCCTCCTCTGGTCCCCCCCCCATCCTCCTCCGGCTCCCCCCCCATCCTCCTCCGGCTCCCCCCTGTGTCCTCCTCTGTGCTCCTCCGGTCCCCCCCCTGTCCTCCTCCGGTCCCCCTCTGTGTGCTCCTCTGGTCGTTGTCCCCATCCTCCTCTGGTCCCCCTGTCCTCCTTCGGCTCCCCTCTGTGTCCTCCTCTGTGCTCCTCCAGTCCCCCCGTCCTCCTCCGGTCCCCCTCTGTGTGCTCCTCTGGTCGTCGTCCCTGTCCTCCTCCGGTCCATCTCCCCGTCCTCCTCCGCCCCCCCTGTCCCAGATCTTTCAGGATGAAGACCAGAGGAAGGAGTCAGTAAATATGTAATTCACCAGCTACTTCCTTTTCTGAATGAACAGAGTCGGTGGTCACTGACTGTCCATTCATAACTGAGCATCATAAACTGTGTTTACGATGCTTCCGTTTATGAATGGAGAGAGGAGCCGCTGTCTCCTGTCCATTCATGTTCAGTGCAGCTGGGGCTGCTGAGAAGGGACTGGGGAATATATGTCCTCAGTCCCATTCCATGTCTCAAAGGGGAGATGTCAGGGGTCTGTTTAGACCCCCGACATCTCACCAAAGACCCCCTAACCCCCAACATGGTTGAATAAAAAATAAAAAAAATAAAAAAAAAGGAAACATTGTAATAAATTGATATTTTAAAGTAAAATTGTAAAAATAATAAAAAATGTAATAAAAGAAAAACACTGACAGTCCACCCCCCACAAAAAAAAGAAAGCATTAAATAAAAAAAAAATACTATCTATCTATCTATCTTCCACTATCTATCTATCTATCCCCCCCCCAAAAAAAATAAAAATATATATATATAAATATATATATATATATATATATATATATATATATAGATAGATAGATAGATAGATAGATAGATAGATAGATAGATAGATAGATAGATAGATAGATAGAGATATATATCTATATATATATAAAATTGTAAAAAAAATAATAAAAAAAAAATAGTAAAAACTTAAATTGTGAAAAAAAAAATAAAATAAAAAACTACTGACACAGTCCTCATCAGTGTCCATCAGTGGTGCTGCATAATAGTGCCACTGTCACATGACATTAAAAAAAAGTATTGGTAATCGGTATCTGCAAGTACTAAATTATTGGGACTTGTATGTATAACACAAAAAACATTTTGCCCACGGGACTTTTAGAGAGTCACACCTCAGACAGTAGATATAAAAATATGAAAAATGTATTAACATACATTTAAAAACATATGTACCAGAATGATAAAGAAGACATAGATGATAAACATGAATGGTGCTGCATAGAGTTCATATGAAAAAATGTGATGTGCGGGACCTGAAGGCACCATACAGATACCCCAATCGAGCTGGAGACTGATCTCTATGCATTTCGCAAGGTAATTCTTGCTTCCTCAGGAGAAGCGCAGGTAGGTATCTGGTGTTAAAAACGAATCAATAATAATAGCCCTGGGAAAAAAAAAGTCCTGTGGGCAAATTTTTTTTTCTGTGTTGTACATACCAATTTGGGACTGAGACACTACCTCAACCCTTCTCACATTAGCTCTCATTGTCTGTCTATATCGGTACTTGTACCCGGGCTTAAAAAAGTGGTATCGATGCAACCCTAATTACAAGCATACCTATGTTTTCCTACACACCATCCTAACGTATGTGAGATTCATAATCTACCGTACTATTAACATATCAACAACCATCCTTAGCGCAGCCAGTAGCTGTTGTTCTAAGAACCCAGTTCTGAATTACACACAGGTCAGTTTAGGTTAGTGCTTAGACTGAGAAGAGGAGACGAAAGCATAGGCTAGTAAATGGACTGGAAATTGCCTTATGGCTGCTGAGTGGATACATGCTTTAATTTACTGCGTGGGCTTGATTTATCAAAGTGGGCTCAGTAGAAAACAGGTTTAAAGTGGACTTGCCACTCTATTTAACACCAATAAGGATTTATCTAGAACATCGCACGCAGACTAAAACAAAACGCTTGCACTTTGCAGTTCTGTTAGCAAAAATGAGCAAGCAAAGACCAATTAGGACAAGGTAAGCATCTCAATAAACCCTCTACGCACGCATTACTGCCACAGCAAATAATCCACAGGAGGTGTGACATTTACTTAGTGCAAACCTGTGTGACCGATCAAGGAGAAGACATCTTAAAAGCCTAATCCAATTTGTGGGCCCCCCCCCCACCATTTCAGTGCCACCCTACCTAGATGCATACATACATTTTTCCTTTTTTTATTCAGTCCGGACCTCTTTTTCTGTCTTCAGCTTGTAGGCAGATGTAGTCTGTTTTCTCCTCTAGGTGGCACTCATGCCACTGCAGCTGGAGAAGAAGTCAGGAGAAACTTTGTTTCTCTATGGTTTCCTCTGCCCCCTGGAGCAGTGTTTTGGCTGGCAACGCTGGTGACCCTGGTGACCATCTTGGGTCAAGAAGAGTCCTTGCCCTCAGGTTTTGGCACACATTTTTGCAAAGTGGCTAGTGTAGGAAGAGCTTACACATCTGTCAGGGACAGCTCTAGTGGTAGGGAAAGGTTCTAGTGGAGTAGGGAAAGCGGGTCTACACCTCCACTTCCTCAAGCTCCCTCTTGGGTTGGACTGGCCATGACACACTCCGCCTACCTTGGCTCTCTTCAGCTTGGGTCTACCACCGCTGACTTTCCACTGCATTGACTGTGAGTTCCCGGGTTTGTCTTTCCACCCCGCCAGGCTGTTGTTTTGTTCTACAAGTTCTTAAATGCATAATTTTCTGCACTTCAGGCCTCAGTGTGATTACTGCCACCACACCATAATGCACCTACACCACAGGCTGGTGGGCAGGTCCTGATATTCCAGAGAATGGTCCTTCATAATGATGTATGATCACTCTCTTCCACATTCTCCTTTAAACATACAGCAGTTGAATGATAATTTCCATGGATGTGTACTTAAAAGAGAATTATGATCAAAGCTTCTATGGCCCTACTTCTCTTGTGGGTCATAAGAGTACACTTACTACTCAGAGTCAGCTGATCATGGGCTTTTTCCTGCTATCAGGTGACTGGGCAGAATAGCTCCAGGCTCAGGAAGGATCCCAATTTCGGCTGCCTAAATGACAACTGGATTTTTCTTTCAGCACCTTTTGTGAGCCTAAAATTCAATATTTCTTACTTTTTGCTATAATAAATATCCCCAAAAAATATATAAAAAAACATTTTTTTTTCTCAGTTTAGGCCGATACGTATTCTTCTACATATTTTTGTTAAAAAAAATCGCAATTAGCGATTATTGATTGGTTTGCGCAAAAGTTATAGCGTTTACAAAATAGGGGATCGTTTTATAGCATTTTTATTAATATTTTTTTTTTTACTAGTAATGGCGGCGATCAGCGATTTTTATTGTGACTGCGACATTATGGCGGACACATCGGACATTTTTTACACATTTTTGGGACCATTGTCATTTATACAGAAACCAGTGCTATTTAAATGCACTGATTCCTATGTAAATGACAGTGGCAGTCAAGGAGTTAACCACTAGGGGCGGGGAGGAGTTAGTGTGAAGCATTGTGTTTTTTTTTTTACAGTAGGGGGCGTGGCTGACATCTGACGTCACTGATCGGCTGTTCCCGATGACAGGGAACAGCAGATCAGTGACAGGCAGTGTAGGAAGCGCAGGGAGAGGTTTGTTTACACAGACCTCTCCCCGTTCTTCAGCTCTGTGACCCGATCGCGGGACACCAGCGGCGATCGGGTCCGCTGGTCCCGCGGCCGTGGTCACGGAGCTCCCGACCAGGTCCCACAGCTAGGCAATTAAAGGGCACGTATATATACGTGCTTTTGCCTAGCCGTGCCATTTTGCCGACGTATATGTACATGCCGCAGTCGGGAAGCGGTTAAGTTCAAAGCATCCGAGCATGCGGCAAATTGTTTCCGAGCATGCGTAGGAATTTTGCGCGTCGGAATTAATACAGAAGATCAGAATTTCCGATCTGAACTTTTTCCGTCAGAAAAATAGAGAACCTGCTCTCAATCTTTTGCTGGCAGAAATGCCGCCAGCAAAAGTCCAGCATACACACGGTCGCATTTTCCGACCAAAAGCTCACATCGGTCTTTTGCTGGCTGCATTTCCGATCGTGTGTACGGGGCATTAGAGCCAAAGTGTGACAGCTGCAGCATAGAGGTAAGCATGAATGTTTGTTATTTTCACAATCATATATTTCTCCTTTAACACTCAGGGCTCACACAAAGTTTTATGAATGATGCTGGGTGTTGTTCAACCTGAAACAGCAGTACCATTGAGTGGTGGAGACTTAGGGGTCTATTAATGAAAAAATATGCTGTGCAAATAACGCAAGCATTTATACAGCTGTCCCGAAATATGAAGGGCCTGTTATGGCTTTTGGGGGGACCCCCATGCATTTTTTTTATTTTGGGGCAGGGTTCCCCTTAATATTCATACTAGACCCAAAGGGCCTGGGAATGGACTGGGTGGGGGGAACCATACCGTTTTTTTTCAATGATTTTTATCTATATTTCCGGGATGCGACAATACAGCCGCATTCAGTTTTAAATTAGATTTTTTCCCTTTAGAAATGTAATTTTGCTGTGGTTTTGTTCTAAACACGGGAAAGATGCGCTACTTTACAGGCATAATATAGACACCCCCCAGGCACGATATTTAAAGGAATATTTAATTTTTATTGTCTCACTTTAAGCATTATTAAGATCATTGCTCTTTTAACCCCTTGCTTACTGGGCACTTAAACCCCCCTCCTTTCCAGACCAATTTTCAGCTTTCAGCGCTGTCGCACTTTGAATGACAATTGCACGGTCATACAACGCTGTACCCAAATTACATTTTTATAATTTTTTCCCTAGAGCTCTCTTTTGGTGGTATTGGATCACCTCTGCGATTTTTATTTTTTGTTAAAAAAAATTTAAAAATACAGAATTTAAAAAAAAAAATGTTTTTTTTTTAAATTTTGTTATAAAAATATAAAATTTATAATTTTTGTCCGTCATTGATGTACGCTGATGAGGCGGCAGTGACGGGCACCGATAGGTGGCAGTGATGGGCACTGATGGGTTACACTGATAGGCAGCACTTTTAGGTGGCACTGATTGGCAGCACTGGTGGGCATCGATAGGTGGCACTGGTGGGCATTGACAGGTGGCACTTGTGGGCATTGACAGGTGGCACTTGTGGGCATTGCAAGGTGGCACTTGTGGGCATTGCAAGTTGGCATTTATGGGCATTGCAAGGTGGCACTTATGAGCATTACAAGGTGGCACTTATGGGGATTGCAAGGTGGGACCGATGTCCCTTTAAGATAAGCCGGTGATCGGCTTTTTTTTTTCTCCTCCGCTGTCAGTATGAGGAGAAAAAAAAAAGATCACAAGCTTTTGTTTTTATCATGTGATCAGCTGTCATTGGCTGACAGCTGATCCCATGGTAAGGGGCCGGGACCCGCCCCTTACTCGGATCGCTGATCACCCGAGTCTCAGTGACTCGGTGATCACAGCGCGCCCCGCGCGCGCCCTACAGGGGAGGACATATGATCATATGACGGCCTCCCGGGAATTCACATCCGACTTTAACGGTGTTCCACGGCTTTTCAAATTTTCTGTGAACATAATGATGCATAATGTTCGATGTTCGGCGAACAGGCAAACACCCGATGTTGTAGTCGAACTTACGCTTGACTCGAACATCGGGCTCATCACTACTGTAGATCTATATCCTTTATTAGTATAGCTTTCTCACTCCTTCCTTCAGCAGGGTATCAGTGTTGAACCAGCTTTCATCTCTTAGAGGCTATATGTTATGATGATATGTATTGAAGAGCAGAGACAAAAGGCCAACCACATTATAGAAAAGCTGACAACACCAAAAAACATAGACACAATGACAGGTACAGTAATCAACAACTTCTACAAGGAAGGAGTAAGCGGGGATTGCTCATACTGGAGATGATGTCTCGGGGTTTGTAGGATAGGGTCACCTCTTAATTAGCGGAACCCCATAGTGATGCGGTTCTATCTGGTCCCTTCTGCTTCAGACAACAATATAGATAATCTTGGAGCTTTAACCCTTTCGCTCCCCTTTCTTTTTTTTTCTCATTTTGTACATTAATGGCTGAATTTTCTTTTTGTAAAATAAAAATTTGCATAAAATACACTCAAAACCCCCCAAAGTAGTATGTGTTTTCTTAAAGCAAATGACCCATGAAATGAAAAAATGGCAGTTAAATGTGTTTCTATGTCACACGATATTAGGGCTTTTTATCGAACCTTTACTTTCAGTAAAAAACAAATGACTCAACTCAATTTTAGTGCACACAAACACAATACATTCTCCAAGTTTTCGATAAAATATGAAAAATTTGAGCAAATAGATACCAAATATATTAAGACTGAAAGATTAAGGCTGGCCATATATTATGCAATTTTTAGATGTACCGAAAAATTTCATTTTAGTTTCATTCGTTTTTTATTATTTTTTTTTTCAGTTTTTCGGGTCATTCGTTATGATCACAATTCGTAAATTCGAAAATTCGAAAATTAGAGAATTAGAAAATTTGAAAATCCGAAAATAAGAAATTAAGAAAGAAAATCTGAAAATTTGAAAGAATAACTAACTAACTAACTAATAATAACTACCTATTAAATCATGGGTATTGGAATTTGCTTTCAAATTTGTCTGTTAGAGAGCGTAACGAATACGAATTTATCCAAAGTTACAAATTATCCGAAATAACAAATGCTGCATCTAAAAAAATTGAATGGAACAAATTATTAATAAATAATAATAATACAGTAAACCCCCCTCCATCGCTGGGGTTATGTTCCGGACCCACCCGCGAAAAGTGAAAAACCGCGAAATAGAAAGACCCTATTTAAATACACTCTAGGCATGTTTTGTTAATTTTTTAATAGCATTTAAAGGTCTTTAAACACACTTTTATGCAATAGAAACACATTAAAGATAGAGAGAGAGATCAAGAGGATTTTTAAAACACAAAAATATTGTCTTAACAGTACAGTACAGTAAAAAATAGCGTACATAACTGCGAAAATGGCGAAATATTACCACAATATCAGAATAACAGGTCCCAATTAAAATACCGCAATATACCGGGACCGCAAAAACTGAACCGCGATATAGCGGGGGTTTACTGTAATACATTTTTTTATTATTATTATTGTTATTTATTATTATTAATTTGTTACATTCCATTCGTTTAGATACGGCATTCGTTATTTCGGATAATTTGTAACTTCGGATAAATTCGTAACTTTGGATAAATGGAACAAATTAATAATAAATAATAATAATAACATTTTTAAATTATTATTATTTATTATTATTAATTTGTTACATTCCATTCGTTTAGATATGGCATTGGTTATTTTAAATAATTCATAACTTTGGATAAATTCGTATTCGTTACATTCACTAACAGACAAATTTTAAAGGAAATTCCAATACCTATAATTTAATAGTTAGTAATAGTTAAGTTATTATTAGTCAGTTTTTATTTCAGATTTTAGAATTTTTGGGGTTTTCAAATTTCCAAATTTTCTAATATTCTAATTTTTGAATTTCCAAATTTCCGAATTTTTGAATTTTCGAATATTCAAAAAAAAAATTAGTTAAAGAAGGTTTTGGTTAATTCGGATATGTCTGAATTAACAAATTTGTCTAAATTTGTTAAAAAACTAATTTGGAACTAAACGAACTGTGCATGTCTAGCAATTTTCTTTCCTTCAATTATGGGGGATTTGGGAGGAGCTGAACATGAATGTTTTTTACCCCAGTTAAGGTTAAAAAAAAAACCTTTAGGCCCCTTTCAGACAAGGCGGACTCCGCTTGCACGGAGCCCGCCTCTGTCCTCCGGCTCAGCGGGAGATCTGTGGATCTGTGGATCTGTGGCGGATGACAAGTCCCTCTCCGCTCACTGAGCGGGGAGGGGCTTGCGAGCGCCGCTGATCTCTATGGAGAGATCGGATGAAAACGGACAGTGTGTCCGTTTTCATCCGATCTCACCCGATCCGAGCCGCCAGCGACGGATCTGGACGTGGGGCCATCCGTCTGCTTTTGGCGGATCGGACCGGGTCGGATGTCAGCGGACATGTCTCCGCTGACATCCGACGCTCCATAGAGTAACATGGAGCGCCCGTTCAGATCCGCCGTCAAAACTGACAGGCGGATCTGAACGGCCCGTCCGTGTGAAAGGGACCTTAGGCTCCGTTCACACCTGAGCGTATTGGAATGGCGGGAAGAATTGTGCTATTCTGTCTGGGATTCCAGAATCGTGACAAAACTCGAGATGCGTTTAGATACCATTATTTTTTTATTCCCCATTCACACCTAAGCAAAGTGCAGTTACAGCTGCTGCACCAATTAGTTTTTTATTTTTTTTGTGTTTTTTTGTGTCGCGCGTTTTTGGAGCCGCAGCATTAATTTAAATGGGCCTCCCTCCGCTCAAAAAACGCTCCAAAGAAGCTCATGTACCAAATTTTGGCACAGAGCCAGGAAGCCAAGAATGTTTGGTGGTGCGATTTTTGCCTCAACTTTAGTGCATTTTGTCTCTTGACGATTGCGCGCGCGGCTGTCACGTGATAAATTGTGCTGCAATTGCAGCAAACCACAACGCGCGAAGTTGTCGCCCAAAAGAGGCTCCTGCTCCTTTTTGTCAAAAATCGCACCGCAATCGGGGTGCTAGTAAGAAGTAATGGCATTGCAAATGCGTCCTGTGTTTTGCCGCAATTCTGGAATTGCAGGAAGAATCACCTAATTCCGGAACGCCCAGGTGTGAAGGGAGCCTTAAGCCCTGTACACATGATCAGAATATTGTACAAAAAACACAGCTTTCAAAGTGATCGTACGATAATATGATCGTTATTAAACAGCTGTTGTCTGAAATTTTCCGAAGGGACAAACAGGAAAATTTTTCTTGTACGATTTTCTTTTAATCAGTACAGTTTTCGTCCACAAATACAATACAAACACATTACATCACTTCCAAACTTTTATGCCCCGTACACACGATCGGACATTGATCGGACATTCCGACAACAAAATCCATGATTTTTTCCGATGGATGTTGGCTCAAACTTGTCTTGCATACACACGGTCACACAAATCTTGTCGGAAATTCCGAACGTTAAGAACGCGGTGACATACAACATGTATGACGAGTCGAGAAAAATTAAGTTCAATAGCCAGCGCGGCTCTTCTGCTTGATTCCGAGCATGCGTTACACTTTGTGCGTCGGAATTGTGTACACACGATCGGAATTTGCGCAAACGGATTTTGTCGGAAAATTTGAGAACCAGATCTCAAATTTTGTGCAACGGAAATTCCGATGGAAACTGTCCGATGGAGCCTACACACGGTCACAATTTCCGACAACAAGCTCCGATCGCACATTTTACGCCGGAAAGTCCGACCGCGTGTACGGGGCATTATTCTGTTGTATGAGAATTTTCATACTTTAGTAACCTTTTCGATGGGACTAGCATCCAAAAAAAAAAAAATGGACAATCATTGTGTGTGCTAGGCTTTAGAGCAAACTTTTTATACAAACTGTCCTTCAGACTTTAGGAGGGCCGGACTGTGGCCATTGGGAGTAGAAAAAATACCAGCATCAGCTGGAGTAAGCAATGCCCCATCATTGGTGTCAGTGAGAGGAATAGTGCCCCATCATTGGTGTCATTGGGCCCCATTATTGATGTCGTTGAGAGGAATAGTGTCCCATCGTTTGTGTAATTGGGAGGTATTGTGCCCCATCTTTTGTGTCATTGGGAGGAATTGGGCAACATCATTGGTGTCATTGGGCCCCATTGTTAATGTCATTGGGAGGAATAGTGTCCCATTGTTTCTGTCAGTGGGAGCAATTGTGCCCCATCTTTTTTCATCATTGGGAGGAATTGTGGCCCATCATTGGTGTCATTGTAAGGAACTGGGCACCATCACTGGTCTCATTGGGAGTAATTATGGCCCATTGTTGGTGTCATAGGGAGGAACTGGGCACCATCACTGGTGTCATTGAGCCCCATTGTTGATATCATTGGGAGGAATAGTGTCCCATCTTTTTGCATCATTGGGAGGAATTATGGCCCATCATTGGTGTCATTGGAAGGAACTGAGCACCATCACTGGTGTCATTGGGAGTAATTATGGACCATTGTTGGTGTCATAGGGAGGAACTGGGCATCATCACTGGTGTCATTTGGCCCCATTGTTGATATCATTGGAAGGAATAGTGTCCCATCATTTGTATCATTGGGAGCAATTGTACCCCATCTTTGGGGTCATTGGGAGGAATTGTGACCCATTGTTGGTGTGATAGGGAGGAATTTTTGCCCATTTTTGGTGTCATAGGGAGGAACTGGGCACCATCACTGGTGTCATTGGGCCCCATTGGCCCCCACTGGTGTCATTGGGAGGAACAGTGTTCCATCATTTCTTTCATTGGGAGCCATTGTGCCCCATCTTTGGCATCATTGGGAGGAACTGTGCCCCATCTTGGTGACATTGGGAGGAATGGTCCCCCGTCCTTGGTGTCATTGGGCCCACTGTTGGTGTCATTGGGAGGAACTCCGCCCCTTTGTTGGTGTCAGTGAATGAAATAGTGCCCCAGGCGCCAGATAAAAGCAAGAAAAGGGCCCACATCTGGCCCCAGGGCCACAGTTTGGAGACCACTGCTTTAGAGGATCTCCGATAAGTGTTGACTTATGCATGTGGGTGGAAGGGAAACTCAAGCAGAATAGCAGGGCCTCTTTGTTCTTGTGAGTTTATCAGTGGAATCACTTCACGGATAATGATGTTATCTCTCACACACAAGTAATAGATCAGTATTCTGATCCCCGAGTGTCCTTTATAGTCCTTTAAGTCATGCTAAGGATGGATCTGGATAGATAGTTCCAAGGCTGCAGACGCATTTTCCCCAGAGAGACATTAATCTTTGTTTCTTTACAGCATCATTTGCTTAACTTTATACATTACATTGTGGCAGTTTTGGCATTTCTATATTTCGTGAGATAATAATATTAAAGCATATATGTCAAGTCACCAAAAAAAAATCATATGCAGCCTTTAATACAAGCACATTCATTCCTCGTGGTTTATAATTTTAACCTATTCGCTTCCAGGGCCATTTTTCCTTTTCTTTTTTTTTTTGCACCGGTTAAAAAAAATCTATTTTAGGCCTAAAGATTAGTTAAAGTGGTTGTAAACCCTTCTATATACCCAGTGAAGTGACTGGCCTCAGGTGATACACAGAGATGAAACAAATCCTCCTACATAAGTTGTACCTGTGTAACTATAGCCGTCTTTCCCCTACATCCATTCAAAGTGCAGAATTCACACGGGATCTCTCAGTTCTGAAAAGCAGGGGGTGGAGACCTGAAGTGGTATCAGTGAGAAGAGCTCTGAGAGCTGATTGGAGGAAAGGAACACACCCCCCTTCACACAGGAACAGAGATGAGGCTAGACATGCGCAACTAGTTTTGTTCCAAATTCGTTTTTTAGACGAATTTCGACTAATATGTTAATTCGTAAATATCCAAATTGAAGAAAACCCATTTAACGTTTTTTTCCGAATATTCATATAATTTGAATATTTGAAAATTAGAAAATTTGTAAATTCGAAAACTCGAAAATTTGAAAATCTGAAAAAAAAAACTAACTATTAATAACTTAACTATTACTAACTATTAAATTATAGGTATTGGAATTTCCTTTCAAATTTGGCTGTTAGTGAACGTAACGAATACTAATTTATCTGAAGTTACGAATTATCCGAAATAACGAATGCTGCATCTAAATAAATGAAACATAACAAATTAATAATAAATAAAAATATTAATACTAAAAACATATTATTATTTATTATTAATTTGTTACGTTCCATTCGTTTAGATGAGGCATTCGTTATTTCGGATAATTCGTAACTTCAGATAAATTTGTATTTCACTAACAGTCAAATTTGAAAGAAAATTCCAATACCTATAATTTAATAGTTAGCTATTCTTTCTTATTTTCGAATTTCCAAATTTCCGAATTTCCAAATTTAAGAATTTCCGAATTTCCAAATTTAAGAATTTAAGAATTTCCAAATTTAAGAATTTAAGAATTTCCAAATTTAAGAATTTAAGAATTTAAGAATTTCCAAATGTAAGAATTTAAGAATTTCCAAATTTAAGAATTTAAGAATTTCCAAATTTAAGAATTTAAGAATTTCCAAATTTAAGAATTTATCATAGCCACGGCTGCCCGAGTTTTCAACTGTCTGAGGTACCAGAGTGGACTACTCACCTGAGCCCAGCCCCAGAGAGGGGATAAGGTGAGAATTGAATGGAATAGTAGTATACAGTAATAAAGGAGTAAGGAGTAATAAATGACACAAGCGGAGGACAGTAATGAAGAAGAAGAAGGTGACACAAGTGGGGGGACAGTAATGAAGAAGAAGAAGGTGACACAAGTGGGGGGACAGTAATGAAGAAGAAGAAGGTGACACAAGTGGGGGGACAGTAATGAAGAAGAAGAAGGTGACACAAGTGGGGAGACAGTAACGAAGAAGAAGAAGGTGACACAAGTGGGGGGACAGTAATGAAGGAGAAGGTGACACAAGTGGGGGACAGTAATGAAGAAGAAGAAGTTGACACAAGTGGGGGACAGTAATGGAGAAGGTGACACAAGTGGGGGACAGTAATGGAGAAGGTGACACAAGTGGGGGACAGTAATGAAGACGAAGTTGACACAAGTGGGGGGCAGTAATGGGGAAGAAGAAGATGACACAAGTGGGGGACAGTATTGGAGAAGAAGAAGGTGACACAAGTGGGGGATAGTAATGGAGAAGAAGGTGACACAAGTGGGGGGACAGTAATGAAGAAGAAGAAGGTGACACAAGTGGGGGGACAGTAACGAAGAAGAAGAAGGTGACACAAGTGGGGGGACAGTAATGAAGGAGAAGGTGAGTGACACAAGTGGGGGGACAGTAATGAAGAAGAAGAAGTTGACACAAGTGGGGGACAGTAATGGAGAAGGCGACACAAGTGGGGGACAGTAATGGAGAAGGTGACACAAGTGGGGGACAGTAATGAAGAAGAAGGTGACACAAGTGGGGGACAGTAATGGAGAAGAAGGTGACACAAGTGGGGGACAGTAATGGAGAAGAAGAAGGTGACACAAGCGGGGGACAGTAATGAAGGAGAAGGTGAGTGACACAAGCAGGGGACAGTAATGGAGAAGAAGAAGGTGACACAAGTGGTAGACAGTAATGAAGGAGAAGGTGAGTGACACAAGTGGGGGGGGGGGGTCAGTATTGAAGAAGAAGTTGACCCATGTGGGGAAGAGTAATGGAGAAGAAGAAGATGACACAAGTGGGGGACAGTAATGAAGAGGGTGACACAAGTGGGGGGACAGTAATGAAGAAGAAGTTGACACAAGTGGGGGACAGTAATGGAGAGGAAGTTGACACAAGTGGGGAACAGTAATGGAGAAGGTGACACAAGCGGGAAACAGTAACGGATAAGAAGAAGGTGACACATGTGGGGGACAGTAATTAAGGAGAAGGTGAGTGACACAAGCGGGGGACAGTAATGAAGAATAAGAAGGTGACACAAGTGGGGTGGGCAGTAATGAAGAAGAAGAAGGTGACACAAGTGGGGGACAGTAATTAAGAAGGTGACACAAGTGGGGGACAGTAAAGAAGAAGGTGACACAAGTGGGGGGACAGTAATGGAGAAGAAGAAGGTGACACAAGTGGGGGACAGTAATGGAGAAGAAGAAGGTGACACAAGTGGGGGACAGTAATGGAGAAGAAGAAGGTGACACAAGTGGGGGACAGTAATTAAGAAGGCGACACAAGTGGGGGACAGTAAAGAAGAAGGTGACACAAGTGGGGGGACAGTAATGGAGAAGAAGAAGGTGACACAAGTGGGGGACAGTAATGAAGAAGGTGACACAAGTGGGGGGGGGGCAGTATTGAAGAAGAAGGTGACGCAAGGTGGTTAAATTAAACATTTGTTTATGCAATCTCTTTATATCAAAGGTAAAACATGGACAACAGCTAAAAAATGGACAGCAGCTAAATACAAAGTACAAAAGGGATTTGGTCCAAAAAGAGAAAAAATACATAAAAATCAGTCTTGCATTTAGGAATGTGAACTATGAATACAAGCCACCCATGAATGTATATATAGTGGTATACACTGTACAGTGGTTTCCTGGTCGGTGGTCTTAATGCGACACCTAGTGGAGGGGATCAGATTCTCACACTAAGATCGCTCTAGAATCTGTACTAGGAGCAAGTACTAAGCCTTCCACCATACACATTTCAGATCATGTGATCAGCTCATGGAATATTCAGAGCTCTCACATTTACTCTTTCCCAGGTAAAGCCCAGTCTAAAAATAAGAAGCCGGCACTTAAAGAGTAACTCCACTTTCGTGGGAAAAATAAATAGCAAATTAAAAAAATATATAATATAGCGTATACAATTGCTACACAAGTCATATTGTAATTGAATGTTATTATTTATACAGACCGGAAGATTTTCCCCCTTAACGACCAGGCCATTTTTTGCGGTACGGCACTGCGTCACTTTAACTGACAATTGCGCGGTCTTGCGATGCTGTACCCAAACAAAATCGATGTCCTTTTTTCCCCACAAATAGAGCTTTCTTTTGGTGGTATTTGATGACCTCTGCGGTTTTTATTTTTTGTTGGGCTATAAACAAAAAAAGAGCAAAAATTTTGAAAAAAAAACAATATTTTTTACTTTTTGCTATAATATCCCCCCCCCCCCCCCCCAAAATAAAAATCAGTTAGTTTTAGCGGGGCTTTACTGCTGTTATAGCAGCTCTTTGGTGCCGCCCTTCGGGCTTAAAAAGTGTTAAAAGCCGCCATGTAGCGCCGCTGCCGAAGAAATTTGCAGACGCAACGGCAGCGCTGCCCATGCATTCCAATGGCCAGGAGCGGTGGAGGAGCGGTGGAGGAGCTCGCAAACCGCCCCTAAGATGTTGCTTGCAGGACATTTTCTAACGTCCTGCTTTCGCACCGCCCCAGTGTGCAAGCACTCATCCTTAGACCCCTTTCACACTGGAGCGTTTTGCAGGCGCTATAGCGTTAAAAATAGCGCCTGAAAAATGCCCTTAAACAGCTGCTCCATGCACTCCAGTGTGAAATCCCTTTTCGGCTGCTAGCAGGGGGTTAAATCCGCCCCGCTAGCAACCAAATAGCGCCGCTAAGACGATGGTAAAGCGGCGCCAAAAATAGCGCAGCTTTATCACCGACGCCTGGGCCGGCACGGTGTGAAAGGGGTCTAATACTTACCCGAGCCCCTAAATTCGCATGACGGGAATGAGCATACCAGCTCCACCCGGTGTCTCCTGATTGGATAGATTGATAGCAGCACAGCCATTGGCTCCCGCTGCTGTCAATCAAATCCAACGACGTGGGCGCCAGGGGGCGGAGATAACTCATGCTGGCTGTGTCAACGGACGCAGCAGCAGGACACAGGAGCGCGCCCGCATGGGTGTCCCATCGGAGAAAGTGCTTCTCCAACGGGGCTCTCGAGAAGAGGAGGAGAAAGGAGCGCCACTGAGGGACCCCAGAAGAGGAGGATCGGGGGCCACTCTGTGCATTATCAACTGCACAGCGGAGGTAAGTTTGTTATTTAAAAAAAAAAAAAAGCTGAACCTTTACAATCACTAGGGGGTGATCAAAGTGTTAAATGTGTTCCCTGGGAGGTGTTTCTAACTGTGGGGGGAGGGGACTGACTGGGAGTAGAGAGAGATCGCTATTCCTAATCACTAGGAACAGATGATCACTCTGTACTTCCCTGTCAGAACGGGGATCTATTTGTTTACATTGACAGATTCCCGTTCTGGCTCTCTGTGGAGCGATCGCGGATGGCCGGCGGAATGGGGGAATGCTGTGGACTCTGGTGTAAAGGGGAACTCTGAGGTAACGGGGTTTCTGCTCACCAAACATCCCACTTACATCAGAGTTCCCAGCATGTTCCCTTAAATCAGGGTTCCCAAATACCCCCTTAAATCAGAGTCCACAGGGCATCCCTTACATCTGAGTCCCTCTTGCCTAATGCCGCGTACACACGACCAGACTTTTCAACTGCAAAGGTCCGACGGAACAAATCCGCCAGACAATTCGATCTCGTGTGGGCTTCATCGGACCTTTGCTGTCGAAAAATCAGACAGACTTTAGATTTAGAATATGTTTCAAATTTTTCTGACGGACTCGAGTCCGGTCGAAAAATCAGTTTGTCTGTATGCTAGTCCGACGGACAAACAACGACGCTAGGGCAGCCATTGGCTACTGGCCATGAACTTCCTTATTCTAGTCCAGTCGTACGTCATCGTGTTCGAATCATGTTCATGTTCAAACTCCGTCGGAACTCCGTTGAAAGTCCATCAAAAAGTCCCCCGGAGTTCAGTCCGTCGAAAGTCCGGTCGTGTGTACGCGGCATTAGTGTATTCACTCGCTCGGAGGCAAGAGAGAGAAGGGAGGGTGGGGGGAGACTTTAGTTACAGACATTGGATGTGAGCTCACTCACCCAAGGATGGAGGCTCAGGTATCGACACCTTTCATCCACAATGTATCTGCCGGTTGCTGAACTTCAGATTTCCAAGCCCACACTCGGTTACTTGGTGAGCCAGAGACCATTATGAATATTGTGTCTGGGTTTCAGGAGGTCTGAAACCCGGACATACGATTCTAAACCCGAACTGTCCGGGTGAATCCCAGACAGGTGGCAACCCTACATGCGCGCCTGCTATAGCTGTTAAAGCGGAAGTAAACCCATCGATTTATAAAGGTGAATTTGTGTAAAAAATCTTAAATTAAAAAGATGTGTAACAAATAGCGGCGCTGTAATATATATCACACTTCTAAACACACAATATTCCAGTGAGAAAATGTAAATATAAATATAATAAACTTGACATATATGTGTATAACACACCAAATAATTGCCCAGTGTTCTATATAACCATGAAATACATATATAAAAATTAATACATATATGTGTAAGATGATTGGCAACAGCCAATCAAGCTCCAGCAAAAGAAAAAAAGAAAAATATTTTAAATAAAGTTCAAATAACCGCTGGTGGTTAGTGCAAAAGTTCAAAGATGAATAATTGAAGTGAAATAAATCAATCAAATAAAATCTTCTGTGCTCTTCCACCACACCACAGTGACTTGTGCCTCCTCCCCAAAAGAAACGCACTCACCACAAAAGTATGCCCACACTTTCGTGAAGGGCCACTGCGCATGAAAAGTCCCTCCAAGGGGGGTCAATCGAATTCCCACAGATCAAATGATGTGATTGGTTAATTGGTTGACTGGTTAGGCTCCACACATGAAATAAAAAGGAAGCTCTCCATAGTGTGAATCAGTAAAACAATTTTTAATGCAAAGTTTAAAAAGCACTTCAAAGGTTCCACTCACATTTATCACATTAAAAACCAGCATAGATAGTGACACACAGCACCGCACTGCACTGCAAATCCAAAACCAATTCCAAACACTGTCTGTCACGCCGTGACCACCTAACAGACAGTGTTTGGAATTGGTTTTGGATTTGCAGTGCAGTGCGGTGCTGTGTGTCACTATCTATGCTGGTTTTTAATGTGATAAATGTGAGTGGAACCTTTGAAGTGCTTTTTAAACTTTGCATTAAAAATTGTTTTACTGATTCACACTATGGAGAGCTTCCTTTTTATTTCATGTGTGGAGCCTAACCAGTCAACCAATTAACCAATCACATCATTTGATCTGTGGGAATTCGATTGACCCCCCTTGGAGGGACTTTTCATGCGCAGTGGCCCTTCACGAAAGTGTGGGCATACTTTTGTGGTGAGTGCGTTTCTTTTGGGGAGGAGGCACAAGTCACTGTGGTGTGGTGGAAGAGCACAGAAGATTTTATTTGATTGATTTATTTCACTTCAATTATTCATCTTTGAACTTTTGCACTAACCACCAGCGGTTATTTGAACTTTATTTAAAATATTTTTCTTTTTTTCTTTTGCTGGAGCTTGATTGGCTGTTGCCAATCATCTTACACATATATGTATTAATTTTTATATATGTATTTCATGGTTATATAGAACACTGGGCAATTATTTGGTGTGTTATACACATATATGTCAAGTTTATTATATTTATATTTACATTTTCTCACTGGAATATTGTGTGTTTAGAAGTGTGATATATATTACAGCGCCGCTATTTGTTACACATCTTTTTAATTTAAGATTTTTTACACAAATTCACCTTTATAATTTATGTTTAAGTGGCAGCTATAGTTTAGGGCCGTTATTACCTGAGCGCGGTGGGAGGTGTCCGAATAGGGGCGGTTGATTTGGACTCCTGTGTTACGTGTTAAACCCATCGATTTAACAGCTTCAAAAAAAGTTACGTTCCCGGCATGCCGTAGAATGCTAGCCGGCACATTGGTTGTGCTCTCAACTAAACTGTCAAACCATCCAATGGCTGGAGTCATAACTGATCACCTGTGCAGCATCATGGCAGTTGAAGATTAGACAGAGGCCAAAATGGCAGCTTCCTTGGCTGAAAAAGATAGGAGGGTTTACTTCCGCTTTAAAGGGACCGACATACAGCGACGTACGATTCATGGGAACGAGCCAACCTACCGCCGGCGGCTGGTCGGCAAGCGGTTAATCTTTAGCTTAGTTATTATTAAAGGAAAGCAGTGACTTAAATCGTGTATTTTTTTTTTTTTTCTGTCATCTGACTTTGGATTTCAGCACTTGGGAAAACACCTTAAAATCGAATAGAATAATCCAGACTGCTTTTATTCTGAGATCTATACATAAGATGCCAGCGACACTCTCCGTCGGCTCCTGATCACAGAGCCCAGCGATTCCACATGCCGACAGAGCGCGATATAACACGGCTTTGCTTGGCTCCCTTACACGCCGTGCATACGTTCTTTTTTTATGAAGCATGTCACTGGCAATCAGCATACATTTTGCAGTAATTGATGTTTGGTTTGAGGGAAGAGTTCATCCATAGATCTGGCAAGGAATAAAATATGTTTCGAAATGCTGAATATTCATAAATCAGAAACGCTAAGCTGTTTATTTTTAGTTTGCTGGCAAACGGCAGCGCAAGACAAGATGTCAGCCAGTGGTGTTGCCTCATAAGCTGAGCTGCGAAAAAAAAAAAAAAAGACGGACAAGCGATCTGGACAGAGGAGACTCTGTCTTCAATGGAATCTGGGGGTGTAGCGAATGCACAGTCATTGGGCAGTTCTACTTTTTCCTCCAATATATTTTGTTAAAGTGCTCATATATTTCTCCATCCCGCCAGTGGCCGCTGGTGAAGTTTTAAGGCCCACCCCTTATATAATCCACCCACTCCGTCCCCTGTATTCCACCCATAGTGTCAGGAGTATACAGCTCAGCATCACAGGACAGAGTATATAGCCCCAGCATCACAGGACAGAGTGTATAGCTCAGCATCACAGATCATGGTATATAGCACAGCCTCACAGATCATGGTATATAGCAAAGCCTCACAGATCATGGTATATAGCGCAGATTCACAGATCATGGTATATGGCGCAGCCTCACATATCATGGTATATAGCAAAGCCTCACAGATCATGGTATATAGCAAAGCCTCACAGATCATGGTATATAACGCAGCCTCACAGATCATGGTATATAGCAAAGCCTCACAGATCATGGTATATAGCAAAGCCTCACAGATCATGGTATATAGCGCAGATTCACAGATCATGGTATATGGCGCAGCCTCACAGATCATGGTATATAGCAAAGCCTCACAGATCATGGTATATAGCACAGCCTCACAGATCATGGTATATAGCAAAGCCTCACAGATCATGGTATATAGAGCAGCCTCACAGATCATGGTGTATAGCAGAGCCTCACAGATCATGGTATATAGCAAAGCCTCACAGATCATGGTATATAACGCAGCCTCACAGATCATGGTATATAGCAAAGCCTCACAGATCATGGTATATAGCAAAGCCTCACAGATCATGGTATATAGCGCAGCCTCACAGATCATGGTATATAGCGCAGCCTCACAGATCTTGGTATATAGCCCAGCCTCACAGATCATGGTATCTAGCGCAGCCTCACAGATCATGGTATATAGCGCAGCCTCACAGATCATGGTATATAGCAAAGCCTCAGAGATCATGGTATATAGCTCAGCCTCACAGATTATGGTATATAGCGCAGCCTCACAGATCATGGTATCTAGCGCAGCCTCACAGATCATGGTATATAGCGCAGCCTCACAGATCATGATATCTAGCGCAGCCTCACAGATCATGGTATATAGCGCAGCCTCACAGATCATGAACACTGTGGATGAGATGAGTGGTGTGCCGATCAGATTGCATCTGTCACCTGTCACCATGCACCTGTCCAGATGGATATGCTCCCTGTCCCTGTGCAGAGCTTACCTGGTAACAGCACACAGGACTTGGTTGGATGGGGCAGCCGAGGGCTTGCGGCACTGACAACAACCCCCCTCTGAAGGCAACTACCGCCACCCCCCCGCCGCAGGGCTTGCGGTTCTCTGAATGCAACCACAACCCCCCGTGCGCAGCTAGTGGTACTCACAGGGCAACCACCCCCCCAGGCTCACGGTACTTGCGGTAATCTGAAAGCAAACGACCCCCTCACGGGCCTCGCAGTACTCACGGTCCAGCCCTTCACTTACCGAGCAGTGATGTCCTCTCCTCCTGTGTCTCCTCAAGAGTGCAGGCAGCACTTAGATTTAACTTAGATTTTTTGATTCATTTATCACATTCAGTGGATGTATTTAATTATGTTTGCACTTATAAATTTATCAAGTTTATAATATATTTGATTCACACAGTAGCGCAGCTCTGTTTTTGGTTTATATAATTTTGCAAGTGGAGTGGAATCACTTTTAAAGTGACAGCGGCTACTTTTTTATTAATATATATTTATACACGTTTTCCTTTGATTGCGCCGATTGATTTTGCACATCCCAACAATAATGTCGGGAAACTGAGCCAGCCGCTCTAACCCCAGAAATTGGGGTTGAAGATTGGCGGCAGCTCCAGACTAGGTGACATACCTGTACATTACTTACCACATGCACACTTGCGTGTCCCTGGGGTGCACAGCTCGCCGCTCCTGTGATCGCTGTGTTCACAAGACACAGCAATTGGGGTTGCTGTGTCCCGGCTGTTGCCCGGCCAGTTCGATCGGCTGGGGGATCATGTGATCACTATGTGATCACATGATCACAATGTCAACCAATTTGTATATATGTAATTGGTATGAATTTATTCATTCATAACAGCTGTGTTTCTTATGCTGTGATTGGCCCACAGCTATCACATTGTACCTGGGCCAAGCACAGCACCCTGTACCATGTGATTAGCTGTAGCCAATCACAGATCACTAGTAATCACAGCTGTCATGAATGAAACCCATTCATAAAAGTTGAAAACTTTGCTGTTACAATGAACATCATTGTATTGTACCCAGCCAATCAAAATCAGCTCCTTTGATTACAGAGCAAGCCAACAGCAAAATTCAGAGCATTTACTCCTGATGATTGGTATGAGCCATGAAACGTGCGTCGAGTTACATGAGTTACATTGAACAGATGCTTTGACAAGTTTGGCTCACCATGAGCAATCGATTTATATTCAATGTTATGAATGGATGAGTGTTTTTATGCAATTTGTCATGCTGATTATGTTTTACCTTACTCTGTTTAATAATTGTTTATTTTTTACAAGTGTATTACAGTAAAAATGGTGTCCTATTAGATTGACACTCTCTATCACTTGATAATGTATTACTAAATAAATGTATTAAATAATTTGATTAAGGTATCCTTTCAAGTGACCTGCCTCACTCAAAGTCCCAATTTTCCCATATTTTCTGCTGTTTTGACACATAATAGGGATGGAGGCTTGCCACTATCATAATCAGTTTGTTAGGTCGCATCATTTATATCACATGATCACAATGTCAACCAAGCTGGTATGAATTCATTTATTCATAACAGCTGTGCTTCTTATGCTGTGATTGGCCCACAGCTATCACATTGTACCTGGGCCAAGCACAGCACCCTGTACCATGTGATTAGCTGTAGCCAATCACAGATCACTAGTAATCACAGCTGTCATGAATGTAACCCATTCATAAAAGTTGAAAACGTTGATGTTACAAGGAACATCATTGTATTGCACCCAGCCAATCAAAATCAGCTCCTTTGATTACAGAGCAAGCCAACAGCAAAATTTGTAAGGGGACGAGGAAGGTGAAAATATTGAGGGTGGTCTTACTATTTTGCCCCAAATAACTTGCAAAAATGCAGAACAGGAATCAACATTGGGTGGAAATGTCTTTTTAAATGTGGGTGAAGGCTTTAAAAAATAAAAACGTGCCTTGTATGGGTAAGGCAGCCTGTTTAAACAGCATGAAGTTGGGAATATTTCTCCCCACACCTTGAGCAGAGACGCCGGCGCCAGGTGTGAGCCTACGCTCTGTGCCGTCTCATTTAGCCAGAGGATATTAATGCAGAGAGGCATATCTAATAAAGAAAATTTCTGTCTGTACAAGCTTCAACTGTCCTTCAATGTGTTCAGCCTTAATTATCTCACATTACGCATGCAAATTGGGAAAGGAAGCAGAGATTCTATTCTAGTGCCGAAGACTGGGATGCTTTAGAGATCAAATTAAAACAAAGAAAAAAATTTGGACAATGATTTGAGGGGATGGGAATAGCAAAAATATGAGTGGAAGTCTATACACGCTGGCTTTGTTTAAATAGCCCAATCCCAGTTTGGCCTGACACTCTCCATTGGATGAATTACCCCCCCCTTTGGACTACCAACCCTGCATTATTTTTTTCTTTACACCTTTTCCTTTAACTATTGATCCATCCAACCTCTTTTTTTTTTTCATTTTAGGCCGAGTTTGCCTACAATAATGCCACCCACTCTGCTACCAAACAAACCCCCTTTTTTGCGAATTACGGGTTCCACCCTGCATTCCTGCCTAATTCTCTTCCTGACTGTACCGTGCCAGCAGTTCAAGAGAAGATTGACTTCTTCTCGACGAATAACAAGCTCCTTCAAGAGACCATGACCAGAACCCAGGAGTACAACAAGGCAACCTTTGACAAGAAGAGGCGGGGGGAACTGGTACTTGCCCCTGGTGAGCTGGTGTGGTTATCCACCACCAACTTGAAGTTGGCCTGCCCCTCACGAAAAATTCCTCTTTCCGGTCAAAAGGAGGATTAATGAGGTGGCCTACGAGTTGGAACTTCCAGAATCACTAAAAGTGCACCCTGTATTTCATGTATCTTTATTGAAACCCTCCGCTGCCAACCCATTCCCTAATAGAAGGGCTGTCCCTCTTGATCCGGTCTTGGTGGACGGCGAAGAGGAGTTCGAGGTGGAGGCCATCCTAAACTTCAGGAGAAGGCAGAACCAAAACCAGTTCTTAATCAAGTGGAAGGGGTACGGTCCTGAAGAGAATTCCTGGGAGCCCGAGGCAAACATCCACGCTAAGAGTCTAGTTCAATCCTTTAAAAGGACCCATCCTGAGAAATTTGCCCGAAGGGGCATCCGGAGGCTGCCCCTTAGAGGGGGGCAATGTCATGAAGATCCTGCCAGTAACCGGCGCACTAGAGTCCCTGGTACCCGTTTGCGGGTACCATTGCACGTGCGCATGCGCGAGAGCGCGCGTGCACGTGCGCGCACACACCCGCGCACGAGATCGTGCGCGGGAGGACGGTCTGTGTGCTGATCCAGTCTGCTTTGCTGACCCAGTCTGCTGTGCTGAACCAGTTTGCTTTGCTGATCCAGTCTGCTCCGCTGACCCAGTCTGCTGTGCTGAACCAGTCTGCTTTGCTGATCCAGTCTGCTCCGCTGACCCAGTCTGCTGTGCTGATCCAGTCTGCTTTGCTGATCCAGTCTGCTCTGCTGACCCAGTCTGCTGTGCTGTTCCAGTCTGCTTTGCTGATCCAGTCTGTGGTGCTGATCCAGTCTGTTTGCTGATCCAGTCTGCTGTGCTGTTCCAGTCTGCTTTGCTGATCCAGTCTGCTGTTCCGATCCAGTCCACCCTACTCACCTTGTCCGCTGAGCTGATCCAGGGATCTCTCGTTACCGGTCCAACGGTCCTGCCAGGCACCCGTGCCCCTTCTGACTCTTGGTCTCCCTGTCACTTTACCAGGGGACCGGGAGTGGGAGCCGCAAGGGAGGCCCTCCTCTGCTAAACCAGACTCATCACCACCAGGTGCGTGACACAGGTTCAGCCTCCTTCCTGTGACGAAGCCCCTCGGTTCGGTTGTAAAACTTCCATATGAGAGAGACCCCCCCCCCCCCAGGTTCAGATACTGGTGGGCTTGGATAATGATATCTGGATGCAGTTCTGCCTTGTGGTTGGTTGGGGCGGACCCAGTCTATTCTCCCTGGTGAGTTTTGGCCCCACACACACATTTTGTTAGTCTGGATTTGGGTACTCCTGCAGAGTCCTCAGATCTGACATGTCAGTGCAATCTTCTCCTCCTCGTGTCTGACCCCCCCCCGGATATCCAGCACCCCGTATATATCCACAGACAGACTCTGCAGACCTACTGGCCTATCAATGACCACACAAAATCCCTGTGCATGTTACCCCTGGCTTCCTGGATTACCCTGTGCCCAATATCAGGCTAGCTCTATGCTTATTATTATTTTTATATTATTTTTTTTGCTGTGGGCTGTACTGTCGGCAGCGAGTAGCAAGATGAGGTTAGAATAATACCCCCTACACATGGTCGGAAATTCCGACCACAAAATCCAATCGGATTTTTTCCGACGGATTTTGTCCAACACTGGTGTTGCATACACACGGTCGGACAAAGTTGTCGGAAAATCCGTTCATTCTGAACGTCGTGACGTTCGTTGCGTACGACGGAACTACGTAGAGGCTAGTAGCCAATAGCTTTGGTCTCGTAATTTGATCTGAGCATGCGTGGCACTTTGTCCGTCGGAATTCTCTACACACGATCGGAAAAAGTCCGATAGGACTTTGTTGTCAGAAAATTTGAGAGCAGGAGATAAAACTTTGTCCGTCGGAAAATCCGATGGAAAATGTCCGATGGAGCCTACACACGGTCGGAATTTCCGACAACATTGTCCGATAGGACATTTTCCGTTGGAAAATCCGACCGTGTGTACGGGGCATTAGAGCCAGTCGGGGAAGGGTGCTGCACAGAGCAGGTAAGCTTTTCATGGGCCGCCATGGTGTGTCTGAATCATTATGCTGTTAATATACAAGCTGCCAAAGTAGGTTAAACTGCTGTGTATAGTTCTGTCTGTTTCATCTGCCTCACAGGTTCGCTTGTCTGTAGGACTACTAATGCATGAACTGATATACAGGCGTTTGCTGCAAAATTGAGTCTTTGCTATTAAATCAGCAAGGCCTGGCTTTGCAGGTTTGAGATCACTGTGTCACATGCTCTAATGCTTGGATTTGCTGTTTTTAACCTTTACAGGGCAGTCGCCTAGTGTAGGTGATCCTGCCAGGTATAATAAGCCTTCATTGTGCAGCTTATGACAGAGCGATAGTACTTCAGTATGGATGACACTGCTATGCATTGTGTTGCTGCTATGCGTTTAAGGTCGGCTTTTGGATGCAATGTGTTTAATAATATGCATTAACCTATTATGTATAAATGCCAGAGTGAAATTCAGTGTTTTGCTTAAGTTACAGTGCCTTAAGTAATTGGCTTATTACACTACTATCTGTAATTGCTCCTGTCTAAGTGTTTAACCCTTGCTCAGCATATAGGTCCATTTGCTGCTTCAATGTCTGCAAATGGGTGTGTGGGTGGCCACTGATATTCTATTAAAGTGGTTGTGAACCCTAGGAGAAAAAAAAAAAAACCTGTAAGACAAAGGCATAATGAGCTAGTATGCATAGCATACTAGCTCATTATGAATTACTTACATGAGATCGAAGCCCCCGCAGCCATCCTCGTACAGCGCTCCGGCGGCCGACATCGCTCCCGAAGTAACTTCTGGGTATTGCGGGCTCCGGCGCTGTGATTGGCTGGAGCCGCGATGACATCACTCCTGCGCGTGCGGGCGGGAGCCGCCGGTATCGGCACACTCACTTTAGTTTTCTTCAGTGCGCATGTGCTGATGATGTCGGCACATGCAAATACAGGGGATATCTCCTAAACCGTTCAGGTTTAGGAGATATCCAGGCTTACCTGTAGCAAAAAGTGTGTTGTAAGGGTTTACAACCACTTTAAGGCTATGTCCTAGCCAGTACGTCCAGGTCATTATTATGACCACAAACCTGCAGCTCATATCTTGAGCCATGAACTTACCCAGAGACCAGCCACGATCAATAAGGTGAGGGTTAGGTAGGTATGCTATCCTTAAAAAAAAAATAAGAGTGCACTCTCCAAAACTCTCCAGCCCTTAAATACCAGCACCACTCCCCAAAGGAAAAGTGGCAACTTGTTCCAACAGTGACAGGTCCTGCTTGGCTCTAAAGAAAACTGCTATACATTCAAAGTGCTGCCAGAAGGAGAAGACTAAAGGAAATCCCAATAAGGACCATAATGGGGAGTGTGGTTAGCTGAAGTGCCCTCCAAGATGCTATGCCAAGTTGCATATCAGGCATCAGTAAACACAAAGGCAGATGCGTTGACTCAAGTGAAAACTGACTGGGTAGATCTCTAATCGCTAACACTCAGGTACTAAGCTAATCAAACAACTGAGTTTGTTTAAAGGGTACCTCTGCCTCAAAAGCAGCAGGCCAAGGAGCGTTCATCAGATTGGCCAGATGTGTCTTCATGCTAGCAGAGAATGCAAGATCCCCTCTGTAAAGCCCAACTTTTACTGCAGAAGGAGTTAGCCAAGCCAAGTAATATTCATCAGACTAGCCAGTCTGCCAGCGCATGGTGCAATAGCCTTCGCAGAGGCATGGAAACAGCAATATGAATTTGGAAATTAAGGTTTATACTACCATTAGGGAGTATGATGTGGCCTGCGTTGGAGTTCACCTCAGTGGCATGGCTATTTGGTTCTCAGCAGATGAGTTGAAGGCAAACGTGGCCAGTAATGCGCCTCTGTGGTAGACATGGGAGCCGTAAAAAAATGAGTTTCATTTCGTTCCGTATAAAAAAAAAATCGTAATTCATAATTCGTGTACGAAATTCAATTCGGATTCGTACGAAATACGAATTTCGTACGAATCGTTACAAATCGTTATTATCGTTACGAATCGTTATGAATCATTACGAATATCGACACTCTACGAAAAATAACGAATTATCTGAAAACGTATTAACGTTACATAACACAAGTCTATAATGTCTATTGTTCACCAATCACTCAGAGGAAGTACGAAA
Source organism: Lithobates sylvaticus (assembly GCA_028564925.1). Lineage (NCBI taxonomy): Eukaryota > Metazoa > Chordata > Amphibia > Anura > Ranidae > Lithobates > Lithobates sylvaticus. The sequence continues at coordinate 212,162,898 of CM053034.1, read as the reverse complement.
TCCGAAATTTAGTTTACGAATACAAAATTTCGTATTTCGTACTTCCTCTGAGTGATTGGTGAACAATAGACAATAGACTTGTGTTATGTAACGTTAATACGTTTTTGGATAAATTGTTATTATTCGTAGAGTGTCGATATTCATTATACTGAATCTCAAATTCATTTGAATCATTCGTTATATACGCTATCATTTCTTTCATATTAGTTGAAATTCATCATTTGGTAGTTGGATTCGGATAATTTGGAAACCCGACATTCGTAAACGAAATTTCGTATTTCGTACAGAATTCGTATTCGTAAAAATTCGTAATTCGGATTTGTACGAATGTACGAATTTCGAAAAATTTGTACGAATTTCCGATTCGTACATAACTAATCGCACTTTGTGGTGTTTGATCCATGAGTGAAATTAGAGTGACCAGTGAGGCAGTACAACCACTATGGAGGCAGCAGGCTGTTCTTCCCACTATTCTGTGGGGTCAGTCAAGCCCTATGGCTTAACCCACTGGGTCAGTCAAGCCCTATGGCTTAACCCACTGGGTCAGTCAAGCCCTATGGCTTAACCCACTGACTGCAATAAAAGTGTAACTGTAAAGTGTATTGTATCCATACTGTCTACCCACACATTGTAAACTGCTGCGTAAACTATAGACATGTGCGATTAGTTTCGTCCAAATTTCCGTAAATTTGTACATTCGGGAGGATCCGACATACGAATTGCTATGCTTCTGAATTTTGTACGAAATACGAAAAACGTGAAACGGAAACGTGACTGGTGTTTTTCTTGACCAATCAGAGGTTTTCTTCTGCTGCTGAGTGAGGGCTGGGAAAATGACCTTTTTTTAATATGGGAGTGGGAGACTGGTACTGGTAGTCGATGGGAGATTCAGAATCGGACAAAATAAGAATCATTAGTTAATTACGATTATTTGTTATGATGAAGTTAAAAAACCCAGGAAGTCATCACAGCACAGGGATGGTGGGAGCCCCTCATAATGATAAATTCATCATAACGAACATTCGTAATTGTTACGTAATTGTAAGTTAACAAACCTAACGGAAATTCGTATTTCGTACGAATCCAAATTGAATTTCGGACACGAATTACGAAATACAAATTAATTCTAATATGCAAACAGAACGAAACAAATTTATAGACGGCGCACAAGTCTAGTAAACTGTCGGCGTCATATAAATCCTGTATGATAATAATTCTGCATTTGTAGATATTACGTCGTACAGAATAAAGGGAATGGAACTGGGTGTCTATGGGATAAATTTACTAAAGGCAAATAGACTGTGCACTTGGCAATGTGCAGTTGCTCCAGAACTTAGCAAATTAGCAGAAGCTCTGCAGACTTCCATCATCCAATCATGTGCAAGCAAAATGCATTTTTAATTTTTCTTGCACGTGATTGGGTATTCTTTGCAAAGTAAAGCTTCACCTCATTTACTAAGCTCTGGAGCAACATCACTTGCAGAGGGCACAGTCTATTGGCCTTTAGTAAAGCAACCCCTATGCCCTTTAGACTTTTGCACCATTTTTTTCATTTATTTTGTGAATAACATCCATTCATTTTATATCACGATATAGATTCCCAAATCCCTACATTTATGAAAAGAAATGACTTGCTGAAAATGTTCAACCAAGCTGATTTATTAGACCCTCCTAGAATGATGAGCTAGGAGCATCTATCTGCCTCAACATGAAGGGCACAATGATTACACAGTAAATCCAAGGTATCTTTCTTCTCCATGGCACTTGGCCCTTCCACCCATCAATTAAGCTCAGTCTTTGGACGGCTAGATGAGTTTTCCCAGTTCCACTTCATTCTTTTAGATCTGCCACATAATCACTGTCACCCGATCTTCAAACTCCTCCAATTATTGGGTTCTTCTTTAGTGACTCCTGTCTTCGCGTCATGTGGTTGAAACATCTCAACTTCTGTTGCCCCATCGGTCCTTCCTACGAGCATTGACGGCTTTCTTCTGTCGTTTCAATGGACTCAACACTTCTGCTACATCACACTTCAAAAAGCATTGATTTCCTAATGCTCAGCCATTCTAATAATCTGCCATGGGCTACTTACTAGGAAGACCAGAACCAAGTGCTCAGAATGTCATATCTTTGTTCTTCACTCTCCTGTCATTGTCCAGAGAAGCCGGGACAATCATTCCATCTCTCTATAGGTAGTAAATACATATTCCCTAAATGGATCAAGAAGATGCTAGTAACTAGACATGTGTAATTTGTTTCGTACCAAATTAATTTTTTAACAAATTTCGACAAATTCGTTAATTTGGAAATATCTGAATTAATGAAAACCTGTTTGAAAATCTGAAAAGTATCAGAAATGGAAGCATTCATTTATATTGCCCAAGATAACCCTACCAAATTCACCAAAAAATGGAGCTGCTGGTTACATTTCCAGACGACACCTGAATTCCTCACTCTCAATACCCCCCTAACTAGAAAGTCAAACACATAATCGTGCCTCAAATCCATGTATCGGCCATAACCCTCGATGGGGCGGCCTTGACTTTTGGGCTTACCGGTTACCTCCACTTGGCTTGTTCCTCCAGGTCTAGGGGTTCCCAGAGTTAGTACCTAACGACTTTGGAAGCTGACACCATAAAAGTCCTTTAGAAAGGTTTTTATTTGCAGGGTAACATCCAACAGACACAGTCTCATGTGGGAACAGAGGGTAAGGATGAAGAAACTCAGGCACCTTGAACTGCTAGGTATATGAAAGTCTCTATTTGCCAACCCAGAGAGTAGCCACTCGCAGCTGGGTGCCTCAAAGCTGAACAAATCTCTAGCCAGAGATTACGGCAGTCAGTACTTGAATTCGGAACTTGCAAAGTCTCTGACCTTGAATTAAAGTAGTACTTAGAAGCAAACAGGAACCTTTCCTCAGTACCTGGAACGTTATCCGCCTCCTTGGCTGTATTGGGGAAGCGTGGATTCTCTAGTGTCCTTTACAACCCAGCAACCAGGCACTTCTCAGGATGCCAGCTTGTTTGCCCTCCTCCGAAGAGTCCTCCCCCGGTCACTTGCACGAGCTGCGGTGCCCCTCCAAGTTGAGAGCACACCCGGATGCCTCGAATCCTCCCTCAGTTACTGCGCCTTGGACAAGCCGGTTCCGAGACTCGGGAACAGATGGATCCTTGCCCTAGACCAAGCGGGTCTGTGGGGCTTGTCAAACCAACCATGTTACGGGGCGGCACACGCTCCCATCACCGGGAGCCCTCGCGGAACTACCCCAGGCCGGATCCAGGAACAGGCAGCTATGGCCGAACGAAACCCAGAACACGTGACTCCAGCATCTTAAGTACCCCTCCCCAGACTCCTCAGCGGGGCCAAAGGCACACACTGATTGGCTCAGAGGAATGCCGGTACCCAAACGTCCAACCAGGCCTGGTTCTAAACCTGTCATGTGTGCCTCACCTTACACATGATCAGGCAGAACCCCAATACAGCCCAGCCAAACCGATTCCAAAGTTAACCTACCCAATTAGCTTTTAGAACCTCTTTACTGTCCTGAGAGAAAAACAACAAAATTTACACATAGCAGACACCTTGCAAAGGTGTCACCGCTACATCCATATGTACGGACCGCCAAGTCCTTACCATACCTGCTTTCTAACATACCTTCCCGTCTCCCCCTATGGCAAGCTTACATAATGGCTCCCCCAAAACGTATAAACAAACCGAGGGGGGAGGTCAGAGAGGACGCCTTTCTTTCTCCCCCTCACCCCCCTCCTCCTTCCCGGCTCCCTTCTTCTTCTCTTCTCTCTCCCACTCCTCCCCACTCCTCCCATCGCTCCCCCACCCCCTCCCCCGCTCCCTTGATTATTCTCCCTTCCACCTTCCCTTATCTCCATATCCCCTCCCCTATGAGATACATGGCCCAGTTGCCCGTCTCCCACACATGTTCGCCCACCCCGTTACACTCATTCCCATTATCGACTACAATGGAGCTTACACCGAGCTCATTACAAACACCCCACATTCGTCACCTCCCCTCCTCGCAGAGGGGTAGATACTAGACCTAAAAAGGATACCTAATAATCCCATCCCTTTCTCTAAAACGCAATAAGTTCCAGATATTTCCTGACCCTATGGTCTTCGCCCAGTTAGGGACTAGTATCCTGAGACACACAAGCATTACTTGAAGCACAAAATGGGCACAGACACTTCATATTTAGGAATTTCATCCGAATTACCTAAGTCTCTTGGGTATGGTATATTGGTGCCGCATGTATTCTCATTGTTTATGTGTCTATGAAACGTTCTGTAAATGTTATTTGAGCTTACAAATAAAGATATTGTTAAAAAAAAAAAAAAAAAAGAAAACTCGTTTGACCATCTTTTTGGAATATTCGTAATTTTGGAAATTTGTCTGCGAAGGTTACACTGTAAAATCTCGGTGGGGTTACTGGCTTTTTCGGACACAGTGATGCTACAAGATCAGTTTTGATCCGATGATTAATTTTCATCACACGGTCCGATGTCTAACGCCGCTTACACACGAGAGGACTTTTCGACAGCAAAGGTCCGACGGAACGAATCCATCGGACAATTCGATCGTGTGTGGGCTCCATCGGACTTTTGCTGTCGAAAAATCAGACAGACTTTAGAAATAGAACATGTCTTAAATTTTCCCGCCGGAACCCAGTTCCTATCGAAAAATCCGCTTGTCTGTGTGCTAGTCCGACGGAGAATAGATAGTGGTGTGGGTGACCTTCGCGCTGTTAATAAACTAGAACTAATGCACAAGGAACGAATAAATATAGTGAGTATAAAATTAAATACAGTGACTGGCTAAAACTTGCCAACCACAAGTGCTAAGTGTAGAATAAATTTCTTAAAAAAAGCAGCAAAATCTAATGGTGAACACAATACCATAAATAACATAAAAAACAATAGTGATTTTGCGCTAAAAAGCACCAAAAAAATGTGTATAAACTATACTGTAAAAGTGTGTAAAATATATATATATATATATGTGATTGAATTAATATATAGTACACGAAGTATAAATAATCAATAGTGATAAAAATATCTATAGACTTAATACAGTATCAAATAGTGAATAATCTATAAATAGAACTATAAAAATAGTAGCAATAATAATAATAAAGTGCACTGCGTGCTGATGAACACAAAAAGATTATCACAAACAAAAGGTACACGTATGAAAACACAGTACTCCTGGTAAGTCCCACTTTGTATCTGAGAGATGAAATGTGACTTCTAATGCATAAAAAATAAAACTCAGACGGACAAACAACGACGCTAGGGCAGCTATTGGCTACTGGCTACGAACTTCCTTCTTCTAGTCCGGTCGTACGTCATCACGTTCAAATCCGTCAGAATTTAGTGTGATTGTGTGTGGCCAAGTCCGTTCATTCGAAAAGTTCGTCGGAACTCCGTCGAAAGTCCGTCGGAAAGACTGTCGGACCTAGTCCGTCAAAGTCCGGTCATGTGTACGCGGCATAACAGACCTTTTCGGTGTATCTGACTTCACCATCAATTTGCCATAGGGGTTATCCATCTTTGTCACCCTATGTGGTTGCAGTTGCCCTAGGTGAGCTATAACTATGCCACGAATTTGATGCATGAGGAGTCGCCCTGAAGAAGCAGTTTGTGAAACGCGTTGGCTTCTCTGCATTGTAAGCATCTTTTTCATATCGCGTGCATTAAGTATCTTTCTTGGTTAAATTTCTATCTGACCTATGACATTATTATACTGTTATTTTAAAGATACTTGTTTGTAATAAATCTTTAAAAACTTTTATACTATTTGTGGCCGTGCTTGCCTCAGCCTGACAGTCTAAGCACTTTCCCTAAAATCCCATTATTCTCTGAGAGAGATTTTCTCTCTCATATTTTTCTTTTTTTTTTTATACTTCACTAAGGGATGTGAATTGTTGATCTGTCCCTTGAAAACATCCAACATCTTCAATATATTCGGCAATATGGAGTATGTAACATATATCACAATGTACAGAGTGGAATGGTGTGGATTATATAACATTCATCACAATGTACAGAGTGGCATGGTGTGGATTATATAACATACATCGCAATGTACAGAGTGGAGCAATGTGGAGAATATAACACACACCACGATATACAGAGTGGAGCAGTGTGGAGTTTATAACATAAATCACAATATACAGAGTAGAGTGGAGTGGATTATATGACATACATCACAATGTGGAGAATATAACACACACCACGATATACAGAGTTTAGTGGTGTGGAGTTTATAACATACATCACAGTGTACAGAATAGAGTGGTGTGAAGTATATATAACATAAATCACGAGTAGCGTGGTGTGGGGTACATAACATTAATCGCAATCTACAGAGTAGGGCAATATGGAGTATGTAGCATACATCACAATGTACAGAGTAGAGTGCTGTGAAGTATATTTAACATACGTCTCAATGTACAGAGTAGAGTGCTGTGAAGTATATAGTATACATCACAGTGTACAGAGTAGAGTACTGTGAATTATATTGTATACATCATAATGTACAGAGAAGAGTGCTGTAAAGTATATAGTATACATCGCAATGTACAGAGTAGAGTGGTGCGAAGTATATAGTATATATCATAATGTACAGAGAAGAGTGCTGTGAAGTATATAGTATACATCACAATGTACAGAGTAGAGTGCTGTGAAGTATATATAACATATATCAAAATGTACAGAGTAGAGGGCTGTGAAGTATATAGTATACATCACAATGTACAGAGTAAAGTACTGTGAATTATATTGTATACATCACAATGTACAGAGTAGAGTGCTGTGAAGTATATTTAACATACATCACAATGTACAGAGTAGAGGGCTGTGAAGTATATAGTATACATCACAATGTACAGAGTAAAGTACTGTGAATTATATTGTATACATCATAATGTACAGAGAAGAGTGCTGTAAAGTATATAGTATCCATCGCAATGTACAGAGTAGAGTGGTGTGAAGTATATAGTTTATATCATAATGTACAGAGAAGAGTGCTGTAAAGTATATAGTATCCATCGTAATGTACAGAGTAGAGTGGTGTGAAGTATATAGTTTATATCATAATGTACAGAGAAGAATGCTGTGAAGTATTAGGTATACATCACAATGTACAGATAGAGTGCTGTGAAGTATATAGTATACATCACAATGTACAGAGTAGAGTGCTGTGAAGTATATAGTATATATCACAATGTACAGAGTAGAGTGCTGTGAAGTATATAGTATATATCACAATGTACAGAGTAGAGTGCTGTGAAGTATATAGTATACCTCACAGTGTACAGAGTAGAGTGGTGTGAAGTATATATAGTATATAGTATCTATATATAACATACATCACAATGTACATAGTAGAGTGGTGTGAAGTATACATAACATACATCACAATATACAGAGTAGATTTCTATCATGTCGTGTTGCTGCACTTCACAAGTATGAATGGTTCCTAATCCCCCCGATTGTCTTTATAGACAATTGTTTTAAGTAAATTGAGTAAATTCAGAAAACAAAAGATTTGAGTTTTTTTTAGCCCAACCAGCTCCAGGAACCGATTCATAATTGCTAATAAGTTCCATTTTGAGATTCTAAAAAAAAAGCTTTGTGATTAGAAAGTATTGAGCAGTTTTTCTATTAGACCAAAGTTGTTTAACCTTCCGCGTGTGCCAAGGAAAATTAGCTCCTTTCAGGGCGCCATTCCTTTGTAAAGTAATACAGAATATATTTGCACTCTATAAAAGTAACAAATAAATAAACGCCAACTACAGACCACATTCTAATTACAATCCCAGATGTAGCCAGTATGTTGGTATTTTAGCTCATAATAAATCAATACAACAACCTTAACAAAAAAAAAGAAGGTAGTTTTTTATATTAGAGCGAGCTTTGATAAAAGGTCACAGCCTCCCAATTCACGATGGGAACGCAGATGATTACAGTTTCTTTGTAAGTGAGGGGAACATATGCCGCCCATATAAAATTCTGCTTGCTCGGAGTATCATGATCAATTAGGCTCCATGCCCGGGAAACAGTTATTATCCTCCCTGTACAGGTCTAGAAATTAATTTCTCAACAGAATTCCTGTCCCTCCACCACAGTGAATGCGATGGGATTTTCATTACATAAAAAAAAAAAAATTATAATAAATAAATAAAAAGTAGCTATAACATTTTCCCGGTGTCCCGTCAGTCCCAGGTTTAACGTCATTGGAAATATGAGTTTTACATCTTTTTTTTTTTTTTCATAGTACAATAAACTAGACATGTGCACAACAAAAAAATTTGTTTATTTTTGTTTAGTTTTTTTCGTTTCCGTTGATTCGTAACTATTCTTAAATTCGTAAGTCGTCGGTGTTCGTATTCGTAAACGGTTCGTATTTTCGTAAGAGTTATTTTTTCGTTGATTCGTATTTCCTTTAGTTTAATTTTCGTTTATTCGAAATTCGTACACATTCGTATTTATTCGTACATTCGTAACATTCGTAACAGTCGTAGATTCGTAATCGGAGCATAATTCATAATTTTATGTAATGTGTATGCTATTATTACATTTTAAGAGACACGGAAAATTACGAATCGAAAAAAAAAAAAAAAAAAAAAAGCTACGAATGTACGAATTTTTTCGTTCAATCCATTCGAAGCACGTTAAGCAGCACCATTGTAAGAGACACGGAAAATTACGAATCGAAAAAAAAAGTTACGAATGGACGAATTTTTTCGTTCAATCCATTCGAAGCACGTTAAGCAACGCCATTGTAAGAGACACAGAAAATTACGAATCGAAAAAAAAAAAAAAAAAGTTACGAATGTACGAATTTTTTCGTTCAATCCATTCGAAGCACGTTAAGCAGCGCCATTGTAAGAGACACGGAAAATTACGAATCAAAAAAAAGTTACGAATTTACGAATTTTTTCGTTCAATCCATTCGAAGCACGTTAAGCAGCGCCATTGTAAGAGACACGGAAAATTACGAATCGAAAAAAAAAAGTTACGAATTTACGATTTTTTTCGTTCAATCCATTCGAAGCACGTTAAGCAGCGCCATTGTAAGAGACACGGAAAATTACGAATCGAAAAAAAAAAAAAAAAAAAAGTTACGAATGTACGAATTTTTTCGTTCAATCCATTCGAAGCACGTTAAGCAGCGCCATTGTAAGGGACACGGAAAATTACGAATCGAAAAAAAAAAAAAAAAAAGTTACGAATGTACAAATTTTTTTCGTTCAATCTATTCGAAGCACGTTAAGCAGCGCCATTGTAAGAGACACGGAAAATTACGAATCAAAAAAAAGTTACGAATTTTTTCGTTCAATCCATTCGAAGCACGTTAAGCAGCGCCATTGTAAGAAACACGGAAAATTACGAATCGAAAAAAAAAAAAAAAAAGTTACGAATTTACGATTTTTTTCGTTCAATCCATTCGAAGCAAGTTAAGCAGCGCCATTGTAAGGGACACGGAAAATTACCAATTCAGCAAAAAAAAAAAGTTACGGATGTACGAATTTTTTCGTTCATTTTGATTTTCGTTGTTCCTGTTTTCGTTTTTCGGATTTTCTTCTTTCGTACATTCGTTGTTTCTAATTAGTTTTTTTCGGATTTTCATTGTTTTCGGATTCGTTCGATTCGAACGATTCGTTATTCGTTTAAATTTTTAGCGAATCGTTCGTTCATTCGTACGAGAACGAATAAACGAAAATAACGGAAAAAAAATAAAAACTAAAAAAAAAAAAACGAATTGCACATGTCTACAATAAACTTTATCCCTTTCCCGCCAAGCATACACACATCTGCGTACTCGGCTTTCGGGGGTTATACCAGGATGATGCCCGCAGCTGCAGGCATCATCCCGGTACCGTTGTTTAGAGCCGGTGATCGGCTTTCCGAGGATAACAACCGATGCGGCTAAAAGCCGCTCGGTTGTTATCCCAGAGGAGTGGGAGGGGACGTCCCCCCCCCCCCTCCCGCAGCCTCCCGCCGCTCTTTCCGGGCCTCCCGTTCAATCGGGAGGTCCGATCTAACATCCGCCACTTCCGGCGGCTAGTGACAGACTGGAATGAAGCCGGAAACCTTGATGTAAAACACAATGTCACTTCCTGTTTACTCGGCTGCCAATGGCGCCGTTTTAAAAAAAATATATAGAGTATTCAGATACACCGTTTTCAGTGATCTGAATACTTTGAAGTGCAGAGGAGGGATTTGGGGTCTTTTAGACCCCCGATCCCTCCATAAAGAGTACCTGTCACCACCTATTACTGTCACAAGGGATGTTTACATTCCTTGTGACAGCAATAAAAGTGATCAAATTTTTATTTATTTTTTTAAAACACAATTTCAAAAAATAAAAATAAATAAGAAAAAAAATTAAGAATTTTCAAACCGCCCCCGTCACCGCGAGCTCGCGCAGCAAAGAAAACGCATACGGAAGTCGCGCCCGCATATGTAAACGGTGTTCAAATCACACATGTGAGGTATCTCCGCGCTCGTCAGAGTGAGAGCAATAATTCTAGCATTAGACCTCTTCTGTAACTCTAACCTGGTAACCGTAAAAAAAAAAAAAAATTTAAGCGGCGCCTATGGAAATTTTTAGGTACCAAATTTGTCGCCATTCCACGAGTGCGTGCAATTATAAAGCATGACATGTTTGGTATCTATTTACTCGGCGTAACATCATCTTTCACATTATACAAAAAAGGGGTTCTAAACACCAAATGTCAGAAATAGGCTTAGTCATGAAGGGGTAATACTAAATTCCACATAAGCCAGAAAATGCAACCAAAACCCTTTTTTAATTTATTTTAATGCTTTTCCGAATTTTGGATCTGGAATATGCTCCCATGCTGGTGTTATATGGGACGGGAACAAATATGAGAAAAACTCATACAAACACAAATAGGTTATTTTCAGTTTGTAAATGTTTGTGTTAAGAGTATCAGCTTCAATAAACATTGACAAAGCAAAGCCCATATCACATCTGTCAGCTACAGCTGGATTCAGGTCTTAAGCCTCGTACACACGATCGGATTTTCCGCAGACAAAACTTCAGACTTTTGTCCGAAGTCATGTGCCTGGATTTTGTCTTGCATACAAACGGCAAGGAATTGTCGGCCAACAAACACGAACGTAGTGACGTACTACGTGTTTTTTCAGCTCTTTAGCGCCACCCTTTGAGCTCCTTCTGCTAATTTCGTGTTAGTAGAAGTTTGGTAAGTGTTGATTCGCGCTTTTCATTTCACACTTTTCATTTAGCGCTTTTCAGTTTGCGCTTTTCTTTTTGTGCTTTTCAGTTTGTTTCTGAACGGCCGTCATGTTGCGGAATCGGAGGAGATAACGTGTTATTTATTATTGGCCTTGGAGTTATTGCTTTGACCCAAGTCCAGTCCAGAAACAGGAGGAGGAGGATTTCTTGGACAAAAAATTGGTTGCTTTATTAATCGTGACCAATTATGTCATATGCCTTTGCTGCGGGAGCTCCAGGAGAATAATTTGGATCAGTGATTCTCAACCAGGGTTCAGTGGAACCCTAGGGTTCCTCCAGAGGTTCCTAGGGGTTCCTTCAGCAATGGGCCATTTCTGCCTCTCGGATGAGTTCCCACCGACACCATTGATCTGTTTAGCTTTCTGTAAGGAGGTAATTCTTCCCAATGACCACAAGTGTAAGGAACATTCTTCCCACTAACCATCACACTAATGTATCATGAGTTGTAGATTTCTAATTTTTAGCAGGGGTTCCCCGAAACTGGAGAACTTTTTCAAGGGTTCCTCTGTGTTGAAAAGTTTGAGAAAGGCTGATCTGGATGTTTTTCGGAATTATCTCTGGATGACGGACCCCTGCCTTCACCAACTCTTGGCATTGGTGACCCCCCTATATTAAGAAGCAGGACACATGCATGAGGCTTTTATTTTATTTTTTGGTTGAATAATGATTTGATTTGTTATATTTTCTATATTTTTGGATGCATAGAAAGCACTTTTTGGTTAAGTTCTATTGGCAGATAGCATGTCCAATTTTATTTGTTTTCTTTTTTTAATGCACAATAAAAAAAATTGTGGAGAATAATACTTGGCTATGTGTTTTACTTCAAATGACAGTTTGGGAGTCGGCAGTTACATTAAAAAAAGATTGTAAGATTGACAAGGGACACCAACATAGTTGTATATTTGATCTTAAAAACTACGGGATAATGGTGTTGTGGTAACTTGCCCAAATAAAAAAAAAAAAAAAGCATAATAATATTATTATTGATATCACTATAAAAAAAGCCTTTGAAAATGAGTTTGCAATAACTCCATCAGTATCACCAGCAAAGTAGCTTCATTATTATCCCATTAACCACCTCATTACCGGGCATTTTCACCCCATTCCTGACCAAGCCATTTTTCCGCTTTCAGCGCTGTCACACTTTGAATGACAATTGCACAGTCATACAACACTGTACCCTGATGAAATTGTTATCATTTTGTCCCCACAAATAGAGCTTTATTTTGGTGGTATTTGATCACCTCTGCGTTTTTTACTTTTTGCGCTATAAACAAAAGAAGAGTGACAAGTTTAAAAAATATATATATTTTTTACTCTTTGCTATACTAAACATCCCCAAAAAATATATAAAAAACATTTTTTTCCCTCAGTTTAGGCCGATACATAGTCTTCTACATATTTTTGGTTAAAAAAAAAAAACGCAATAAGCGTATATTGCTGGTTTGCACAAAAGTTATAGCGCCTACAAAATAGAGGATAGATTTAGAGCATTTTTATTAATATATTTCTTTTAACTAGTAATGGCGGCGATCTGCAATTTTTATCGTGACTGCGATATTGCGGCGGGCATATCGGCCACTTTTGACACATTTTTGGGACCATTCACATTTATACAGCGATCAGTGCTATAAAAATGCATTGATTACTGTATAAATGTGACTGGCAGGGAAGGGGTTAACACTAGGGGGCGCTGAAGGGGTTAATATGTTCCCTGGGAGTGATTCTAACTGTAGGGGGAGGGGACTCACAAGGGGAGGAGACCGATCTGTGTTTCTCTGTACTGAGAACACACCATCGGTCTCCTCTCCTCTGACAGGACCGTGGATCTGTATGTTTACACACACAGATCCACGATCCTGCTGTGTTACTGGGCAATCGTGGGTTCCTGGCGGACATCGCGGCCGCCGGGCACGCGCATCGGGTGCCCAGTGACACGTCGTGCGCGAGCTTCCGGCGGCGAGTGCACGCTCCCTGGAGAGCCGAGAAGGGGAGGATGTCATATGATGCCCTCCCGCCTTAGGAGGGCTGCGCCATCTGGCCATCAATTGCAGGCGGTTAAAGAAGAAGAGAATTGTGCGCTGCATTTGGAGATTTCATAATTTGCCGCGTCACAAATGTTAATTCTCCATTACGAACGCTAGTTTACAAGACCGACCGCTTCTGGCTCGTCTTTGCTTCTGAGCATGCGTGTTTGTACTTTGGACCTTTGTCCGACGGACTTGTGTACACACGCTCGGAAAATCCGACAACAGACATTTCGCCGCGGACAAATCTGACAACAGTTGTCCGATGGAGCGTACAAATGGTTGGATTTTCCACCAACAGCCTGTCATCACACATTTCCCATTGGAAAATCCGATCGTGTGTACGTGCCTTTAAACTGGATGTTGGCTGCAGCTTTAAACAAGGAGAGAACCTGCTAAAAGCGTTTTTAAAGCAACAGTCATCACTGCCATTAAGATTTGTATGAAAAGAACTACAGTATACAGAAATAATAAATCAATAATAATAAATCAATATAGTAAAATGTCCACAGGTATCTAAATAAGTATCTAATATATACCATAGCAGCGTTACTGTCATTACTTATTATGACTAGCTTTCATACGGTATCAGCATATGGGAAAAGGTAAATGCACCTCACACCAGAGATCCTGAAAACGGGTGTCACACTCCTCTTAGCCCCCGTACACACGGTCGGAAATTCTGACCGAAAATGTCCGATCGGACCATGTTGACGGAAAATCCGCCCGTGTGTGGGCTCTATCGGACTTAAAATTTGAAATCCTGCTCTCAAATTTTCAGACAACAAAATCTGACCGGACTTTTTCCGATCGTGTGTAGAGAATTCCGACGGACAAAGTGCCACGCATGCTCAGATCAAATTATGAGACCAAAGCTATTGGCTACTAGCCTCTATGTAGTTCCGTCGTACACAACGAACGTCACCACGTTCAGAATGATCGGATTTTCCAACAACTTTGTCCGACCGTGTGTATACAACACCAGTGTCGGACAAAATCCGTCGGAAAAAATCCAACAGATTTTGTGGTTGGAATTATCCGACCGTGTGTATGGGGGGCTTAGGGGTTCTCACTCACCAGAGAGTTAAAAACATCAAGCCTTGGGAAATTTTTTAAATGCCCATCATCCACCTCCTGGACAGGGTCAGGGCTGCATATCGTCTCCAACGGGTACTCGGATAAAGAAAGAAGCTTCAAAAAGCGTAATTACATTTAAATCCTTTATTGCAAATTCCCGCTGACAATCTCCAGTAAAATCCAACGTCATGAACTTCTATAAACAGCAGCGTTACTCGTAGCACAGGTTCAACACGAGACACTCTAATGCAGGGAAGACAGCATCCACCGCCGACTTCCAGTTGTCTCTTCCTGGCTGTGGAGCGCAAAAGTCACAACTGGTCACTGTAAGGTCACGTGCTGACGTGTTCCGTCATCACGACTTCATCTGAGGGCACAATGAATTGCAATAAAGGATTTAAGTCTTGTCCCTCCCCCAGCCTGTACAACAAAAAGGTCTTAAAGCGCTATAACTGTCAGTCGTCTATGACTGCATATGCTGGAGAATATAGAATAAGCTAAAGCCCAGTGCAGCCGCCAACCACTGGAAAGGGTGGACAGCAGGACATATAAAACAAAAAAGCAGCGCTCTATGGGACCAGCATAAAAACTTGCAGACCTTTAGCCAAGTAAAGTTAATTTTACTTGGCTAAAGGTCTACAAGTGTTTATGCTGGTCCCATAGAGCGCATGGGCGTCCGCAGAACTTTTTTCGGGGGGGGGGGGGGCATCATTTTAAGGTCACCCATGCTCTGACCTTTTCGACAATGTCATTATCACGGTCAGAGACTGCAGACGTAGTACAGGTAATAGTCAGAGACTGCAGACATGGCCGTAGAGACTGTCAGAGACTGCAGACATGGCCCAAGAGACTGCCAGAGACTGCGGACATGGCCCAAGAGACTGTCAGTGACGGCATACATGGCTCAAGAGACTGTCAGTGACGGCATACATGGCTCAAGAGACTGTCAGTGACTGCATACATGGCCCAAGAGACTGTCAGAGACGGCATATATGGCTCAAGAGACTGTAAGAGACTGCGGACATGGCACAAGAGATGACCAGAGACTGCATACATGGCCCAAGAGACTGTCAGAAACTGCATACATGGCTCAAGAGACTGCGGACATGGCACAAGAGACTATCAGAAACTGCATACATGTGGGGGGTGACCGAGAGAGACAGGGGGGAGTAACAGAGAGAAAGGGGGGTGACAGAAAGAGACAGAGGGGGTGACAGAGAGAAAGGGGGTGAGAGAGAGAAGGGTGACAGAAAGAGACAGAGGGGGTGACCGAGAGAGACGGTGTGACAGAGAGAGAGGAGTGTAACAGAGAGACACAGAGGGGGGGTGACAGAGAGAGAGGGGGTGAAAAAGACAGAGGGGTGAGAGAGAGAGTGTGGGGTGACAGAGAGGGGTGATGGGGGTCATCACTCCTGATTCAATCCCTAATTCCAGGGGGGGGGAAGCACTTGCCCCCCCTTGCCCCTACCTGCGGACGCCCATGATAGAGCGCTGCTTTTTTGTTTTATACCTCCCCCAGCCTGTGACTGAACAGTGAAAGAAGAAGCAGGAGACAAATGAGCTCATCTCTCTGCCACTCTGCTTTCTCCTCCTATCATCATGCCCCTTGTTATAAGATGAGCATTGCAGCACAAATGATTGGATCCTTGGGCTGCTCTCCCAGTCTAAGCTTTGCTGTAATTGGACTGCTAGAGGAAGTACATTTAGGTTCTTGCACTGCTTGCATTAAAAAGCCATTTAAGGATTTATTAATGAACACAGAGCTGCATAAATGTGTGTATTTGATATAAGCTGTATTAAAAAATAAATAAAAAAGAAGATAAGCACAGTGGTATCGTTTATAGTGGTATCCCATTGGATGGTGGGTTAGCAGGTGATGTGCCTGAGCCCTAAAGTGGGAGAAAATCGATCACCTGTTTTCTAAGTTTGGCCATTCCGGAGCTCATGGAAGAAGATTTATTGAAGAGTAAAAAAAGCTGCTGCTAGACAATATTCCTTCTATGACAGGTTCCCTTTATTTAAAGCCTGGAGCCACTTATCCTAAAAAAAGAAAAGCGTTCTCGCTGCCCACACAAAATCCAATATCCAACTGTCATTTTCTTGTACATGTTAGAAAAGGTGTCTGACTGGTTGACAGGAACAAGAAAAATACTTTACTTTTAGAAATCCTAGCAAAATGCAGTCACCCACCGTAACCAATCAAAACGCCTTTCACTGATCTGACTTCGGTGAATGGACACTCATTTGCTGCTGGTCGCAGCTTTATGTAACATCTTAGCAAATTATAGAATAGGGATCTAAAGTGGATATTAGCACTCAGTGGATGACATTTAGTATGAAAAGTAGAAAAAAAGTAGACATGTGCAATTCGTTTTAGTTTTTTTTTTTTTCGTTTTTCTTTTTTTTCGTTATTTTCGTTCATTCGTTTTCGTACGAATGAGCGAACGATTCGCTAAAAATTTTAACGAATAATGAATCGTTCGAATCGAACGAATCCGAAAACAACGAAAATCCGATAAAAACAAATTAGAAACAACGAAACTACGAAAGAAGAAAATCCGAAAAAACTAAAACAGGGACAACGAAAATCAAAATGAACGAAAAAATTCGTACATTCGTAACTTTTTTTTTTTTGTTGAATTGGTAATTTTCCGTGTCTCTTACAATGGCGCTGCTTAACATGCCTCAAATGGATTGAACAAAAAAATTCGTACATTCGTAACTTTTTTTTATTTTTGTTTGATTCGTAATTTTCCGTGTCTCTTACAATGGCGCTGCTTAACGTGCTTTGAATGGATTGAACGAAAAAATTCGTACATTCGTAACTTTTTTTTTTTCGATTCGTAATTTTCTGTGTCTCTTAAAATGTAATAATAGCATACACATTACATAAAATTATGAATTATGCTCCGATTACAAATCTACGAATGTTACGAATGTACGAATAAATAGGAATGCGTCAGAATTTCGAATAAACAAATAAACGAAAATTAACGGAAATACGAATCAATGAAAAAATAACTCTTACGAAAATACGAATCGTTATGAATACGAACACTGACGACTTACGAATTTACGAATCGTTACAAATCAACGGAAACGAAAAAAAACAAACGAAAATAAACAAATTTTTTTGTTGTGCACATGTCTAAAAAAAAGGTGTAGAGCACCTGATCTCTTAAAGGAGAAGTACAGCCAAAGCTTGTTTGGCTCTACGTCTCCCATGGTTTACGGGAGTGCAGTTCGTTCTGCTCTCCTGTGACCCGTTTGCAGCGGCTGAAGCCCGCTGTCGGCTGACGTCACAGAGCGGGTCCAGGCTCGGGAAAAGATTGTGTCCTTATGTTTGGGATCCACCCACATGCCTGGACCGGCACCCGGCTCAGCCTCTCTGCAAGCTCGGCAAACAACCAAACCACCCCTCCGCCCCTGGGGCTGTGATGACCAAATGCCGGAACCCGTAGACAATCAGAGTGAAGAAATGTCATCAGCTCACCAAGGATTCCTCAAAGGGTCCAAAGCTTTATTCGCATGGTCACACGTACAGTGGATATAAAAAGTCTACACACCCCTGGTAAAATGTCAACTTTGGTTTTATCAGATCAGAAACACATTTCCCCCACATGCTTTTGGGAGACTTCCGGCGTGTTTTTGCAAAATTTAGCCGGGCTTGGATGTTTTCCTTCGTAAAAAAAGGCTTCCGTCTTGCCACTCTACCCTATAGCCCAGACAAATGAAGAATACAGGCATTGCTGTCACATGTACCACACAGCCAGTACCAGTGTTGCCGACCTACCGGATTGAAATTTACTGACACGACACCCAAAATTTCCTGGCACAGCCAAGTTTTTACTGGCATTTCCAGAAATTACAAAATTACAGTTTTAATTGCAAATTTTAGTAAGCAGAAAAATCCAGAGATTATAGCTGCCCCACCTCTCCAGTACCTTCTCAGCCAATAGAAACTTGTCTGTGTATACTGTGTGTACATGTATGTGTATACTGTGTGATTGTATACTGTGTGGCCCCATAATCTCCTATTGCCCGGGGGCCCCATGAGTTGTCAGTCCGCCCCTGCACAGCACCCAAAATCACTACAGCCATTTCCATGAAGGTGTGCGTGAGAATTATTGCGCGTAGTCTGTATTTGCACAGCTCCATTGTAAATTTACAACCTCAAAAAAAAAAAAAAAACCTTCTCCCATGATGCACCTCAGCACACACAGAGATGCAGACTTTGGCCACCAGGGACCCATCTTGTTCCATGTTTTTTTTCCCCCTCATACTGAGCCTCAATTAATCAGTATGATATTTTTATCATAGCCCTGGCTTGTGTGGATCCCATTGGGATCTGACAAGCACAATAATGGCCCCAGCAGTTATTCACGCTAAGCTGCCTAGTGCTTTCACACAGCAGCAGGCTGATCTCAGAATGTGCTATCTGTTTGCCCTCATTTGTGTCACACTTAGAGCAAGATACGCCTGTGAGCCTTGCAGCGGGAGACGAAGCATGTAGAAATTTGTAAGGGGGGGGGGGAGCAAAGCTCGGCTCTCCCACGAGATTCGCCAAGTTCAACGGGGAAAGGTTCAAGTCCCATGCAACGGAGGCAGCGACGAGCCTGCAAGACTGCAACGCTGCAGTGATGGCTCGGAGCCAAGAGATGGAGGGAGCGAAGCCTGGGGGTCAGCTGTGATAGGGGAGGGATGAGCATAGGTGGGGGGGGGGGATAAGACAGCTAATTTTAGACCCCGGCTTGTCTCTCTGATTAGATTATAATGTATTTTTGGTTAAGCCGCAATTTGATCTATGTATAGAGCTTTTTATATCATCAGCGATTTATGATGAGGAAATGAAGAATGACATTAATAGAAATGAATTGGAACCAGGTGGATTTATATGCAAAATGGGAGCTTAACCGTTATCACACATTTTTTAACAGAACTGTTAACCACTTCAGCCCCGGACCAATTGGCAGCCAAAGGACCAGGCCCCTTTTTTGCGATTTGGCACTGCGTCGCTTTAACTGACAATTGCGCTGTCCAAACAAAATTGGCGTCCTTTTTTTCCCACAAATAGAGCTTTCTTTTGGTGGTATTTGATCGCCCCTGCGGTTTTTATTTTTTGCGCTATAAACAAAAATAGAGCCACTTCAGCCCCGGACCAATTGGCAGCCAAAGGACCAAGCCCCTTTTTTGCGATTCGGCACTGCGTCGCTTTAACTGACAATTGCGCGGTCGTGCGACGTGGCTCCCAAACAAAATTGGCGTCCTTTTTTTCCCATAAATAGAGCTTTCTTTTGGTGGTATTTGATCGCCCCTGCGGTTTTTATTTTTTGCCCTATAAACAAAAATAGAGCCACTTCAGCCCCGAACCAATTGGCAGCCAAAGGACCAGGCCCCTTTTTTGCGATTCGCGCACTGCGTCACTTTAACTGACAATTGCGTGGTCGCGCGACGTGGCTCCCAAACAAAATTGGCGTCCTTTTTTTCCCCACAAATAGAGCTTTCTTTTGGTGGTATTTGATCGCCCCTGCGGTTTTTATTTTTTGCGCTATAAACAAAAATAGAGCCACTTCAGCCCCGGACCAATTGGCAGCCAAAGGACCAGGCCCCTTTTTTGCGATTAGCGCACTGCGTCGCTTTAACTGACAATTGCGCGGTCGTGCGACGTGGCTCCCAAACAAAATCGGCGTCCTTTTTTTTCTCCACAAATAGAGATTTCTTTTGGTGGTATTTGATCACCTCTGGGGTTTTTTTTTTTTTTTGCACTATAAACAAAAATAGAGCGACCATTTTTTAAAAAAATGCAAATATTTTTTACTTTTTGCTATAATAAATATCCCCAAAAAATATATAAAAAACATTTTTTCCTCAGTTTAGGCCGATATGTATTCTTCTACATATTTATGGTAAAAAAAAAAAACGCAATTAGCGATTATTGAATTGTTTGCGCAAAAGTTATAGCGTTTACAAAATAGGGGATAGTTTTATAGCATTTTTATTAATATTTTTTTTTTTTACTAATAATGGCGGCGATCAGCGATTTTTATTGTGACTGCGACATTATGGTGGACACATCGGACATTTTTGACACATTTTTGGGACCATTGTCATTTATATAGAAATCAGTGCTATTTAAATGCACTGATTCCTATGTAAATGACACTGGCAGTGAAGGAGTTAACCACTAGGGGGGCGGGGAGGGGCTAAGTGTGACGTGTGTGTTTTTTTTACAGTAGGGGGGCGTGGCTGTACGTCTGACGTCATTGATCGGCTTTCCCGATGAGGGGGAACAGCCGATCAATGACAGGCAGTGTAGGAAGCGCGGGCAGAGGTTTGTTTACACAGACCTCTCCCCGTCCTTCAGCTCTGTGACCCGATCGCGGGACACCAGCGGCGATCGGGTCCGCTGGTCCCGCGGCCGTGGTCACGGAGCTCCCGACCGGGTCGCGCGCGCCACCCCACAACTAGGCAATTAAAGGGCATGTATATATATATACGTGCTTTTGCCTAGCCGTGCCATTCTGCCGACGTATATGTACAGGCGGCGGTCGGGAAGCACGTAAAAAGCCCAATCCACCTTTTTTCCTCTTGATTTTTAGTTTATGTTAATTTTTTATCGCAAGTAAATTTACACCTAATCATAGGTAAGCATCAAAATAAACAGATAATATCCACTTCCAAACCTGGTCTTTTTTGGCACTCTTTTTCCGCGTACACATGATCAGATACGGTGGCAGGGCGGCTTGTTCCTGCAAATTGCCTTAAGTGTACTTTTGCTCCTTTAAAGAGCCACAGCAGGCGCGTGCGTACCGCCGCACGGCGGGGGACTTGATGCGCGTGGCTGGCGGTCGTGATGTCCGCCAGCAACCCACGATCGCAGGAAAGAGAGCCAGAACAGGGATCTGTCAATGTAAACAGACAGATCCCTGTTCTGACAGGGGAGGAGAGAGAGATCTGCTGTTTCTAGTGATTAGGAACAGTGAACTCTCTCCTCCTCCAGTCAGTCCCATCCCCCCCCCCCCCACAGTTAAAAACACCTCCCAGGGAACACATTTAACCCCTTGATCGCCGTCTAGTGTTAACCCTTTCCCTGCCAGTGACATCTACACAGTAATCAGTGCATTTTTATAGCACGGCTTGCTGTATAAATGTCAATGGTCCCAAAAAAATGTCAAAAGTGTCAAGTGTCTGATCTGTCCGCCGCAATGTCCCAGTCCTGCTAAAAAAAAAAAAAAAAATGCCATGAGTCTATCCCCTATTTTGTAGATGCTATAAATTTTGTTCAAACCAATCAATATACGCTTATTGCGATTTTTTATTTTACCCAAAAATATGTAGAAGAATACATATTGGCCTAAACTGATGAAGTTATTTTTTTTTTTTGGGGGGGGTATTTATTATAGCAAAAAGTTAAGAATATCGTTTTTTTTTCAAAATTGTCACTCTTTTTTGTTTATGGCGCAAAAAATAAAAACCGCGAAACCACCAAAAGAAAGCTTGAGAGGAAAAAAAGGGTACAGCGTCGTACGACCGCGCAACTGTCAATTAAAGTGACGCAGTGCCGTATCGCAAAAAAAGGCCTGGTCATTAAGGGGGGAAATCTTCCGATCTATAAGTGGTTAAAATTGTGCACGCCTGTGCAATGGCGACAAAGTTTAACTTTTAATTATTTTTTTATTATTATTAATTTATAAAATTTTTGGATTTTTACACTGTTGCTTTAATTCTTTTTTTTTATCACTTTTATTACTGTCACAAGGGATGTAAACATCCTTGTGACAGCAATAGACATGTGACAGGTACTCTTTATGGAGATATCTGGGATCTATAAGACCCTGGGAAAGGGCCGTTTCTGATCCAGAATGCCTGTGCCCCTGTGCACAAAGCCATCTCCATTTAGACATGGTTTGACCAGTTTGATGAGTAGGAAGTAGGAACTTAGGTGGCTTGACCTCAACCCTACTGAGT
The DNA here is from genome assembly GCA_028564925.1 of Lithobates sylvaticus. NCBI lineage: Eukaryota > Metazoa > Chordata > Amphibia > Anura > Ranidae > Lithobates > Lithobates sylvaticus. The sequence goes on along the minus strand of CM053034.1, from coordinate 212,140,527 downwards.
AAATGCTTACACACATATAGATCTTTATGGAGGTACAGCAATAGACATGTGACAGGTACTCTTTATGGAGATATCTAGGATCTATAAGACCCTGGGAAAGGCCCTTTTCTGATACAGAATGGCCATGCCCCTGTGCACAAAGACATTTCCATTAAGACATGCTTTGACCAGTTTGATGAGTAGGAACTTGGGTGGCTTGACCTCAACCCTACTGAACAACTTTGGGAGGATTTGGAATTCCTATTGCGAGCTGGATTGTTTTCTTCAATGCTCTTTTGGCTGCAGACGCACAATTTCCCACAGAAACACTCAAAACGCTTGTGGAAAACCTCTCTAGAGGAGTGAAGGTTAATGTAGCCACAAATGGGAAGGAGGGTCCACAAAATCCATACCAGAACCCTTATCCAAGATGAGAGCCTTGGGGAGGGGGAACAACTCCATATTCAAGTGGTAGTAAACCGCAGCATTTAAAATAAAGAAAAATACCACGCAAGGCAATGGCATGATGTGCTAGTATGCATCGCACACTAGCACATTATGAAATACTTACCTTAGAATGAAGCCCTTCAGCAGTACACTGTCACCGCTGGCAGGGCTTCCATCTTCCTCAGGTCTTCCTTCCTGGTTTGTGGGCTCCGGCTGTATGAGTGGCCAGAGCCACGATTCCGTCATTACCACGCTGCATGCATGAAGTCATTACAGCGCTGCATGCATACCCTCGGCTCCAGCATGAAGCTCTGAAGGTCTAGCATGTTATGCCAGACTTTCAGAGCGCATGCACCAGTGACATCACCAGCTGCATCCAGTGTGAATATCTTCTAAACAGTGCAAGTTTAGGAGATATTCACTTTACCTACAGGTAAGCCTCATTATAGGCTTATCGGTAAGTACACGTGCAAAAAATGAGTTTACTACCACTTTAATATCAATGGGGTACTGTAAATAATTGTGTGCATAATTTCTGTGCATAATTTAGGTTTTGCTATATGGACTATGCTAAGACATTCAACAGTTGTGTGCAACCTTCGGTTATATGGGAGTTCTCCCACCAAGCTTGGTGTTAAATAGCTTCAGTGGAGGTAAGTTTTCACTGCTGGCTTTTTACCACAGTTATGATACAAGAGCAGCCCTGTGAATCAGCCAACAGTGACACACGATCAAAGCTCTGTACTGTTAAATTAACCACATCCTTGATAAGTTCCTTCAGAAGCCAAGGCCTGCAAGTAATCCCCCAAAGACCCTAGTTCAATTCCAGACACCACGGGGCATTTGAGACTCAGACAGAAGAGGGAGGATAAGAAAATCAAGTTGTATTAATCATAGGCTTCTGATCTCTGAACGTTGCCAGGATGGAATTGATCTCTGAAACCTTTTCTCCCCAAGGGGAGGTGCAAACCTGAGAAGATGATAGCAACTCATCCTTGAATTATTCAGCTAGCCCAAATGATACTGTCCCCTACAGTCCTGTTTCCAAGAGTGCAGAATGTATGGCTTCATAACGCACACGGACTTGGAGGCAGCCATAGGCAGATGGAAAATGTATACCTGACAGACCGCACAGCTTGCCAGGGCTGAATGTTGAAAGAACATGTGAATCATTCAGGTAAGTACTGTGTTAAAGTAGCTTTTATTCAACCAGAAATAATAACTTTGACACATATTTTGGATATTTATTATTACCTAGTTTCAGCAAATTCTAATAACTTGGCCTGATTTACGTAGGAGACAGTATCACCTGGCCAAGCTGAACAATTCAAATATCTGTTGCTATTATCTGCTCAGGTGTGTATGTATATATATATATATATATATATATATATATATATATATATATATATATATATAGTGACGGGAGGGCCCGCGGAACCCTGAATCCCTTGGAAAGTCTGGGATACCCTTGTTTCAGCTCCCTGTGCACCTCTTATGTCTAAGTCACCCTGTGCTGTCCTTTTATACTCGGGGTGTCGTTACATATACACAGGACTTTTTTTCTCAGGGAATTGGTGCAGGAACTCATCCTTCCTGGCCAACTCTCCACCCTCAACCCCCCAGTATTCCTTGAAGAAAGATAATACTATACACTGTGACTGTACTAATAAGACTGATGGTGAATTGTTAACATCTAGGAAGATCAAGCGGTGTGTTTATATGTTTTTTCACCTTAATGCATTCATGTAGATATTTTCTACATTTATTTATAAAGATTCAATGTCGCATCTATCAGTGGGAAAATTTGGAGTACAGAGGGGAAGAGGAAATTCTGTGCAAGAAAAAAGGACAGTTGGACATCCTAGTTAATCAAATACCGGAACTACATTTCTACAATCTGTACTCACATATTTCTCTCTCCTCTGCCCACACAGACCCCAGCTGCTCGGACTTCTCTGCTGCACAGAACTTACAAACTGCAATACAATATTCTCAAACTGTAGGCAGGACTTTGCGGGGGTACTCAGAACCAGCCAGTAAACCCCTGTCTACATATTCACTCTGGCTTGGTGACTCATGAAGGAAAGCCGTAGGGTGAGCACCACAGTCCGCAAACTAGCAAAGTCCAAAATAAAAGTTAACTTTAAAGCAAACCTATGTTTTTAAAGGGCAAAGAAACAGGTTCACTTTAAAGTGTATCTAAACCCAAAACCAAAAACATAATATATGGCAGCTTACTAGTTATGGGGGAGTGGGTGCATTTGTTTCCTTCTATTTTATTTTCACCTGGTAATCCTGCAAATAACGCTTCCTGTTCCGGGCTGGCCACACCACTCTTTCACTGTATGTATGGAGACCATGGTTGTCACCCCAAGTTTCTGATCATTAGTACAGACCACCAGCCGTCTTTGACAGCTTGGTCTCTGTTCTATGAGCATGCAAAACCTGCGCCGCCCATAGACGCTTATGTGCAATGTATGGACTTTAACCTCTTGGCGCCCACGCTATAGCTGAAAGACGGCTACAGCAGGTGCCTAAATTGCCAGGAGGGCACCCATGTACGCCCCCCCAGTGCATGAGATGCCTGTGCACCCCCCAAGGGTGAGATAAAGGCAAGCAAAGGGCCGGATACGGCCCTAAGGCCTTCGTTTGGAGACCACTGGTCTAGAGGAAGGGAACCTTGGTCTAAGATGAGGTTCTTTTTTTTTTATCTCATAATTTTTTTTGGGTGGGGGGTTTACTTTCATGTATTTTGAAGTGGGGATGGGAGGGGGGCTCCAGACCTTGTATTTTCATGCAAGGTCAGCTTTACAATGATGACATTTTTTTACATCATGATGTTCACATTCACATACTCGTCTACAAAGCTAACTAAATAATACTAGTTCCTATTTAAAGACCGATCACATTCTCTTCTCTCCCACTTGGAGACATTGTGCCACATATTCATCCCTTGAAACATTGAGGACCTGTGTATTCCGAACAGAGAGAAGGATGCTGCCGTCACCATGGCAACTTCATCATTTTCTCCTTGAGTAACTGAGCAAATAGTCCCGTAAAAAGCCATTGTTAATATTGGCATGGAAATGAAACCTGTCTTCTGCTTGGATGGTTCCCTCGTTAACTTTTTAACAAATTCAAATGTAATTTTTTTTTTTTTTTTTGTCGTTTCCTGCAAAGAATAGTTGGATTCTCCGGCCGAGAAACTGTTAACCTGTCAATGATAGTCCATTTAGGCATATTTTTTTTTTATTTAAAGACAACGGGAAGACTCCAGTGCTGAAAGAGAGCCGTGTGATGCATATTAAGCATTTGAATTGGAGCCAAGTGGCTGGTCTGCCCAGAAGACAGTTCTGCACGGAGAACGCCATTTAGACTGTGTATCACTGACATTGGAAAGAGAAAAAAAAAAAAAACACTATAGCTGAATATTTAAAGAAAAGAGAAGGAAAGAATGATGTCTGTGATCCCTTAAATGGCCAATCAGATTCTACCTGCTGCTAACTACCTTAAAGTGATTGTAAGGTCTTGTTTTATTTCCTATAAAAAAACAAAAAAAACAAACATGTTATACTTACCTGCTCTGTTGTAGTGAATTTGCACAGAGCAGCCCGGATCCTCCTCTTCTTGGGTCCCTCTTCTGTGATCCTGGCCCCTCCCTCCTGTTCAGTGCCCCCACAGCAAGCAGCTTTCAATGGGGGGTACCTGGAGCTGAGTTAAAGCTCCCTGTGTTCATTCAGACACGGAGCCCCGGCCTGGCCCTGTTCCCTTTCTCCCCTGATTGGCTAGCTGACTTTGATTGACAGCAGTGGGAGCCAATGGCACCACTGCTGTGTTCCATCCAATCAGGAAGGAGAATCTCGGACGGCTGAGACACTCGTGGACATCGCTGGATAGAGAGGGACCACAGGTAAGTGTTAGGGGGGCTGAGAGGGGCTGCTGCACACAGGAGGCTTTTTATCTTAATGCATAAAATGCATTAAGACAAAAAAACTTCTGCCTTTACAACCCATTTAAAGTAGAATGCCAGGAAATTCTATTTTCTCCAATGCATTGGGGCTCTGCCCACACTGCATGGGTTAACTGCTCGTTTTTTTCTATAGGTGAGGAGAGCAGAGATATACTTACCCAATCCACCTATCCTCCAAGTGCAAGATCAGGCCCTGCCGCTCCTACCCCAACCCCACCCCCCCCTTCTATCTAGCGATCTTGTGCAGTGGACCATTACTGATGTCATCACACCTATAGACCACCTCTGGACATGAGGACAGTAGGAACAGTCCACCGATCAACTAACCAAAACCGCCTCCTCATCCCCAAGTCCCACTACAAATCAAAGGGAGAACGAAGATTCGCAGTCCAAGGACCACGGCTATGGAATGCTCTACCACGAATATCCGCATGGAAGAAAACCATCGAGCCTTCAGAAAAAAACTCAAGACCCACCTATTCTAAGAAGCTAGACAACACAGGACGGACCAAGCACGATTCAGTTTGCATTTGCAGCGCTATACAAATCATTCATTCATTCATGGATGTGGGGGAGTGCTATTTTCTGGAGGATCGAAGGATCGGGTGAGGATAGCCTTTCTATGCACCCCTGAAAAAAAATGAGCAGTTAACCAATGCAGTTCACACACATTTCACTGCATGGGAACCATGGGAAAAAAAAATTCTGCTTTAAAGGAGATGTATGTTTTCTTCTTTTAAAGTTTCATATTTATCTGGTTTCTCACAGCTCCGTGAGCAGAGAGGGGCTGACTGTCAGTCAACAATCACTGCTCTCTTCCCACTCAACCCCCCCCCCCCAACGATGCTCACTGGAGCACTGGGCTGTGGAAGAGGCGGAAGCAGCATTTCAAGCACTCAACAGCTTGCTGAGAAGCTGAGCTGGGTGCCGGTACAGGCATGTGGGCAGATCCCAACTCCATTGACGTGATCTTGCCCGAGCCTGGACATTGTGATGTCAGCCGACAACGAGCTTCAGCTACACACTGGGGTTGATTTATTGAGGATTTATTGTGGCCCCTCCTCTTCTTGGTGGTAGCCCATAGGAAGCCACTTCTTATGGGGTACCACCTGCTGTCTCACTTCCAAGCCACGCTGCCTGCGGCCATAGACGCAGACAGTGTAGCTCGGCCTTGCCCCCCATTCCCTTGTCACAGGATGTGACTGACAGCAGCGGGAGCCAATGTGAACCTGTGAGAGCTGGGAGAGCCGCTACTACAGATGGGTAAACACTGGATCAAGTGAGGACTGGGGTAAGGTGGGGAGGTGGGTGTGAGGGGGCGATACTGTACCTAATAATGTTTTACCGTCCTAATCTGCCACTTCCTATTCTGCGGTAGTCTTCATTCTTCTCCTCCTTGCGTTGTCTTCTGTGGAATGGGGCATGCTGTCTTCTGGGACCTGTGAGTGTCCGGCCATTCACAAAGCGCCGCATGACTCGTGCATGCTCAGTAGGAAACGGGCAGTGAGACCGCAAGGCTCCACTGCCTGTTTCCCTTAGTTCAAATGGCGGCGTCGGGACCCGATCCGATGGACGTATCGGCCTCGGGCGGCCGACATCGCGAGCACCCTGGACAGGTAAGTGTGCTTATTAAAAGTCAGCAGCTACAGTGTTTGTAGCTGCTGACTTTTAATTAAAAAATGTTTCAGCTGGAACAGAAGCTTTGTTTTACACAGCCATGGCTACATCATGTACGCCCAAAGTACTTGGTTGAGTTTTGTGAGGGCATATGTGGTACATCCAAAATTCTCTACTTCCACGCTGTACCCAAATAAAATGTTTAAAACAAGTAGATGGTATATCACCAAATGCAGAGCCTCCATTTGGTGGTATTTCATCACCACTGCATTTGTTATTTTTTTTTGCGCTATTAACAAAAAACAACCAATTTTGAAAGAAAAAAATTCAAAACAATATTTTTTACTTTCTGCTCTAAAACATATCCAATACAAAATGTAAAAATGTCACTGTCTTCATCAATTTAGGCCAATATATATTCTGCTACATATTTTTGGTAAAAAAATATCCCAATAAGCGTATATTATTAATAATTGGTTTGCCCAAAAGTCTACAAACTATAGGATATATTTATAGAATTTGTATTTATTTAATTTTTTTAGCTAGTAATGGCAGCATTTAGCGACTTATAGCTGGACTGCAATATTACGGCGGATAAATCCGACACACGGTTGGAATTTCTGACAACAAATGTTTGATGGGAGCTTGTTGTCGGAAATTCCGACCGTGTGTAGGCTCCATCGGACATTTTCCATAGGAATTTCTGACAAACAAAATTTGAGATCTGGTTCTCAAATTTTCCGACAACAAAATCCATTTGCAGATCAAAGGCTAGCCTTTTAACCAATTGCGTACCGCCCACTGTAGATTTACTGCGGCAGGGCGGCCGCTCTGCGCCAGATCATGTAACTAGTTGGTTATCTTGCACTTCCGTGGTCTGGAGCGCACGCGTGTGCTGCCGGCAACCCGCCCTTGCTGTGATTAGACCCCTTTCACACCGAAGCGTTTTTCAAGTGCTACAGCGCTAAAAATAGCGCCTGAAAAAAGCGGGTCCTTTCACTCCAGTGTGAAAGCCGGAGGGCTTTCACACTGGAGCGGTGCGCTAGCAGGACAGTAAAAAAAGTCCTGCTAGCAGCATCTTTGGAGCGGTGAAGGAGCGGTGTATTCACCGCTTCTATACCATGCCTACCCATTTAAATCAATGGGACAGCGCGGCAATACCGCGGCAATACCGCCGGCAAAGCGCCGCTGCAGCAGCGCTTTGCAGGGGTTTTTAACCCTTTTTTCGGCCGCCAGCGGGGGTTGAAACCGCCCCGGTAGCGGCCGAATACCGTGGCTAAAACTACGGTAAAGCAGCGCTAAATATAGCGCTGCTTTACCGCCGACGCTGGCACCGCCCCAGTGTGAAAGGGGCCTAAGTAACAGATTACTTTTAATAAGTGATCTCTGATTGATGCCCAAGGGTCACTGAACCTTTCTTGCTGCCTCTTACCGAACTGGAGTTTGCATTTCCATTAGCAACCAATCACATTATAGCCGCCATTCTACAGATACTCGTTCACTCCACTTTTAGAGGTTTCTTCTATGCTAAATGGCTCATTTAAGCAAAATAAATACACTGTCAAAGCAAGCTAGATACCTCCTGTGCTATAAGTGATAGTTCATGCAAAAATACATTTTTTAAACAATGTTTAATTTGCATTGCTTGCAAGAGACCAGCATCAGCGCTGATCGCGTCAAATTGAAATAAACTGAAAACAATCACTTATGTATAATACAAATGACAAGTGATACAAATCATTTAGATTGCGAGCCTTCACGTCGGAATTACCATAACAATAGCTGAAATGTAAATTCGATTAATATTTATTCATTGGCTGCTGTCATCGTTGGAGGGACTGCTATTTTGGCTCTGTTCTTCAAGCCACTAGCTGTGAATGTTTTATCCGTTCTCAGGTAGAGGAAAATCTGCATTAATTAGCAACCTGATAAAGACCAGAATTATAAGTAAGTTTTTTATAGCAGAACTCCAGTCAAAAATGATAGGATAAACATGCAAAGCTCATTCAAATATAACATAACAGCTTTTTTTTGTGCATGATTTATCTTCAGCCCAGAGCTGCAGTACTTCCGTGATGGGCCTCAGCTTGTGGCTGGATAGTGAAAGAGAAGCAGTGCAGTGATGAGCTCATCACTGAAGATAGTGAGCATCATTCAACTCACTTCCTCTGAGTCAATGTTGTCCTGGACAAGCCCCCAATCGAGGTTGTCCCGGACAAGCCCCCAATCGAGGTTTTCCCGGACAAGCCCCCAATCTATCTTGTCCTGGACAAGCCCCCAATCGAGCTTGTCCCGGACAAGCCCCCAATCGAGGTTGTCCCGGACAAGCCCCCAATCGAGTTTGTCCCGGACAAGCCCCCAATCAATCTTGTCCCGGACAAGCCCCCAATCGAGCTTTGTCCCGGACAAGCCCCCAATCAATCTTGTCCCGGACAAGCCCCCAATCGAGCTTTGTCCCGGACAAGCCCCCAATCGAGCTTGTCCCGGACAAGCCCCCAATCGAGCTTGTCCCGGACAAGCCCCCAATCGAGCTTGTCCCGGACAAGCCCCCAATCGAGCTTGTCCCGGACAAGCCCCCAATCGAGCTTGTCCCGGACAAGCCCCCAATCGAGCTTGACCCGGACAAGCCCCTAATCGAGCTTGTACGGATATGCCCCCAGCCATTCATTGGACAGTGAAGGGAGAAGCAGCACAGAGATGAGCTTATCTCTCTGTCACTCTAGTCTCTCCACCAATCAGCAGGCTCCTTGTAAGCAAATTAACTGATTGGCTTCTTGTACTGCTTCTCTTTTTTTGCACTCCAGTCCTGCTGTTCGTGGGTCTTCTGGAGGCTGCCACCAGGTCACTTTCAGGTGCTTACACTGGTTGTATTTAAAAAATACATTCAATTATATATTAATGATTAAAGAGCTGCATTCATTTGTATATTTTATATTTTCTGGAGTTCAGCTTTAACTTTACAAGAAAACCCTACCGCTATAAATAATGATATATCACATATAACTACTAAACAAGCCATGTTATAGCTATTTTTTTTAATCAACAAAAAAAGGTTTTTATTGATGAGAACACAAGGCATTACATGATATATAATTCATAAGTATGACATTTAAGTACGTATAAAGAGAATATCAGGAGTCTTAATTCTCACAACAACATAAAAGCGTCTTTAACAGTAAAGTTAGAGCTGTTATCATACACCCAGAAAGAGAAAGCTCATTCAATAAAGAAACAAAACTAAAATAAGAATTAAATTAAAAGTCAGGTATTAAACCAACCATTGACACATCACAGGGGGTTTGAATCTGTCAATCATGCAAAGCACTCTCATTATGTCTCACATCTTATCACACATTATAAAACTCCAATAGCAGCTCCATATGTCCAATTATCCCATCAGCAGCCTATCCAGGGCCATTTGTGGCGGCACCACTTCTGGGGAACTTAACCAACTCTGCCATATATTGGAAACATTTTTTGGTGACTTTTTATGTTGATATGTGTTTTTTTTCCGTATAAGAGTAGCATTGTCCATTTGAATCCACTGCGCCTCCCTTGGGGTGCGTGCCGATAGCTACAAACGGGCAATCAATTTCCTAGCTAAGTATAGGAGTCTTGTGAGGGCAATGTATACCGAGGGAAGGTACAGGTCTTCGCCATGTTATAATTTAATGCCATTTAATAGTCTCCCACACTAGAAAAGGTGACATTGCAATTCTTTTGGTGAGATCCCGGGCACAGCACAGTGAAGGATCGTGTTCTCCTGAGGTTTGGGATACTCAGTGTTCCCGGGATCTCACTGGAAGAATCAAGACGTCACCTTCACCTAGGTGCCATAAGTATAAGCCACCTGTAATATAAAAGTATTTTTCCACAAGTAAGGGTTTTTTTTTTTTTTTTTTTACAGGCATCAGATTGTGATATGTAAAGGGTTTGGCCTGATGTAATACATGGAGTTTAATGGATATTTTTTATAAACAACGCTGTCACCATTAGATTTCAATACCTAGTATATAGGTGGTTGATGAACCGCAGCAGTCATAGATACACATCAGTGATATTTTAGCCCAGTGGTCTCCAAACCGCGGCCCTGGGGCCGGATGTGGCCCTTTGCTAGCCTCTATCTGGCCCTTCGGGGACTATTCCATCCACAACCGACACCAATGATGGGGCACCAAATAACAGTTAAATTTTTTTTCCCCGATACTTTGTTTTAAAGCAATACACGGTAAATACAGAAACCACAATTGTGGCATTACCGAACTGGAACAATTCCACAAAATGTTTGACACAGTGCCACCCATTGCGTACATAAGAAGCAGATATATGTATGGAATGACCTGAAATACCAGGTTCTAAGGAGTCTCTGGATCCTGCGTGACTTTTTACATGGCAAGTACTGTTATTATAAAAAGAAGGGTGAAAGAGATGACCTTGTGGTTCTCACAAAGGGAAAAGGATTGTGAACAAGAGGAAGAATAAAAGGTAGGGTGACAGAAATCAGAAAGGGAAGAAAGAGAAAGAAAGAGAAAAAAAAAGGTGAGAGGGGGAACCAGTCAACCCCCCAATGCTCCAGGGCCTGGAGACCCACCAGTATAATTTAGAGTTAAAACTATTTAATTCAGAAGCTCCTTGTACTCCTCAGAGTAAACAAATGTGTGCCAGTAGAACCACTTTTTAACAAATTTCTCCCAGAGGCCTTTCTCTGTGGCCTTCCATCTCATTGATTTCATCTACTTTTTTCAACCAGGCGGCTATGGACGGTGTCTGTGTTTCCAAAAATGCGGGATACAGCTTTTCGCTGCTGTAAGCAGAAGAGGTAGAATGGATTGCCTGTAGACATTAATCAAGAATCAGTGGTGGTGCAGATGGAAGAACGCGGGGTCCTTCGGTAGTTCGCGGTCAGCAAATTGTTGGGTTATATGGTGAACCTCTGTCCAATATGATTGTAGAAGACGGCAGGACCTGAAAATGTGAAGAAGGGAACTGGATTCCTCTTCACATCTCCAATAAAGGTCCGAACACTGGGGGGAACATCCTATGGATCTTCACCGATGTATGGTACCACCAGTTCAGAACCTCAAACCCTGATTTCTGAAGTTTAGCACAAATCAAGGTTTTATACCCTTGTTATCTCTCGCCTTGACTATTGCAACTCCCTTCTCATTGGCCTGCCTCTCCATAGGCTATCCCCTCTTCAGTCTATCATGAATGCTGCTGCCAGACTTATCCACTTTACAAACCGCTCAGTGTCTGCCAACCCTCTCCTCCAATCCCTACACTGGCTCCCAATCACCCAGCGAATTAAATTCAACATACTAACCACAACATACAAAGCCATTCACAACTCTGCCCCGAGCTACATCACCAATCTTGTCTCTAAATATCACCCAAATCGTCCTCTCCGCTCTTCTCAAGACCTCCTACTCTCAAGCTCTCTCACGTCTTCTCCTCCCATGCTCGTCTCCAGGATTCTCCAGAGCCTCTCCCATCCTCTGGAACTTGCTACCTCCACTGGTCCAGCTATCCCCTACTCTTGCTACCTTCAGGCGATCCCTGAGAACTCATCTCTTCGGGAAGGCATATCACGTCTTCTCCTCCCATGCTCGTCTCCAGGATTCTCCAGAGCCTCTCCCATCCTCTGGAACTTGCTACCTCCACTGGTCCAGCTATCCCCTACTCTTGCTACCTTCAGGCGATCCCTGAGAACTCATCTCTTCGGGAAGGCATATCACGTCTCCAACTAATCTTCTACCACATCCATCAGCTCATTCCCCACAGTTACAACCTTTTGTACCACCTGCCCCACCCTATTAGATTGTAAGCTCTTCTGAGCAGGGCCCTCTCAATCCTCTTGTATTTTATTGTATTATAACTGTATTGTCTCCTTTTTATATTGTAAAGCGCTGCGTAAACTGTTGGCACTATATAAATCCTGTATAATAATAATAATAATAATAATAATATGAGAACAGCAGAATTCTCTCCACCTGCTTCTCCGTGAGGTTCGGCCCCAGTTCCCATTCCCACTTGGCAATGTAGGGAGGCCTGAAGTCTGGCAGCGGGATAACAGTTCAATTTAAATGGATTGAAAAAAAAGGTCAGTGCACCGATTCTTAAAAAAAAAAAAAAAAAATCCCAGTGCTTTTCGCAAAAAAAGTTTCACAATCAGCACCAAATAAGTAACGGTTCAGAAAATGAGTCTGTCTGTACCAAGTATAATATTATATTATACCTCCAGTATGATCATTTTTGTGAAATGCAATGTACCACAATCAGATCTACCTTGTGACACTTTACATTCCTCTATACACCCCAATTATACTTCATTGAGTCCTCTACAATATAAGACAGTAGTCATTATAACAACTTGAAAAGATCCTTTTTACTCATATTCCCCTCTAATTATAATATTTAAAATCAAATTTAATTTGATTTTTTTTCAAGATTGTTGACGGTGTTCTCTTGTCCAGAAAAGTTGTCTCTGGACACCGGTTACTGATGCCCCAAGGCTGGCAATGATTTTTACCAACCAGAAAACAAATCATAGATTAACTATTTTTTTGTAACAAGAACATATTCAACATACCGTATATACTTGAGTATAAGCCGACCCGAATATAAGCCGAGGCACCTAATCTTACCACAAAAAACTGGGAAAACGTATTGGCTCGAGTATAAGCCTAGGTGAGAAATGCGCATCTACTGTAAGTGGAAAAGAGTGTCAACAATGCCCATTTGCAGCCTCACTGTGCCCATTTGCATGCCTCACTGTGCCCATTTGCAGCCATAGGTCCCCTAAACTTCAAACTTGGTAGTTAAGGGTTCCTAGATGCCCCCTACCTGCAGCTAACCTCATTCCTCTGCTATCTGAGTCTCTTCTGACCGTCTGTCCTGACACCAAGGGATCCCAGGACAGCCTGGCCCCCTACAGCTCACAGCAGGTGATTGACAGCCTCAGTTGTGCATGTTTCCCTTTGAGATCGTGAAACGGGGGGAGGTGTCTGTTCTCTCCATTCAGGTCTCAGATTACACTCAGTTCTATGCTGTACACTGCACAGTGTGTGACATCAGATCCTCGCCCCCCCTGCAGCCAATTTGGGGTCTCTGGACCCAAAGGGTCCCAAAATGACATTGCTGCAGATGGACACAGTTGACCGACTTTGGGGCCCTGTATCTTGGGGCCACTTGGTGCTAGGAATCCCAAATTTGGTAATTTGGATATGTTGTAATGTTGGTTCCACTGGATTTGCACACCAAATTTGGGGTTCCTAGCACCAAGTGGCCCCGAGATAAAAGGCCCTAAAATCGGGTCGGAAAATGTCAAGCAGTTTTCTGCAGCAAAAAATGACATTTTCCAACCCGACTTTGCGGCCCCGTATCTTGGGTGCAAACCCAGTGTAACCAACACTACAACATATCCAAACTTGGGTTCCTAGCACCAAGTGGCCCAGAGATACGGGGCCGCAAAGTCGTGTCGGAAAATGTCATTTTTTGCTGCAGAAAAGTGCTTGACTCGAGTATAAGCCGAGGGGGGGCACTTTCAGCACAAAAAAATGTGCTGAAAAACTCGGCTTATACTCGAGTATATACAATATTCACTTTTTACAGAACTTCTGACTCAGTCAGGCAAATGTTAAAAAAGCCGAGCCAGTTCCAAGGGCAGAGAAAAATAGTAAAACAGAGGTTGGGCTGAACAACACCAAAAAAAGAAATCTCGATTTTGTGACTCAAATGTCAGTCTTCACAGTCCAGTAGCTCTCTGTAAATGTTAAAGGCTGTCTGGGTTACCTTTGAGCAGAGTAACAGATGGTTTCGAATGTTGATCTTTCTGGCCGTCACCAAATGGAGACACAATCCAAAAAGTTTGTGGTCCTTCAATGGAGCTGGAGCAGACTCCAACAATAAAACTGCAATATACTTTTTTTTTGCAGACCCAGAGAATAAAATAAAACCTTGTCACATTAAAACTTTGTGTGTGAACTGTGTTTAAACACCTTTTGTTATGGCAGTGTAACATCACATCATTTTTTACTACTACAGCTCTCGGATGGTTAGCACAAAATGGGCAAGTTTAAGGCGAACCTGGGCTTTTGCAGATCTTATGCCCCGTACACACGATCGGCAATTCCGCCAGCAAAAGTCCGATGAGAGATTTTGGTCTGAAAAAGCGAACGTGTGTACGCCCCATTGGACTTTTGCTTGCGGAATTCCAGCCAGCAAAAGATTGAGAGCCTGTTCTCAATTTTTCGGTCGGAAAAAGTTTCGAACAGAAATTCCGATCATCTGTACCAATTCCGGCGCGCAAAATTCCTACGCATGCTCGGAAACAATTCAATGCATGCTCGGAAGCATTGAACTTAATTTTCTCGGCTCGTCGTAGTGTTGTATGTCACCACGTTCTTGACGGTCGAAAGTTCAGCAAACTTTTGTGTGACCGTGTGTATGCAAGCCAAGCTTGAGCGGAATTCCGTAGATAGGAGAACAACTGCTCCAGGATAATCCACACAACTGAGGTCTGCAGCTTCTCCTAAGATAGAGAGACCCAGGTGCAGGCACGGCACTTACTAATGACGATAGATTGAAAAGACTCTGGACGGCCGCACTCCAAAATAAATTTCAATGCCTTTTATTTGTGAAAAAAAATCACACAAATGTCGGTCACAGCAAAGCAAAAACCGCTAACGCGTTTCACACTACCAGGAGTGCTTACTCATAGCTGGAGCGGAATTCCATCGGAAAAAACATCCAAGATTTTTCCGACATAAATTCTGCTTGTGTGTACCGGGCATAATGGCTCTCATTTCTGCATCAAAATAGCAGTGCTAGGACTTAGTGACCTAGTGGTGCATTGTGGGGTGGGCAAGTAGCAAATACGAGATACTGAAGCTGAATTGGTAAAGCACAGGTTCACTTTAGCATTGAACAACAACCAATACTTTTTTTTGTTTTGGGTAAAGTAGGGAAGGGTTACATAGTTGGCAAGGTTGACTAAAGACACCAGTCCATCCAATTCAACCTGTGGTGTATATCTATGTGTTTATGTCAATAGTAAATCACATATCCCTGCATGTTGTGATTGCTAAGATGCCCATCCAATAGTTTTTAAAACTATCGACACTCGCTGCTGATACCACTGCTTGTGAAAGATAATTACACATTCTTACCGGTCTGACAGTAAAGAACCCTCTACGCAGTTTAAGGTTAAACCGCTTCTCTTCCAATTTCAATGAATGGCCAACTCTCTCCCACTGAAAAGTTTTCTCCCTATTGTGGGGTCACCAGTAAGGTATTTGAATATCGCTATCATATCTCCTCTCAAGTGTCTCTTCTCCAAAGAGAATAAGTTCAATGCTTGTAGTCTTTCCCCATAACTGAGGTCCTCTGGTCCCTTTATTAGCTTTGTTGCCCTTCTCTGAATTCTTTCCAGTTCCAGCACATCCTTCCCGAGGACTGGTGCCCAGAACTGGGTGGCATACTCAAGATGTGGCCAGACCAGAGTCTTGTGGAGCAGGAGAATTATCGTTTTGTCTCTGAAGTTAATCCCCTTTTTGATGCATGCCAATATTCTGTTTGTTTTGCTTCCAGTAGCTTGGCAGTCTGTGATCTACTGGGACCCCCAGATCTTTTCCCATTCTGGATTCCCCAGAGGTTCTCCCCCTAGTGAGTAAATTTAGCCCCCAAGTGCATTACTTTACATTTTTCAACATTAAACCTTCTTTTGCCATGTAGTTATCCACCCCATTATTTTATTTAGGTCTTAATGTAAGGTTTCCACATCTTGCTGTGAAGTTATTGCCCTGCTTAGCTTTGTATCATCCACAAATACTGAGATTGAGCTATTTATACCAACGTCTATAACATTTATGAATAAATTAAACAGAATTGGTCCCAGGACAGATCCTTGGGGGGCCCCACTTACCACATCAAACCATTCTAAATGTGCCCGCTATTTATCACTACCCACTGCACCTCCCCCGTAGTCCGTTTTCTATCCAGGTACATACCCTATAGTCCATGCCAACAGACCTCAGTTTGTAAAGTAAATGTTTACAGGGAACTGTATCAAATGCCTTTGGGTTAGATCAGCCTTTTTCAACTGTTTTACCACAGGGGACCCCTTAAAATAATTTTCAGACATTGGGGAACCCCTGCTAAATTTATTTTTTGAATGACCATTAAATTGTTGTACACTTATAGTGGTGGTCAGAATGCCACCCTTACATACAGCTAAAAAGATAATTGGTGTCATACAGTTGGCTCTGCCTAGTGGCACTGGACCTGGAATTATGCAGACACCATCATGTAGGAGATCAATCAGCCACAGGTCAAGGAACCTCTAGCAAACTCTGGCGGAACTAAGGGTTACAGAAAATGGCTGGGTTAGATCATTGGTTAGAATTGTATTTTATTCTGTGTCTCTCTGTTGGGGAGAAAAAAAAAGAAATAATGCAAAGAAAGAAAGGAAAAGAATGAAAAGCAGTAAGGATGTGGAACTCCCTTGAACAATCGGGGGTTTCAGCAGTGTCACTAATTTCATAAAACTTTTAGATGGGCACTGTACTGTACTCAACACTGTATACAGGGAATATGGAAAGTGGTAGAGACATAAATTAGGGTTAGGGTTAGGCTTCGAGGGTTAGCGTTAAGATTTTCCCTTGAAGAACAAGGTTAGGACTCAGGGATTGGAATAGGGACCTCCTCCAAAGGTCAAAGGTCAGCATGCGTGTCCCCAGAGTTCAAAGGTCAAGAGGCGTGGCTGATCCACCCCCACCAAAGTGTTCCGCCTACCCCAACTAAATCGGGGAATGAACAAGTCGGGGAATGAACAAGTCGGGGGAAATCGCTTAGCGTGCACTTCGCGCAAATGTTTTTTATAAGGGTTAGGGCTTAGGGTTAGGGGGTTTGGGGGTTAGGGGGTCAGGTGGTTAGGGTTTCCCCTTGAAGAACAAGGTTAGGACTCAGGGATTTTAATAGGGACCTCCTCCAAAGGTCAGCAGGCGTGTCACACAAAGTTCAAAGTTCAAGAGGTGTGGCTGACCCACCCCCACCAAAGTGTTCTGCCTACCCCAACTAAATCGGTGAATGAACAAGTCGGGGAAAGTGCTTAGCGCGCACTTCACGCAAATGTTTTTTATAAGGGTTAGGGCTTAGGTTTAGGGGGTTTGGGGGTTAGGGTTTCCCCTTGAAGAACAAGGTTAGGACTCAGGGATTGGAATAGGGACCTCCTCCAAAGGTCAGCAGGCGTGCCACACAAAGGTCAAAGTTCAAGAGGTGTGGCTGACCCACCCCCACCAAAGTGTTCCGCCTACCCCAACTAAATCGGGGAATGAACAAGTCGGGGAATGAAAAAGTCGGGGAAAGCGCTTAGCGCACACTTCGCGCAAATGTTTTTTATAAGGGTTAGGGCTTAGGGTTAGGGGGTTTGGGGGTTTGGGGGTTTGGGGGTTAGGGGGATAGGGTTTCCCCTTGAAGAACAAGGTTAGGACTCAGGGATTGGAATAGGGACCTCCTCTAAAAGTCAACAGGCATGTCACACAAAGGTCAAAGTTCAAGAGGTGTGGCTGACCCACCCCCACCAAAGTGTTCCGCCTACCCCAACTAAGTCGGGGAATGAAAAAGTCGGGGGAAAGCGCTAAACACACCCTCCCAGAGGTTGAACTAGATGAACTGGAGTCTTTATTCAACCTTGAACCCCATCTACTGTAAGAAAGAAAGAAAGAAAGAAAGGAAGGGAAGGGAAGGGAAGGGAAGGGAAATGAAAGGAAAGGAAATTAAAGGAAAAAGGAAAGAGAAGGAGAAAGGAAAGGAAAGAAAAGAAAAGAAAAGGAGAAAGTAGAAAAGAAAGGAAAGGAAAGGAAAGGAGAAAAGAAAAGAAAGAAAAGGAGGAAGTAAGGAAAAAGAGAAAGAACGAAAAAAAAAGGAAAGAAAGGAAAGGAGAAAAAAAAGAAAAGGAAAGGTGAGAAAAAAAAAAAGGAAAGGAGAGAAAAAAGAAAAGGAAAGAAGGAAGGAAGGAAAGAAAGTAAGGAAGGAAGGAAGGAAGGAAAGAAAGGAGAGAGAGAGGAAAGGAGAGAAAGAAAAGAAGGAAAGAAAGAGAAAACAAAACAATAATTAAGACTAACTATTGCAGTTAGTGTGAATATTTGTGATTGTCTGCTTTAGGCTACTGTGTATATTATTCTTTGCATTTTGATTTCCTCTGTGGGGGAGAGTCAAAATTAATCGAAAAATACCATTATATGTATTACTATAATAATACCCTAAATTGAAGAACCCCCTCCCACCATTGTTATAACTATAGATTTCCGTCATCCATATCATTTATCTACCACCATCTAGAGAGAAGCTGGAGACCCCCAGGCCAGACACTTCCTGTGCAGAGTGGTGGAGGGTCATTGTTATTATTATTATTATTAACATTCCATTATATGTATAACCACAACAATATCCTTTATTAGAGTAACCTTTCCCTTTCATTGTTATTATATGACAACATAGGTTTTCATTATATATATCACCATCTAGAGAGGATCTGGAGACCTCTGGGCCAGGTACTTTTTGTGCATGATTATGGAGGGTCAGTGGCATTAATATTATTATCCTCCATTATATGTGTTACTATAATAATATACTATAATAATATCCCATGAGAGAAGACCCACAATCATTATTATTATAGTAGATCTTCCATTATCCTTATACAATACTCTTCAGTGTTCGGTCCATGCTGGAAAGGTAAGGTTAGGACTCAGGGATTGGAATAGGGACCTCCTCCAAAGGTCAAAGGTCAGCATGCGTGTCCCCAGAGTTCAAAGGTCAAGAGGCGTGGCTGATCCATCCCCACCAAAGTGTTCCGCCTACCCCAACTAAATCGGGGAATGAACAAGTCGGGGAATGAACAAGTCGGGGGAAATCGCTTAGCGTGCACTTCGCGCAAATGTTTTTTATAAGGGTTAGGGCTTAGGGTTAGGGGGTTTGGGGGTTAGGGGGTCAGGTGGTTAGGGTTTCCCCTTGAAGAACAAGGTTAGGACTCAGGGATTTTAATAGGGACCTCCTCCAAAGGTCAGCAGGCGTGTCACACAAAGTTCAAAGTTCAAGAGGTGTGGCTGACCCACCCCCACCAAAGTGTTCTGCCTACCCCAAATAAATCGGTGAATGAACAAGTCGGGGAAAGTGCTTAGCGCGCACTTCACGCAAATGTTTTTTATAAGGGTTAGGGCTTAGGTTTAGGGGGTTTGGGGGTTAGGGTTTCCCCTTGAAGAACAAGGTTAGGACTCAGGGATTGGAATAGGGACCTCCTCCAAAGGTCAGCAGGCGTGCCACACAAAGGTCAAAGTTCAAGAGGTGTGGCTGACCCACCCCCACCAAAGTGTTCCGCCTACCCCAACTAAATCGGGGAATGAACAAGTCGGGGAATGAAAAAGTCGGGGAAAGCGCTTAGCGCACACTTCGCGCAAATGTTTTTTATAAGGGTTAGGGCTTAGGGTTAGGGGGTTTGGGGGTTTGGGGGTTTGGGGGTTAGGGGGATAGGGTTTCCCCTTGAAGAACAAGGTTAGGACTCAGGGATTGGAATAGGGACCTCCTCTAAAAGTCAACAGGCATGTCACACAAAGGTCAAAGTTCAAGAGGTGTGGCTGACCCACCCCCACCAAAGTGTTCCGCCTACCCCAACTAAGTCGGGGAATGAAAAAGTCGGGGGAAAGCGCTAAACACACCCTCCCAGAGGTTGAACTAGATGAACTGGAGTCTTTATTCAACCTTGAACCCCATCTACTGTAAGAAAGAAAGAAAGAAGGGAAGGGAAGGGAAGGGAAAGGGAAAGAAAGGAAAGGAAAGGAAATTAAAGGAAAAAGGAAAGAGAAGGAGAAAGGAAAGGAAAGAAAAGAAAAGAAAGGAGAAAAGGAAGAAAAGAAAGGAAAGGAAAGGAAAGGAGAAAAGAAAAGAAAGAAAAGGAGGAAGTAAGGAAAAAGAGAAAGAACGAAAAAAAAAAGGAAAGAAAGGAAAGGAGAGAAAAAAAAAAAGGAAAGGTGAGAAAAAAAATAGGAAAGGAGAGAAAAAAGAAAAGGAAAGAAGGAAGGAAGGAAAGAAAGTAAGGAAGGAAGGAAGGAAGGAAAGAAAGGAGAGAGAGAGGAAAGGAGAGAAAGAAAAGAAGGAAAGAAAGAGAAAACAAAACAATAATTAAGACTAACTATTGCAGTTAGTGTGAATATTTGTGATTGTCTGCTTTAGGCTACTGTGTATATTATTCTTTGCATTTTGATTTCCTCTGTGGGGGAGAGTCAAAATTAATCGAAAAATACCATTATATGTATTACTATAATAATACCCTAAATTGAAGAACCCCCTCCCACCATTGTTATAACTATAGATTTCCGTCATCCATATCATTTATCTACCACCATCTAGAGAGAAGCTGGAGACCCCCAGGCCAGACACTTCCTGTGCAGAGTGGTGGAGGGTCATTATTATTATTATTATTATTATTAACATTCCATTATATGTATAACCACAACAATATCCTTTATTAGAGTAACCTTCCCCTTTCATTGTTATTATATGACAACATAGGTTTTCATTATATATATCACCATCTAGAGAGGATCTGGAGACCTCTGGGCCAGGTACTTTTTGTGCATGATTATGGAGGGTCAGTGTCATTAATATTATTATCCTCCATTATATGTGTTACTATAATAATATACTATAATAATATCCCATGAGAGAAGACCCACAATCATTATTACTATAGTAGATCTTCCATTATCCTTATACAATACTCTTCAGTGTTCGGCCCATGCTGGAAAGGTAAGTCACCTTTACCTATCTCTCTTTTCTGTAGCAGGGAGGGAACTCTAAAATATAGTGGCAAAGTACTGTTGACCAGGAAAGGGGGGCCCTGTCAGGTAGGCTATGATTTCCAATGGCGCCTTTTGACGACAGCCCTAAGTGCCATTTAAAGTTAATTCTTAGCAAGTTTACTGCAAAGCACTTCTCTGTTCCATTTGGAGTCGTTGAACGGGTTAATCAATCAACAGTAAAACATGGAAGACGGTCCACAATCTCATTCTCTCCCGGAATATAATTTATTTGCTGTAAGTGAAACACTGGTTGAGCCTTCCACGCATTGTAAGTGACACAAAACTGCCCACCGCAGTCTAGGAAGCCGTCACTTATTCCCGGAGAATGAATTGGAAACACTGAAACTGTCTCCATTATAATTCCACTTAAATGCTTTCAATCGCTGCCTCAGAATATAAAGAAATAAAAATGGGCTAAGGCTACAGAAATAAAACATTTCTGTCTCTGCTTTTCATTAGACCGGGCTGTAATCTATGGAGTCACATGGGCCAATTTTTTATGAAATAGGGAAAGCAATTTATTTCAGAAGTTAGCGGTATTATAAGCAAGTCCATTACACGGAATGAAAGCTTGTGAGTGTATTTAATCACGCTCTCTTGTAAGTCCGGGGTGTTTAAAGGACAACATTGGTCTAATGGAAATGAGGGAATTTTTTTTTTTCTTTCTTTTTAATCAGAAGACCCTAAAATCACAAAATAAAGCAAAATAACACTTTTACATCCTTACCTTGCAATGGAAAAATTGCCAGTTTATAGCCCTACTTGATCATGAAAGTAGACCTTTTCTACCCGCTGTTCAGACCTGCTCACCTGTGACTTGTTAACCACTTCAGCCCCAGACCAATTGGCAGCCAAAGGACCAGGCCCCTTTTTGCGATTCGGCACTGCGTCGCTTTAACTGACAATTGCGCGGTCATGCGACGTGGCTCCAAAACAAAATTGGCGTCCTTTTGGTGGTATTTGATCGCCCCTGCGGTTTTTATTTTTTGCTCTATAAACAAAAATAGAGCGACAATTTTGAAAACAATGCATATTTTTTGCTTTTTGCTATAATAAAATATCCCCAAAAATATATAAAAAAAACATTTTTTTCCCTCAGTTTAGGCCGAGACGTATTCTTCTGCATATTTTCGGTAAAAAAAATCGCAATTGGCGATTATTGATTGGTTTGCGCAAAAGTTATAGCCTTTACAAAATAGGGGATAGTTTTATAGCATTTTTATTAATATTTTTTTTTTTTACTAGTAATGGCGGCGATCAGCGATTTTATTGTGACTGCGACACTATGGCGGAGACATCGGACATTTTTGACACATTTTTGGGACCATTGTCATTTATACAGCAATCAATGCTATTTAAATGCATTGATTCCTGTATAAATGACAGTTGTAGTGAAGGGGTTAACCACTAGGGGGAGGGGAGGGGTTATGGGCTGTGACGTGTGTGTGTTTTTTTTACATTAGGGGGCGGGGCTGACGTCTGACGTCATTGATCGGCTTTCCCGATGACCGGGAACAACCAATCAATGACAGGCAGAGTAGGAAGCGCGGGGAGAGGTTTGTTTACACAGACCTCTCCCCGTTCTTCAGCTCCGTAACCCGATCGCGGGACACCAGCGGCGATCGGGTCCGCTGGTCCCGCGGCCGGGGTCACAGAGCTCCTGACCGGGTCGCGAGCGCGCCGCTGGCGGCGCGCGCACGACCCACAGGCAGGCAAATGCAAAATCACGTTTATATACGGGATTTTGCCTGCCCGTGCCATTCTGCCGCAGTATATCTGCGTGAGGCGGTCGGGAAGCGGCTAATGGAAATCAATTATACCATTAAAAACAACCCTGTAGTCATAGGTGTGCGCAGCCTATTGCATTAGGGTGTGCACCCCAAAGTTTAAACACACATGAATGCCACCTGCTTTCACAGCGTGGAGGCTCTGGTGGTGGGAGACAGTTGATTGGGACCATATTATGTTATACCCTAAAAACGGGTGTATTGTGTTCCTACGGTTGAACCTAGCCTTTAATATAATGGGGGCATTTACACTGGCCACTGGCACCCCCAACCACGCACCTGGTGCCGTCCCTGGATAATAGCCTATTAGAGCCTCTGGCTCTAATCAAGTGCTTCAAAAAAACACCCCCGCCAATGTAATTCATTCACACCGGCATCCTGAAAAGGGCCGGACGCATGAATAGGGGGTGGTGGCTGTGGACTGGATAAAGCATGGGGGGTGGCAGCCGTGGATAGAGGGGGTGGTGCTCGGGTGTCCCTAATAGATGGGCCATCACTGGTTAGCACATTGGAGAGTACAATAAACTTCCCCCCTTTAGATAAGTTCAATAAAGTACCCCCCTTTTTTCTGCAGTTGGTGGTGGAATCAAAAGAAAGAATATTGTATTGTGCATTAAATATTATTCTTTTAAACTTTTAGATGCTGTGATTAATAAATCTGGAAATATTTTCACTATGTAAATTAATTAATTCCAAAAAATGACAAGCTATCGCCAATAATATAACATGCAATTGCTTATAATGGTCCATTTATTGGAGGTCAACGATACTGGGCAGGAAACCCATGCTCATCTGGAGTTACAATAGTAAAGGGAGTTTTTAATTGGCTAGTAAGGATTCCAAAGGTCCCCTTTGCCAGTTCATTTAAAATGTACGTATCACCAAAATGTTTTTCTTTTACAACCAAGTTATAGATAGAGTATAGAAGGAGTGGGACCCCAGTAAAAGCTTATAGTGCCGTCTGTGTCCTGGCTACATATGAGGGCTGTACCAAAAGTAATGCAAAATGGGGCATAACGTTTTTATTAACTTACATAGGTCATTCAAATTTCATATGTTGGTAGTGTAATGGCACGTACACACGAGCGGAATTTCCGTTGGAAAAATCTTGGATGGTTTTTCCGACGGAATTCTGCTCAAGTTTGGCTTGCATACACACGGTCACACAAAAGTTCTCTGGAACTTTCGACTGTCAAGAACGCGGTGACGTACAACACTACGACGAGCCGAGAAAATGAAGTTCAATGCTTCCGAGCATGCGTCGTATTGTTTCCCAGCATGTGTAGCAATTTTTTGTGTCGGAATTGCTACAGACGATCGGAATTTCCGATCGGAACTTTTTCCGACTGAAAAATTGAGAACCTGCTCTCAATCTTTTGCTGGCCAGCCAATGTCCGATGGAGCATACACGCGGTCGCATTTTCCGACCAAAAGCTCTCATCTGTCTTTTGCTGGCCGAATCGTGTGTACGCGGCATAACTATTCCTCTTCTTTTTTTCATTGCAGGTAAATAATGTATTCCAAGCAGAAGCAACATGCTACCTTTGAGTTCTTGATACAGGAGGGGTGCAGTCTGTCTGACATCAACAGACGGCTACAGAATGTTTACAGAGAGGACACCTTTGACAAGAGTCTTTAATGACAAGACATTGCTCATATTAACCCCTTCAGCCCCGGACCAATTGGCAGCCAAAGGACCAGGGGCCCCTTTTTGCGATTCGGCACTGCGTCGCTTTAACTGACAATTGCGGTCGTGCGATGTGGCTCCCAAACAAAATTGGCATCCTTTTTTTCCCATAAATAGAGCTTTCTTTTGGTGGTATTTGATCGCCCCTGCGTTTTTTTTTTTTTGCGCTATAAACAAAAATAGAGCGACAATTTTGCAATTTTACTTTTTGCTATAATAAATATCCCCAAAAATATATAAAAAAACATTTTTTTTTCCTCAGTTTAGGCCGATACGTATTCTTCTACATATTTTTGGTAAAAAAAAAATTGCAATTAGCGATTATTGATTTGTTTGCGCAAAAGTTATAGCGTTTACAAAATAGGGGATAGTTTTATAGCATTTTTATTAAAAAAAATTTTTTACTAGTAATGGCGGCGATCAGCGATTTTTATTGTGACTGCGACATTATGGCGGACACATCGGACATTTTTGACACATTTTTGGGACCATTGTCATTTTTTATAGAAATCAGTGCTATTTAAATGCACTGATTCCTATGTAAATGACAGTGGCAGTGAAGGAGTTAACCACTAGGGGGCAGGGAGGGGCTAAGTGTGACGTGTTGTGTTTTTTTACACAGTAGGGGGGCGTGGCTGTAAGTCTGACGTCACTGATCGGCTTTCCCGATGACAGGGAACAGCCGATCAATGACAGGCAGTGTAGGAAGCGCGGGGAGAGGTTTGTTTACACAGACCTCTCCCCGTTCTTCAGCTCTGTGACCCGATTGCGGGACACCAGCGGCGATCGGGTCCATTTTGCCGACGTATATATACAGTTGGCGGTCGGGAAGCGGTTAATGGTGTCATCTCAGTAAGCATTCTGTAGCCTTCTGTGGATGTTTAATAGCCAGCCTGCATCCCTCCTTCGCCATTAGCTCAATGATGGCACATTGCTTTGTCTTGTAGTCTATTTACCTACAATGAAAAGAATAAGAAGAAAGTGCTGTGTAAACTGTTATATAAATCCTGTATAATAATAATAATAAAAAAATTACTATAGAGCAGGGGGTCTCCAAACTTTCTAAACAAAGGGCCAGTTTACTGTCCATCGGGCTTTAAGGGGGCCAGACTGTGGCCAGTAGAAGTAGAAAATGCCCCAACATCAGTGCCCCATCATTGGTATCAGTGGGAGGAATTGTACCCCACCGTTGGGTCAGTGGGAGGGATAGTTCCCCATCATTGGTTTTAATGGGAGGAATAGTGCCCCATTGTTAATATCAATAAGAAGAATAGTGCCCCATTGATGGTGTCAGTAGAGGGAATGGTGCTCCATCATTAATGTCAGTTGGTGGAATAGTGCCCCGAGGGCCAGATGAAGGCAAGCAAAGGGCCACATCCAGCCCCCGAGCCACAGTTTGCAGACCACTGCTATAGAGGAAGAGTTATCCTACCAATATGTGAAATTTGAACAACCTACGGTATGTAAGGAAATTATAAAATGATGCCCACCTTTGCATTACTTTTGGTACATCCCTCAGAAATTTAGCCTCTCCATTTGTCCTTGGGGACCATTGTCATCAGGACAGAAAGTGATAAGAAATCCGACATTTTACAGAACAAGAGACGAGGGCAAATCTCCCAATGGGGACACCTGTTCCAGTGACAACTTTGAGATTATCGCTTTTGTGTTGGGTTTTGTTACTTTCCTTTCATTAACAGCATGACAGTGTTTGACATAAAGTACTGTTCTGTTTAAGGTTTATGGGTCCTTTAAATCCCTCAAAGATTTAAACTCTGCAGACAAAATACTTGGTAGAATTCAGAACAGGGACTTACATCTCCTGTCATCGTATGACCCGGAGTCAGCAGTCTATATATTCTCCTTCCAAACTTGTCGACGGGGCTTCAGACATCAGGAGAGAGAGAGAGAGAGGCACGCTTTCAGTAAATAGATCTGCCAATTTTCTAAAGGAGCTACTTCAGCCTGAAATTTCATTCAGCAGCTCACCGAAGGAAGGACTTGGATACAAGCCTTGAATTGATTGCAACGCAGATGGTCCTTCTACGTGCTCACCTGCTGTATTAAAGCTCTTCCTTCTCACCTTGGTGTGACCCTGAGAAACAGGCAGAGGAGCAAAGCTCATAGGCATGAGCGAACGATCTTTTGCTCAAAACAGATTTAACAGTTGTTAGATCAGAGGAGATTCAAAATGTGTGGCCATCGTCATTGTATCTGCTGGATTCACATGGTGGGCGCAGCAGTTAATTAAAGCAGAACTAACCTACCAAAAGGGAGTTACCGTATATATTACCGTATATGCCCCCCATCGGCTTATACTGGAGTCAAGCACTTTTCTGCAGCAGAGAATTACATTTTCAGACCCGAATTTGGGGCCCCGTATCTCGGGGCCACTTGGTGCTAGAAACCCCAAATTTGGCGTGCAAACCCAGTGGAACCAACACTACAACATAGTTCCTAGCACTAAGTGGCCTTGAGATAAGGGGCCCCAAATTCGGTTCGTAAAATTTCATTCTCTGCTGCAGAAAAGTGCTTGACATTTTCCGACCCCATATCTCGGGGCTACTTGGTGCTAGAAACCCCAAATCTGGCGTGCAAACTCAGTGGGACCACCTCTACAACATATCAAAATTTTGAGATTTGAGGCCCCCAAATTCGGTCAACTGTGTCCATCTGCAGCAATGTCATTTCAGGACCCTTTGGGTCCAGAGACCCAAAATTTTGGCTGCAGCTAGGGGGCATCTAGGAACCCTTAACTACCAAGTTATCCTCTGGCCACTTGGAGCTATGAACCCCATCTTGGATATGTTTTAGTGCTAGTTCCACTGGGTTTGCACTTCAAATTTGGGGTTCCTAGCACTAAGTGACCCCGAGATACGGGACCCCAAATTCAGTCAACTGTGTCCATCTGCAGCAATGTCATTTTGGGACCCTTTGGGTTCAGAGTTTGAAGTTCCGAAGACCTATGGCTGCAAATGGGCACAGTGAGGCTGCAAATGGGCATTGTTGACCCTCTTTTCCACATACAGTAGCTGCGCATTTCTCACCCTAGGCTTATACACGAGTCAATAAGTTTTCCCATTTTTTTTGTGGTAAAATTAGGTGCCTCAGCTTATATTCGGGTCGGCCTATACTCGAGTATATACGGTAGCTCCTCTTTAAACTCCACCACCAGCTGCAAGCAGATTTGTTGATTTTTTTGTTTTTTCTTTTCTAGATATTTTTGTTTTTTCATTTTAGCTCCAGCCCCTGCCACCATTCTAGCGTAGGCCAGAATAACATGTACTTGGTCCTGTAGCCCCCTGGGATACTTACATCACATATCCCAGGAGGCTACAGGAACGGAACACAGAGTGGCCAAGCGGGCGGTCCGCTGGGGCCAACATCTCATTGGAGCTGGCTGTCTACATCCAGAAGAGGCCGCCAGCTGAAGAGGGTCAAGATGGTAGCATGGGACCCACTGTGTGGCACCTGAACAGTAGATGACAATGGGACAACACTGGATTCATTGTGGGGTTGAGTATGTGCTTTGAAGAGCACTACAGGTAAGTGGGAAGAAAAATCATGTTGGGAGGTGGGTTGGGTACCGCTTTAAAGTAAGCTGCTAACTGCAATACTTTCTGAGTCTCTGGCTCAGAACTTGGTCTAATATATATATTGTAACAGTGGGACTCCGTGCTACATGGAAGATGTGTGGTTTAAGCCCTATTCTTGGAGAAACAGGCATGCTGTTTGTCCAGGTGTGGGCTGGCTTCATAATAGCCCAGAGCTAGAGCTCAGGGCCCCACCCAACTGACAGAAGGTCTGTGCATGGGAGTCAGGAGGACTTCCATCCTCTCTAGGAGTCAGAGAGGCTGCATGGGGCAGCCAGAGCGTGCATGTCTGCAGGAGGCAGGTTTAGTCTGTGACAGAACAGCAAGGAACTGATTGTGAGTAAACTATGGGAGAGCTTGACTCTAAGGAACTCTTTTGGTTTGAGGAGCAGACCTAAGGCCTAGGTTTGAGGCCTGAAGCAGCCGTCTACCAAGAAAGAAAGCCAGGAAGCTGAAGTATTCTGATTGTGCAAGTTACAGTTATGGCGGAACGCCCTGTATGGGCAGTTGATGTCTTTTATGAACTTTTCCATTCTTTTAAAGAGGAAGTAAACACTGATGGGTTTACTTCCTCTTTGTTTCCCTGCAAAGGCAAAGCATAATGGACTACTATGCATCGCATAGTAGCCCATTATGTGTCACTTACCTGACATAGGAGCCAGCGATGTCACCGCTGTCCCCTGTTGCACGAAGCGTCCATCTATCTTCCGGGTATCGCAGCTCCGGCGCTGTGAGTGGCTGGAGCAGCGATGACGTCACTCCAGCACATGCGCGCGGGAGCCGTAAGTGACGGCATGTTTGCCTTCACCTGCGGTGCACCCAGTGCGCCTGCGCCCTTGTCTACCCCTGTAGGTTAAGGAGATATTTATTGGACCTACAGGTAAGTCTTAATCTAGGCTTACCTGTAGGTCAAAGTGGTATGTAAGGGTTTTCAACCACTTTAAGTAAAAGTGGGATACAATGGCCTTAAAAATACAGTTTTGGACTGGCGCAACTTATTGAAAATGCACCTACCGCTTGTGTCTAATCACCCCAATCTCACAATATATATTTATATATCCTAGACGGCAGGTATATTAACCCACTATTTTGGTTGTTTGGGCTATGGTCCCTTTAAAGGGACAATTTGAAGACATTTTTGATCACCCTTGTAGCGTGAGGGGTTCTGGGGTAGTCCAGTTGGAGAGGAGAGGACTGACTTTCAGGTACTCTCAGTACTCTCTGAATTGTTAAGTCTTCGTACAGGATACAAGATGTTTCAGAGGTTCTAAGGCCCCTTTCACACGAGTCGGACTCCGCTTGCACGGAGTCCGCCTCTGTCCGCCGGCTCAGTGGGAGATATCTCCGTTGATCTCCGCTGAACCGGCGGATGACAAGTCCCTCTCCGCTCACTGAGCGGGGAGGGGCTTGCGAGCGCCGCTGGTCTCTATGGAGAGATCGGATGAAAACGGACAGTGTGTCCGTTTTCATCAGATCTCACCCGATCCGATCCGCCAGCGACGGATCTGGAAGTAGAGCCATCCGTCTGCTTTTGGCGGATCGGACCGGGTCGGATGTCAGTGGAGATGTCTCCGCTGACATCCGACGCTCCATAGACTAACATGGAGCGCCCGTTCAGATCCGCCGTCAAAACTGACAGGCGGATCTGAACGGTCCGTCCATGTGAAAGGGGCCAAAGAGTTTTGAAAGGTAAAAACCTCCAAACCCTGATTACAAGGACTCATTACGTTGTTTGACCCAGGTGCTTCAGAGAGAAGAAAGAAGAAACAGTCTGCACCAGTCTGTGAGGGAGAGAGCAGGATATACCTGAGTGAGCAGGGTGGACTAGCCTGCCAACCTCCTTTTTGGGGCCCCTAAATCAGACAGGAAACCCTAAAACCATTTGTCAGCAAAGTTATAGTTTTTTGGGGTTTCAATTGCTGAAGAAAGCTGTTTTTTTTTGGGCTGTTTGAAAACTCAATAAAGAGAATGAAATTATCCAAAATGTCTTGCTATGCTGACGCCTTAAGAGTTGCAGGCCAGTCAAGTTCCTCCACCCCAAACTCGATCTTCCTGTCCTTATGGACCTTGCTTTCTGCACTCGTCCAAATCATTTGGTGGAGGGGGGATTATGGTGTGGGGTTGTTTTTCAGGGGTTGGGCTGGTCCAGTGAAGGGAACTCTTAAGGCGTCAGCATACCAAGACATTTTGGACAATTTCATGCTCCCAACATTGTGGGAACAGTTTGGGGATGGCCCCTTCCTGTTCCAACATGACAGCGCACACCATTTAAAGTGGAAGTAAACCCTCTGGGACCACTTTGACCTACAGGTAAGCCTAGATTAAGGCTTACGTGTAGGTCCAATAAATATCTCCTAAACCTACATGGTTTAGGAGATATTTAGAAAAGAAAATGCACCGATATCTACGGTGCATGCGCCGTAGACAGCGGCGCGCAGGCGCACTGCGCATGCCAAGATCACGGCGATATGCCGATCTCATGCGCATGCGCGGGAGTGACGTCATCGCCACTCCAGCGAATCACAGTGCTGGAGCGGCGAGACCCTGAAGTCACTCCGGGTTTGATGGCGACGCTGAAGATCGTGGATGTAGACCGCTACGTTCTCAGGTAAGTCATTCATAATGAGCTAGTATGCTATGCATACTAGCTCATTATGCCTTTGCCTTGCAGGTTCCTATTTTTTTTTAAAAAACGGCTTTACTTCCTCTTTAAATCATATACACAGTGTGAGTGAGGAAAATCATATATGATGTCTCACCCACAAATACAGATTTATCAATGTTACTTACACATAAATTTCTCTCTGAAAAGTGGATATTTGAACAGACCTCTTCCCCCCGGTGTCTAAAGTCTCCGGAATTTTTAGAGAAAAGGAACTAATCTAACGCTGTACAGTATATAATTAGGTTAATCTCGCCTCTCCAGAATGCAGCCTACACTGGGAATATAAGATTTATATGGATGACAGAGCGGCACCAGCAATGCTGATATTAAAGCTGAAGTTTAATCTGCTTGTATTTTGCCATCCCTGCCTATTCCTTTCCACCCTCATTAAAATGCTAATAACGTTTTAAAGAAAATGTGTCCCTTTTCATGACATACCTTATTTAGACCCAGTAATGATATCATTGGCTCTCTGTGTGTCTCAATGCAAGGCAGGCAGATCATGCATGGTGGGAGGGGCCTTGCAGGGTGCTGTACTTAGCTTCCTGAAAATATTACAGCATCCTGCCTCAGTACTCCGCAACAGCAATCTCCGCAAACAGGGGGCTGGCTCTTGGGAGGAGTTATTCAAATAGCCAAATGTCTTGATAGGTGGATGTCAGTCTGGGGGAGTGGCTACATTTGCATAAAGACCACCCTAGGTAATGCCCACATGCAGGTTTTTTTCTTTTTTTTCAGAAACTCCCCCCTTCTGAGTCACCCCTTGTCTCCACCCCCTACCCACCTCCTGCATCATTCCTTGGTTCCACCCCCTACCCTACTCCCAGTACTGCCCCTTTTTAGAGAATGCAGAACTAAGTAAAAATTGTGGTACTAAGTAATTTGTATGGAATTTGTTAATGATAACAAGAAAAGCAGTAAAATAGATCCCATGTATCCAGCAACAATAGACCCCCCCCCCCCCAGGAACGATGGACCACCCACAAAAAAATACCACCTCCCCCCAGCAACAAAAGATCCCCAGCAGCAATAACAGATCTCCCTGCAGCCAGCATCAATAGACTCTCCAGCAGCCAGCAACAATATAAAATTGTCACGCTAGGACCCTGGTGCTCATCCACTGACACCAATGTTGGGAGTTATTATTGCATCCACTGACACCAATGCTGAGGGTTATTACTGCTTCCACTGACAGCAGAAGTGGGGGCTATGGTTGCGTCAAATGGCACCAATGTTTAGGGTTATTATTGTGTACACTGATACCAGTGTTGGGGGTCATTATTGCATCTACTGACACCAATGCTGGGGTTATTATTGCACCCACTGACACCAATACTGGTGGGGTATTATTGCATCAACTAACACCAATGCTATGCTAAGGAGTTATTATTGCGTCCACTGACACCAGTTCTGGGGGTTATTATTGTGTCCACCAACACCAATACTGGGATTTATTATTGCATCCACTGACACCAATGCTGGGGTTACTATGGTCTCTACTGACACCACTACCGGGGGTAATTATTGCATATACAACTGTCACCAATGCTGGGGGTTATTATTGCATCCAACTGTCACCAATGCTGGGGGTTATTATTGCATCCAACTGTCACCAATGCTGGGGGTTATTATTGCATCCACTGACACCAATGCTGGGGGTTATTATTGCATATACAACTGTCACCAATGCTGGGGGTTATTATTGCATCCAACTGTCACCAATGCTGGGGGTTATTATTGCATCCAACTGTCACCAATGCTGGGGGTTATTATTGCATCCACTGACACCAATATTGTTTTTTTTTTATTGCATCCACTGATACCAACACTGGAGGTTGTTATTGCATCTACTGACACCAATCCTGGGGTTAATATTGCATCTACTGACACCAATGCTGGGGTTAATATTGCACACAATGAACACACTACTGGGGGTTATTATTGCATCCACTAACACCAATGCTATGAGGGTTATTATTGGTTCCACTGACACCAATATTTAGGTTATTATTGTATCCACTAACACCAGTGCTAGGGGGTTATTATTTGTTCCACTGACACCAATTCTAGGGGTTATTATTGCATCCACTGAAACCAATACTGGGGGTTATTACTGCGTCCACTGACACCAATGCCTGGGTTAATATTGTATACAATGGACATAATAGTGGGGGTTATTATTGTATCCACTAACACCAATGCTACTGGTTTATTATTGGTTCTGCTGACACCAATACTGGGAGTTATTATTGCATACAACTGACACCATTACTGGGGGGTAATTATTGCATCCATCCACAATAGGGCTGGGGGTTATTACTGCATACAAGTGACACCAATGCTAGGGTTAATATTGCATTCACTGATACCAATTGTACACCAATTGTGCAAAAATGCATCAGGACTGAAATATTTAGACATTGAAGTGTGAAAATACACTGCTATTGTGTGAGCCTATGGCAGTGTCGGGGGCCGCACTTAAAGTAGAGTTCCACCCAAAAATGAAACTTCCGCTTTAAGGAAGGTGACCCCCTGACATGCCACATTTGGCATGTCACTTTTTTGGGGGGGGGTACCCTCTTTTCAGAGAGTTCCAGCTCCCACTACCTCCCGGTGCACCGCGGCACCGGAAGGGGGATCACCTCTCCCCCCTCCCTCTCGGCAATCCTCTGGGACAGGTCACAGGTTCCAGATGATTGCCCGGCAAGTCGCCCACAGTTACAATGCCGGCGCCGCAGAGAGGAGGGGGAGACGAGCGGGGCTTCGTTCCCCCGCATTACTGGACCCTGGGACAGGTAAGTGTCCGATTATTAAAAGTTAGCAGCTGCAGTATTTGTAGCTGCTGTTTTTAATTAAATTTTATTTTTTTACGCAGAACTTTGTTTTAATGTCCTCTATGAATTTTTAAGTTGACCACTACTGTGCTAGGACAAGAAATATTACTGTCAAGATCAACAGGGAAAATTAAAACCAATGCAGCCTCCACTTAATAGGTATGGTAAGCTGCAATACATTTTTGTAGTATTTAATGCCAAGGATCCACGGGAGATGATCTGATCTGTGGAACAAATCTCAGATTTGGATTTGGCTGTGAGAACATTACACTACAAAAATCTAAGTAGACTTTTTTTTCTATTGAAGTAAACCATGGAGGTGGTTCTGCAAAAAAAAAAAAAAAAAAGACCATCTGGGATCAAGGGAATTGACAGATCTGGACTGGACCTGAGTTTATCCAATTTGTGTCATTAGCCTCTTATCCTTTGCCAAAAAACGTATTTGTAAAGAAGAAAGAAGTGGCTTGCTGATGGCACGGAAGAGTTGGTCTACCTCCACTTAAACATACAAAGTAAATTAAGAGTTAGCCTCCGGACTTGGCAACGGTAAACCTGCTCGTGCAAGGCGATAAATCAAATAAGACAACAAGTCAACCATATTGAGATTGGGATGTTTAATGAAAAATCTATTGCACTATCACCCTTTGGACTTGGATCATTATTAATCACCGCTGCCGCAGGAACGCTTGTACATGTGCAAGAGAGTGTTTTGGCTCATGCATGCCAAAATTATTTTGGGACTTCCTGGTCCCCACATGGCTTGTTCCCTGACTTTTTGGAGGTCCAACATCAGTGCTTGACCTCACTAAAGTGCTTTTGGAAAAATGGTCAAACATTCCCATAGACACACTCCTAAACCTTGTGGAAAACCTTCCCAGAAGAGTTGAAGCTGTTATAGCTGCAAAGGGTGGGCCAACTTAATATTGAACCCTACGGACTAAGACTGGGATGCCATCAAAGTTCATGTGCGTGTAAAAGCAGGCGTCACAATACTTTTGGGAATATAGTTTCCTGTGTTTAGAACAGAAAATGAAATTTCTAAAGGAAAAAAAGTAATTTAAAAGTACTAGGGCTAGCGCTGGCTATAATGAATTGTCGGGTCTCTGCAATACATATACTGTAAAAGTCATTGACAAAAACGGCGTGGGGTCCCCCTAAAAATCAATACCAGTCCCATGTCCGAGCATGCAACCTGGCAGGTCGCAGGAAAAGCGGGGGGACGAGAGAGCGTGCCCTCCCTCCTGAAACGTGAAGATGCCGGGAAAGAACAAGACTAATAAAGGAATTGTCAAAAACCGGCTACTGTCTTTTTTAACATTTTTGACACTTTTTTTGTGAAATGGTATTTGTACCCCATTACCATTTCACACAGGGGTGGGCGGGATCTGGGTGCCTGGGATCTAGTTAAAGGGGGCTTCCAGATTCCGATAAGCCCCCCGCCCGCAGACCCCCACAACCACCGGGCAAGGGTTGTGGGGATGAGGCCCTTGTCCCCATCAACATGGGGACATCCTCCCCATGTTCAGGGCATGTGGCCTGGTACGGTTCAGGAGGGGGGGCACTCTCTCTTCCCCCCCTTTTCCTTCGGCCTGCCAGGTTGCGTGCTCGGATAATATTCATACCAGACCCAAAGGGCCATTTTTTCAATGACTTTTATGTGTATTGCAGAGACCGACAATTCATTATAGCCGGCACTAGCCCAATACTTTTAAATTACTTTTTTTCCTTTTAGAAGTGTCATTTTTTTCTCGGACTGTTCTAAACACGGGAAAAATGCGCCACTTTACAGGCATACTATGGACACCCCCCAGGTACGAAATTCACTTTTATTGTTTCACTTTAAGCATTATTAAAATCACTGCTCCCAAAAAAAACGGCCGTCTTTAAAACTTTTTTTTTTTGCATTAATACATGTCCCCTGGGGTAGGACCCAGGTCCCCAAAACACTTTTTATGACAATAACTGACATATTAACCTTTAAAATTAGCACTCTTGATTTCTCCCATAGACTTTCAAAGGGTGTTCAGCGGCTTTCGAAATTTGCCGCGATCACCCCAAATTGTTCGCTATTCGGGGAACAGCCAATGTTCGACCTGAACAGACAGCCCATTCCCCAATCTCTAATGAAAACTGAAGCTACAAACTCAGCAAGACACAGGCAGTGCTAAACATTTAACCACTACTACCCATTTTGGCACAGGCCAGCTTGTCCTGCTATATTGCCCCAAAGTGTGGTGAGCATTTATTTTATTTTTTATCTTACAAATGGTACAGCTTGGAACAATTTAACATCTTGTCTATAACCATACACTTTTTTTTTGTTTTTTTTTGTGTTTTTTTTATTTTACAAATGGTGCAGCTAAAAACTATTTTGCATTGTTTCTATAACCATTCACGCATTTTTTTTTCCCCTTAGAAATGGTGCAGCTGTAAACAATTTGGCAATTTCTCCATGACCATATACATTTTTTTATTGTATTTTCTTTTTTTTTTACAAATGGTGCAGCTAGAAATAATTTTTAATCTTGTCTATAACCATATGCACGTTTTATTTTATTTTTTTACCCTAACAAATGGTGCAGCTAGAAACTATTTGGCATCTTATTCATTACCATACACATACTTCCTTTCTCTGTTGGGGTCCCCCAAGGTTCTGTTCCTGGACCTCTCCTATTTTCAATCTACACCTCCTCCCTGGGTCCCACGGCTTCCAATACCACCTCTACTCTGACGACACTCAAATCTATTTCTCTACCCCTCAACTCACTCCTCAGTCTCCTCGCGTATCACTATTTTACTATCAGATATATCAGTCTGGATGTGACACCACTTCCTCAAACTTAATCTATCCAAAACCGAGCTTATAATTTTTTCCTCCCCCACGGGCCTCTTCCCCTGATCTCTCAGTCAAAATTGATGGCACAACTATCAGTCCATCCCCACATACCAAGGTCCTAGGTGTAGTCCTAGACTCTGAACTCTCCTTTAAGCCCCATGTCCAATCACTGTCCAAATCTTGCCACCTCAACCTCCGTAACATCTCCAAAATACGCTCCTTTCTAACCAATGAAGCAACAAAGCTCTTGATTTACTCCCTGGTCATCTCCAGCCTCGATTACTGCAACTCCCTCCTCATTGGCTTACCTCTGCATACTATATCCCCCCTTCAGTCCATCATGTATGCTGCTGCCAGACTCATCCACCTTACCAACCGCTCCGTCTCTGCTACTCCTCTCGGTCAATCCCTCCACTGGCTTCCGCTCACCCATCAAATTAAATTCAAAATACTAACCACTACGTACAAAGCAATCCACAAGTCTGCCCCCGGCTACACCACTGACCTAGTCTCAAAATACCAACCTAATCGTTCTCTTCGTTCTTCTCAAGACCTCCTGCCCTCTACCTCTCTCATCACTTCCTCCCATGCTCGTCTCCAGGACTTTTCCAGAGCCTCTCCAAGCCTATGGAACTTCTTACCCCAATCGGTCCATCTATCTCCTACTCTATTAGCTTTTAGACGATCCCTGAAAACCCTCCTCTTCAGGGAAGCCCATCCTACCCACACCTAACAACTGTATTTTCAATTTTGTCCATCTGATCATCTCCCACAGTTATTACCTTTTGTTTCCACTTGACCTTCCCTTCTAAATTGTAAGCTCTAATGAGCAGGGCCCTCTGATCCCTCCTGTATTGAATTGTATTGCAATTGTACTGTCTTCCCTGATGTTGTAAATTGCTGCGTAAACTGCTGGCGCTAAATGTATCCTGTATAATAATAATAATAATAATTTATTTTATTTTTTTCTCATACAAATGGTACAGCTAGAAACAATTTGGGATCTTGTCTATAACGATTCGCATATTTTATTTTATTTCATTTTTTTTTTCTCTTACAAATGCTGTAGCTAGAAAAAATTTAGCATCTTGCCCATAACCATTGATACATTTTATTTTATTTTTTACCCTTACAAATGTTGCAGTTAGAAACTATTTGGCAATTTCTCCATAACCATACGCATTTTTTTTTTTTTTAATAACCTTTATACACATTTTTTTTTTCTTTATTGTATTTTTTGTATTTTTTTTTCTTCTTACAAATGGTGCAGCAAGAAACTATTTTTCATCTTCTCTAGAGCCACATACTTTTTTTTGTATTTTTCCAATATGCAATGCCTATACATAGATTTGCACCAAATTTTAAACTAAAAACCAGCCGTACAAGAATAGCCTTGAGAGGAGGGGAAGATGTCATTTGGTAACTAATATGTATCTGGGGAAGATGAATTTTCTCTCGGAGTGTATCGTCAATTATTACAGGGCTGGCAAATGAGCAGATGTCACATTTGTCCCATCCTCTGTCATAAGGCTGATAATAGGACCTTGGGTTTGTATAATGGATTTATCACGCCAGCAAAAATTGTGTACATATCGCCGCCGTACATTGCTCACAAGAACTTCTAATGCAATGTTGCTGTGACAGCCGGTGCTAACGCTTTCACCAGGCGGATCAATACAAGATGGATGGTGGAGGATCCCATGCAGGTGTATGCATACCATTGTAAAGCGCTCATCTGTTCTGCTTTGACTCTACAAGAATAACAGCATCATTTACCTTCCCTCCAAAGGAATGCCTTGTGATTTTTTTTTTTACATATTTGCTTTGTTGGGTTATGTTAGTAAAATGTTGATATATAATTTATTTTTATTTTACAATTTAGGTGGACGGATGTACACAATATTACCAAAAGTATTGGGACGCTTGCCTTTACATGAACTTTAATGACATCCCAGTCTTATTCCCTGTACCGTCCACACGGTCGGATATTCTGATGGAAAAAGTCCGATCGGATTATGTTGTCGGAAAATCCGAACGTGTGTGGGCTCTAGCGGGCTTTTTCCGTTGGAAAAAATTCGAGAGCAGGATCTAAAATTTTCCGACAACAAAATCCGATAGGACTTTTTTCGATCGTGTGTAGAGAATTCCGACACACAAAGTACCACACATGCTCAGAAGAAATTTGGAGATGAAAGCTATTGGCTACTGGCCTCTACCTAGTCCTGTCGTACGTTTTTTACGTCACCTCATTCAGAACGATTAGATTTTCCGACAAATTTGTCTGACCATGTGTATGGGGCAATAGTCTGTAGGGTTCAATATTGAGTTGGCCCACCCTTTGCAGCTATAACAGCTTCAACTCTTCTGGGAAGGCTGTCCACAAGGTTTAGGAGTTTGTCTATGGGAATGTTTGACCATTTTTCCAGAAACAAATTTGTGAGGACAGGCACTGATGTTGGACTGAGTAGGCCTGGTTCACAGTCTCCGCTCTATTTCCTCCCAAAGGTGTTCTATCAGGTTGGGGTCAGGACTCTGTTCAGGCCAGTCAAGTTCCTCCACCCCAAACTCGCTCATCCATGTCTTTATGGACCTTGCTTTGTGCAGTGATCCAAATAATTTAGTAGAGGGGGATTACGGTGTGGGTTTTTTCGTTCAGGGGTTGGGCCTGGCCCCTTAGTTCCAGTGAAGGGAACTCTTAAGGCGTCAGTATACCAAGACATTTTGAACAATTTCATGCTCCCAACTTTGTAGGAATGGTTTGGGGATGGCCCCTTCCTGTTCCAACATGACTGCACACCCCACAAGTGCACAAAGCAAGGTCCATAAAGACATGGATGAGCGAGTTTTGGGTGGAGGAACTTGACTGGCCTGTACAGAGTCCTGACCTCAACCCAATAGAACACCTAAGGAATGAATTAGAGTGGAGACTGTGAGCCAGGCCTTCTCGTCCAATATCAGTGAGGACAACACAAATGCGCTTCTAAAAGAATGGTCAAACATTCCCATAGACACACTCCTAAACCTTGTGGACAGCCTTCCCAGAAGGGTTGAAGCTGTTATAGCTGCAAAGGGTGGGCCAACTCAACATTGAACCCTACAGACTAAGACTGGGATGCCATTAAAGTTCATGCGCGTGTAAAGGCAGGCATCCCGATACTTTTGGTAATATAGCATATTTGGCACTTACAGCTGGTGGCAGCCATGTTCATACATGAGCATCAGCTTTCTGGTGCTCAGAAAAGCGTTCTATAAACCCTGCTGCCACCATTTTGACTGTGGGAGCCTGCTGTGATTTGCTGCTGTTCCATAGCAAGCTCCCCACTGCTCATGCACAATAATCCACTAAACTGCCAGATATTACAGCCTCCTGGGGTTTCTAACGCATCCCAGGAGTTGCCGGGGGTTTGTCCAAGCTTAAGTAATTCTCGCCTAGGTATGAATTGTGTAAGTGGGAGCGGGTAACTGTTAGAAAAAGGTACCAAATCGCAAAAAAAGCTATATATAAAAATACTGTGTATATATATATATATATATATATACAGTGGTGTGAAAAAGTGTTTGCCCCCTTCCTCATTTCCTGTTCCTTTGCATGTTTGTCACACTTAAGTGTTTCGGAACATCAAACCAATTTAAACAATAGTCAAGGACAACACAAGTAAACACAAAATGCAATTTGTAAATGAAGGTGTTTATTATGAAAGGTGAAAAAAAATCCAAACCATCATGGCCCTGTGTGAAAAAGTGATTGCCCCCCTTGTTAAAACATACTATAACTGTGGTTGTCCACACCTGAGTTCAATTTCTCTAGCCACATCCAGGCCTGATTATTGCCACACCTGTTCACAATCAAGGCATCACTTAAATAGGAGCTGCTTGACACAGTAAGGTCCACCAGAAGATCCTTAAAAGCTACACATCATGCCGAGACCAAAAGAAATTCAGGAACAATTGAGAAAGAAAGTAATTGAGATCTATCAGTCTGGAAAGGGTTATAAAGCCATTTCCAAAGCTTTGGGAATCCAGCGAACCACAGTGAGAGCCATTATCCACAAATGGCGAAGACATGGAACAGTGGTGAACCTTCCCAGGAGTGGCCGGCCGCCCAAAATTACCCCAAGAGTGCAGCGACGACTCATCCAAGAGGTCACAAAAGACCCCACAACAACGTCCAAGGAACTGCAGGCCTCACTTGC
The DNA here is from genome assembly GCA_028564925.1 of Lithobates sylvaticus. Lineage (NCBI taxonomy): Eukaryota > Metazoa > Chordata > Amphibia > Anura > Ranidae > Lithobates > Lithobates sylvaticus. Next base: position 212,100,058 of record CM053034.1, on the reverse strand, counting down.
CTCAGTTAAGGTCAGCGTTCATGCCTCCACCATCAGGAAAAGACTGGGCAAAAATGGCCTGCATGGCAGAGTTCCAAGGAGAAAACCATTGCTGAGCAAAAAGAACATCAAAGCTCGTCTCAATTTCTCCACAACACATCTTGATGATCCCCAAGACTTTTGGGACAACATTCTGTGGACCGATGAGACAAAAGTGGAACTCTTTGGAAGGTGTGTGTCCAAGTATATCTGGCGTAGAAGGAACACTGCATTTCAGAAAAAGAACATTATACCAACAGTAAAATATGGTGGTGGTAGTGTGATGGTCTGGGGCTGTTTTGCTGCTTCATGACCTGGAAGACTTGCCGTGATAAAAGGAACTATGAATTCTGCTGTCTACCAAGAGATCCTGAAGGAGAATGTCCGACCATCTGTTCGTGTACTCAAGCTGAAACGAACTTGGGTTCTGCAGCAGGACAATGATCCTAAACACACCAGCAAGTCCACCACCGAATGGCTGAAGAAAAACAAAATGAAGACTTTGGAGTGGCCTAGCCAAAGTCCAGACCTGAATCCTATTGAGATGTTGTGGTTTGACCTTAAAAAGGCCGTTCATGCTCGAAAACCCTCTAATGTAACTGAATTAGGACAATTCTGCAAAGATGAGTGGGCCAAAATTCCTCCAGGACGCTGTAAAAGCCTCATTGCACGTTATCGCAAACGCTTGGTTGCAGTTGTTGCTGCTAAGGGTGGCCCAACCAGTTATTAGGTTTAGGGGGCAATCACTTTTTCACACAGGGCCATGATGGTTTGGATTTTTTTTCACCTTTAATAATAAACACCTTCGTTTACAAATTGCATTTTGTGTTTACTTGTGTTGTCCTTGACTATTGTTTAAATTGGTTTGATGTTCCGAAACACTTAAGTGTGACAAACATGCAAAGGAACAGGAAATGAGGAAGGGGGAAAACACTTTTTCACACCACTGTATATATGCAAAGCAAGTAAGGATCGATGCATCGAGAACAAAAGTAAGTGCTTCCCCAGGTGGGCTTTACTTGGTGAGGTTGGGGAGGGAGAGAAGCATGCCTTAAAGGACAATGTGTACCAAAGAAGTTGGATAGTTGGCCTTTAAATGATTCTCTTGGAAGGGATAGAGCTTCCATTTAAGTACTAAATGACCACCTTGTAAGCCGACAGAGGCCGACCAGCTTCTGTTGAAGGGGCATGACTGAAAAAGGTATGCCAATCGGCATCCGATGAGCCAAAATCTGAGAGCGCTGACCAGTGTTCTGGTCAGGGAGCAGTCCTTCTGTCAGAACACAATAGCTCAGGGGAGTGATAACTGTACTAACGTTGCATAGTTAATACAGCGGCTCCTCCCACACTCTACAGTTTTTTTTCTTGTTCAGCCCACAGGGTTGAATGAAAAAAAAAAATAATAGTGTCTACTAGGCTTAAGAGTTATCAACAGCTGACAATGGTGTGCTTCTGCAAGTAGCTAAGTGTGTTTAAGTGTCAGTTATGGACAGGCAGCAAGATGTGAACGGTCAAAAACATGCCGGGCCAGTCAATCGTGCTTGCATGATCTTAAAACTTGTAGACATGACCTTTGGTTAGTGGTCTTCTTGATTTTGGCCAGTCATACATGTTCAGCTTACTAGAAAGGTATGGAGGAAGAAATGGACAGAAACCATATACACTGTTTGCCTCGGGAGAAACAATATTCATAAGTTAAGCTTTTCAAATTCGTCCAATTGTTAACTTCTTCTGACAGCGGGGGGATCCTCTACTACTGCCTTAGACATGCCTTTGATGCCGGATTTGGCCTAAAATCTCCAGGAAAGCTAGACCATTGTCCATCGGCATAACTAATATATATAATACATCTACAGCCAGTACAGACATAATCCAATAAGACAAGTAATTCGTAGGTTTTAAGGCTTTATCTCACGTTTTTGCTTCACAATTTCAAATGTTTGGAAACTTGGAGCAACTATGGAACTACACTATAAGAGACTGAACTAAATGTATGAAATTGCCCTTCTTTTTTAAAGCAATAATCTAAATTTGCCTATTAGGCTTGACACCATTAGCCTTCCTTGGCCTTGGGAAGAGGTGACGTCTTTAAGAACCGTAAATGCCAAAGTGACATTGAAAAAGCATTAGCTCTGTGCAACCGGAGAGTAATTCCAAATGTCCAATTACAAGTCTGCAATTTCTAGAGAGGAATCAATGAGTTGATATGAATAAAAGTGGCAATAATCAACCCCCCGCGGGTCTATATAACTTGTAATGAGAACAGCGCATGAGCGAAACCATGGAAGCGCTATGAAAAAGTAATTCTTGGATTCCCAAGTAATCTTGCTTCTGGGTACTCTTCCACAATCTCCTAATGAAGGAATTAAAGTGTGCAGCATTCTACAAGACTCTCTGCAAAATAATGAAGTCTGACAGTAGATTAAATATATGTAAGTAATGCAGGATTGCCAGGGATCTGATCCTTTCCAAGACCTCCTTTAATTGCTTATTGCCTCAAGCCAAGAATGGACCTGAGTAGACAAAATAGAGTTTGGAAAATAGAGTCCTTTCCGAATTGTTGATGAAGTGGCCCAATATGCTAGTTACTTTTTTGCTGCATGAAAAAAACTATAGCACAATATATGCACCAAACATAGTTTGCAGACAAAGTCATGTATAAAGGGTACCCAAAGTCTAGTTTATTGGTGGCAACGGGTATACCTGTCTTATGGGAGAGTCCTAAATCTACAAAAAAAGACACACAGGGGTCTATAAGTCACAGTCCCTCCTTATCGTCCTCCCACTGGCCAGTAGTATACCTGAAGGTGGCCGGCGTTGGGGCCCAAGGCTTTGTTGGTGCACTATAAACAGAGCTTTGTAAATCTAAAGGGAAAGGTTAGTACTCTTTAGAATGAATCTCTGGGGACTGCGAAAAGGATGGTCTTGTCAATAGACATAAAATATACATAAAAATTTAAACAACAGGATTGTCCTGGAGGATGCACCCCAAGATCCAGGTAAGGGGGTTATTAATTTACTGAAAGAGTAGTTGATGGTTGGAATTGACTTCCAGCAGAGGCAGTGAGTCATTATACAGAATGTAGATTCAAACATGTTTAAAATAAACATAGTTAAAAAAAAATATATATATACATAGCGCCATACACAGACAAAAACCTTAAAAATGAAAAAAAATGTAATAAAAAAAAAATGGTCATTATGAGGGAATGAAAATAAAAAATGAAAAATGAAAATAAAAAAAAATAAAAAATTAAACCTTATGAGGGAGTCCTAAATCTACAATAAAGACACACATTTGTCTAAAAGTCACAGTCCCTCCTTATTGTCCTCCCACTGGCCAGTAGTATACCTGAAGGTGGCCGGTGTTGGGGCCCAAGGCTTTGTTGGTGCACTCTAAACAGAGTTTTGTAAATCTAAAGGGAAAGGTGAGTACTCTTTAGAACGAATCTCTGGGGACCGCGAAAGGGTGGTCTTGTCAATAGACATAAAATATACATAAAAATTTAAACAACAGGATTGCCCTGGAGGATGCACCACAAGATCCATGGTAAGGGGGTTATTACTTTACTGTAGAGTAGAGTAGTTGATGGCTGGAATTGACTTCCAGCAGAGGCAGTGAGTCATTATACAGAATGTAGATTCAAACATGTTTAAAATAAACATAGCTAAAAAATAAATAATAAAAAAAAGAAAATAAACATAGCTCCATACACAGACAAAAAAGTTAAAAATTAAAAAAATTAATAAAAAAAATTGGTTAGACTCAATGAATCAGTTGGTAATTTTCTATCATCGTGTTTCCATAGTTTGGGTTTTGGAGTAGATGACCATGTTTCATGTTACACCCTAAATATTGGGTGCGACAGGAAACATGGTATAAAGGGTGAACTATATCTTTAACATCAGTCGTGTTTTCCAGATGTCCTGTTTTAAATATCTGAGCTGAAATTCTCAGCCGCAGCACACTGGCTCATTATCAATCATGATCACAGCTACAAAGAAGCCAGACAACGAAGAAAAGGCCCAGCAGCACCCTCCGAGTTGATATTAATACACTACTTGGAAGTATTGAATCAGATAGGGAAGATTTAACGGTTTAACATGCGTATGTTTTCTGAAATGCTGTAACATTAATTCCGGGGCCTAAGTGATTAAATGCCAGCTCGGCGTTCAGAAGCTGTAAAGAATCAGGGAGAATGGATGGCGACGAAGCACCTTTCTCTGACTCATCAGGTCCGCGGTATAAAGGAAGCGCGGGCATTTCTGCAAGCATCACATAAAGCCAGTATATGCTATTCACATTTATCTCATCAGCCCATCGCTGGTTACCGGGTTGGGCGGCATAAATATTTATGCTTTGCTCCAGAAATAGAATGCACATCAATACCTCCGTTCTTCAACCCCTTACAATAAAGTGTGTGGTGAAATCTTGTGGCCGGAACCAAAAAATAAAAATTGCTTTTCCTGGCTGAGTGATGAGCTCATATTGAATGTGAACATCTACTGTCTTTGTGTCAATTTTAAAGATTTTTTTCCAGTAAGACCGTATCAAAGCACCTGTTTTCTTTTTTTTTTTTCCCCAAAAAGCACCTGTTTTCTTAATCCTTTTCGTGACCAGAGATCATTGAAGTCTAGAAGCCCAGACCAATTTTACCAGTGTCAGTTAGTTTGACTACGTATATCTTTATGACTAATTTGCCTACATATATCATTTTTACTTTTTTGACAAAAATGTAAGGTTTTAATAAACTAGCTGCTTAATTTTTTTATTATAGCCTTTAAAAAAATATATTATCATATATAAATAACATCAAACATTTTTAATGTTTCATTATTAAAAATTGTAATTGTTTAATAATTAAATTAGTGTTATTATTGTAATTATTATTAGTAGTAGTATTAGTATTATTTTTTTAAGACTGTAATTGTATCTTACCAATACAGTATTAGGCTACTTTCACACTGGAGCGTCGTGAGCATTGGCGGTAAAGCGGCGATTTATTTAGCGGCGCTTTACCGTATTTTTAGCAGCGCTATTCGGCCGCTAGCCGGGCACTTTTAATCCCCGCTAGCAGCCTAAAAAGGGTTAAAACCGCCCGCTATTCAGGCGGGTTTGCAGCGCTGCCCCATTGTTTTCTATGGGAAGGGGCGCTTTAGGAGCGGTAAATACACCACTCCTACATCGCTCCAAAGATGCAGCTTTTTTGACCGTCCTGCAAGTGCACCGCTCCAGTGTAAAAGCCCTCAGGTTTGCACACTGGAGACACAGCAGCGGCTGTTTCAGGGCACTTTACAGGCGCTATTTTTAGCGCTGTAGCGCCTGCAAAGGACCCCAGTGTGAAAGGGGCCTTAAATAGAGACATGCTGCCATCTTCAGGCTCTAGTGGCATCTGCAGAGTGACACAGCTGACATAGTGATCATATGGTCAGGAACCACTCTGACTGGTTCTAAAATGTTCTAAAAAAGGAACCTGCACTTGTCGGGCTGAGGAGGAGACGAGCAGTCAGATACTTTAACAAGAGCCATTGGTTTAAGTACAATCTATACAGCAAAAAGATCTTAGGATCAGCGGTGCAGTTAACCAAGATACACCAACAGGGCTCTCACACTACTATCCGACCCCAGTGTGCCTTCTTGGCGTCTTCCCACATTTCTTCAACGTGACATTTGTAACAACTCCAACAATTGGAGCAATCTGTGGCATCTTTTACCCTCTTGGATGCCTGGCTCCTCCTCTCTTTTTTGACGGGTATTCGTTTCTTGTCAAACAATGCCACTCAAGAGAACATAAGGTGAAGAAGCTCCTCCTCCCAGCCGTTGCTTTTAAATCAACTTGGAATGCTCCTGTATACGGTATTTTGATTCACTGAATGTTGTTATACTCTCACCTCTGAAGAAGGAGGAAACTACCAATCTCCGAAACGCGTCGGTGTGAGATAATCTTTATGAGATACATTCATACTTTGTACCTTGCAAATTAAGTACTGTTAGAACATTCCAGTTCTTTTTTTATCTTTATATATATTTTTATGTATGTTAATACTCTATATATCAATTTTTTGTAATAAACGCTTTTCAATTTATACTATCTAGTTTTCAATCTGGGGTTTAAAAGTTTTTATGCCTTAAAAGTCCAACTTATAGGGGATCCCCCCTCTCTTTTCTGGTTCTAAAATGTTGGTGTGGAATGGAGCTGTCAGCAACTAAGGACTATTTCACATGAAGAGTCCAATCAGGTTCACCTGCAGTGGAGGCTGGTTCTGGAGGATTTTGGGTGGGGCGCGGGCGGCACCCTTCAGGTCCGCACTCACCCTACGGCAAAGCTCCCCTGGATTGTCCGACGCCGCAGCTTCTGTCTTCACCCGGTCTTTTTTACGGGTTCTAAATGACCATTTACATCCATCTACCTGGTCCACTAAGGAAAAATGGAAGGGGATTCATCCCCCTCCATCTAGGTGGATTGGATCAGAAGGCAGTCGGGTGGAAACGGACAGGGGAATCCATTTATACCTGGCCGCCCATAGAGCAGAGTGGGCTCTCACTGTGTCCGCTCTGCATTACCTGAGCAATCACAGACTTGTCATCCTCCTGCTCTGATCAGAAGGAGTTTAGATGGACATATAGTTCTATGTGAACTAAAAGAAGTATAAAGGAAAAAAAAAAAAAAAAACCCAGCTGTTCCTTTCCACAGCGTCTTATCCCAGCAACCAAAAACAATTATAAAAGGCAGGCGCATGTTAGAATATAACTCTTCAGTTCTTACAAAAAGGTGACCAAACAAAGTATGACTTCCTTAAGCTTTGAAAGCTGATGGTTTCCTTATCAAGGGAACCTCTACAATAATGGGCAGTTCTTCTGGCAAACACCCTTCAGACACAACTTTGTATAGGTTATTTGTTGCCTAGGTTTGTGCAATCTCCTGGACTTTCACCCAATTGCAATGATCAGGACTATCCCAGTTCCTGCCTGCTTGTCCCTCTTCCTAGAATGGATTCCTCTTTATATTTATACTTTTTACTCTAGATTATCTTTGGTGAAGCAGATCATGCTATTCATAGCACCTCTGTGTGCAAAAATGGTCGCTGAAATCATGTGAGAGTTCTGTGGTTAAGCTACACGTAGGCTTTTCCAAGATGGCACCTGGAGCCTATAACAGAGGACAAAATAGTCCTATGCTAAGCTTCTTCTAGCACCACTAGCGGTCAAATAACCATTTCATTTACTACTGAAGACATGGAAGAAGTGATTTAGTGATCATAGGATTGCTGCATCAGTTGTTAGTGGAGTCAGCAAACATTAAATTAGCAGGCAGCTTCCCCCATTAGAGACCCCCATTAATTCAGAGTCACCTTATATCAGCACCAGTGGTAACTAGTGACTGCCACTGATCAGCACCCATCCTTAGTACAGACCCCCATTAGTTTGATTAGTTAGGTCCATGGTTGTGCAGCTGGCAGTAGAGAGTGCACCACAAAGCAGTAACATTGAGGGGGGGTGAGGGGGAGGGAGTGCTCACCACCACTAAAGCTGCAGCCATAAGTAGCCCTGGGGGGCAGTGCTGGCGGGGGCTGGAGGTATGAGTTCCCACAATAGGTGGGACTTGATGTATGCTGCTGTGTGTGGATTTCAGGAGGAAATCCCATACAGGTGGCAACCCTGGGCAGTGCCCCTGACTGATGTGCGCTCTAGGCTGGTGCCTACCTTGCCTATAGATAGCGCTGGTGCTGGCCCTGCCCACCTGACTACATGCAAGAGACAACCAAAATAAAGTCCATTTCCAATTTTAGGAAGTTGCAGCAACCTTTTATTTTCTCTTTTGAAAAGAGAACCATATAGATAACATCTGACAGTTGTACCCCCACCAGTGTGATATGGATTGTCCCAACCCTCTAACTGCCAATTTCTCTGGAAAGCTTGGCCTGTTACAAAAAAAGAGAGAGAAAAGGAAAAAATAACAGATCTACTGGCAACGTCAATAGTTAAAAATATGTTATAAGGGGAGGGGGGATCAAAAAAAACCATAAAATGCTATGCTAATGCTGGTTACAGACTGCACAATATGTGTCATTTTTTGATTTTGCTTATAGCTCCATTTTAACTTTTGTTCCACTTTTATTTTCAGTTTTGATGAGCATGTCAATTTTGCTTTTGCATGTTTCTACTTAATACAGGGATTGTGGACCGTACTTGGAAAAAGAATGGAGGCCAACTGCTTCGGCAGACCCTGCAATGCCCAATAGCCCAGCTATCATCCGCTAGCACCAGCTGTACAAGGACCTACTCAAGCACCCTGCAATCTCCTCCCGCATTCATTATCCTTTCCGGAGTTGTAATATTTTGGTCTCGCTGCAGCGGAATTACCCATGAGCCTCCAACAAATGAAATAATAAACACTATATTTTTGGAAATACCATTTTCCCTTTCTAGCAAATTGCAATCATCAACTAATCATATTTCGAAGTGTTAGAAGAACTACTTGAAAACAATGTCGAGAAGGCACATCGTACATCCGACTGTGTTTTGAAAGCAGGAACGGCAGCTCGGGGAAAAATAAAAGAGGAAAATTTCTCTCTTTGAATTTTGAAGACCGCGCATTACTTTGGATGAGATAAAACGTTGCAAAATTGCAACTGTAAGATGCGTTGCCTATCATTAATTACTGATGAGGGTAAAATCAAAGGAGCCAACATTTAACCATCGTCATGCTGCAAAACATATATTCCAGCATAATTAATATGGTAGAGCAGTGGTCATCTACCCTGTCCTCAGGGCCCACTAACAGGCCAGGTTTTATGTATTACCTTGGGGGAGATGCAGACTAGAATACTGCAATCACTGAGCAGCAAATTATATCACCTGTGATGTATTTCAGTTATCTTGCAAACCTGGCCTGGTAGTGGGCCCTGAGGACAGGGTTGATGACAACTGGGGTAGAGTGCAAAACAATGTCGTGCATTAAAGTGACAGTTTTGGTAGGGAACTCAAATTGAAATAGCAGCACCCTGCAAAAGAATGCTACTTATACTTTGCAGTGGGCGGCAAATCCAATCTTACAGAGCTACAGCTGCTGTTGCTAAGTATCCAACACTTCCAGGTGTGTAGACAGGACTGCTGTTAGAAATCATGGGGCCCCGTACAGCCTACCTAGCAGGGCCCCCCTCGATGTATATCAAAACAACATTTTCACAAAAAATATACTAAAATCCTTCTTATAGGACACACAAATAACAGAGAAGCTGTGTAAATTAGCCCTTTTTTTATGTTTTTTTACATTTCAGAAAAAAAATACATGTTATACATTTTTTAAAAATGTTTTAAAATTATTTTATTTTACAATTTTTTAAAATCATTTTGTTTTACAATTTTTGAAAATTATTTTATTTTACAATTTTTGAAAATAATTTTTCTTACAATTTGTTCATTTTATACGGGGCAGGGAAGCCAGCAGGTTCCACGGTGGTCCCTGTGTCTCTCCCTGCAGCAGCTGAAAGCCGGCGGGAGGGAGAGAAACCGGTTTTCAGTTGCTGCAGAGAGCCACACAGGGCATCCTGTAATTGCCCCTTCCGTCCGATCACACTGATTCCCTCTGCTGTTCGGGGCCCCCCTGTGTGCCCAGGCCCCCTACAGGAGGACTGGGGCCCCCCCTATCAATGGCCCTGTGTGTAGAATAGCATGCCTCCTCTGTGCACTGTCCCTCCACCCCATACTTTAAAAATATACAGTTTGTATATTTTCATTCCAAGTACCGTCCAGCTAGTCGTGTGACAAGGGGAGTCCTTCCTGTTATTGCCTAGTAATGGCAGTGGGCAGTCCCTACTGCTGTACAGAATGGTGCAAACATAGTGATGCACAAAGCAAGGTCTACATGGTGATGGAACCCTTTCGGGTATATCCATGACAGCCTTGATGCACAGGACATGGGTTGAAAGAAAAAAAGCAAGTTAATCATTGCACAAAGTAGAGAGGGGGGGTGGACTTTACTGGGGGGGAAGAATAACAAGCGAGGCTTAAGCTGCTTACGGACTTTTCGACAGCAAAGGTCCGACGGAACGAATCCGTCTGACAATTTGATCGTGTGTGGGCTCCATCTGACCTTTGCTGTCCAAAAATCTTCCGGACTTTAGAAATAGAACGTGTTTCAAATTTTTCGTCCGGAACTCCGCCGGACCCAGTTCCTATCAAGAAATCCGTTCGTGTGTATGCTAGTCCGACGGCCAAAAACCGACGCTAGGGCAGCTATTGGCTACTGGCTATGAACTTCCTTATTCTAGTCCGGTCGTACGTCATCACGTTCGAATCTGTTGGACTTTGGTGTGATTGTGTGTGGCCAAGTCCACTCATTCGGAAAGTCTGTCGGATCTCCATCAAAAGTCCGTCGGGAAGACCGTCGGACTTAGTCCATCGAAAAGTCCAATCGTGTGTACGCGGCATAAGTCATAGAGCTGGTGGTACTGGTAAATAATGTTTTAAGACATCATTGGTATGCAGCTTACTTTCTATACTATTTTAACCTCTAATGACCTCCTCGTGCACCTAGAGGTTTTGTTGTACCTTAAATAAATATCCATTTCAGAATTATTTTCCAGACATTTAAAACTCCACTCACCTGCCCTCAGCTGTTAATCAAGGCCCAGTTGACAAAGTCAAAAACAAACTAAAAAACTCAACAGGCATGCCAAGCCACATAGTGAAAGACTCCAAGCTGCTTTAATGGTTCATATAAGATCACATAAAACAACCAACATGTTTCAGGGTCCAAACCATTCCCCTTCATTAGGGGTTTCAAACTAGTTAGGGTTTAAATGGACTCAGTAAAACAAATTAACAAACAGATCTGTATAAGATCGAGCTTGCCTTTTGGTGGGAAGGCAGTAAAAAAAATACAGTGTTAGCATTGGTGGCGATTTACTGAGTCCATTTGAGGCCTGATGCTAAAGTTTCCAAGCCCAGATGACGGAAAGTGTTGGTCCCCAAAATGTGCTGGTTCTTTTATGTGATCATAAAGCAATTTGAACTCTTTTCACTGCTTAACTCTTCCATTAAAGTGATTTGGACTCTTTCACTATTTGATTTTGTGCTCCTATTGTTTCTGAACAGAGAAAGCTGTGTTTTTGGATTTCTCTGGATTCTGTAGTGGACATGTACACTGCCAAAAAATTTGTTCGTTTTCATTTCATTGTTTTTTTTATTTATTTTTTTGTTTTTTTTTCAGTTCATTTGTTATGATTGCAATTTATAAATTCGAAAATTCTTCATTTCGAAAATTCAACAATAAGAAAGAAAATCCGAAAAGTCTAAAGAATAACTAACTAACTAACTAATAATAACTATTAAATTATAGGTATTGGAATTTCCTTTCAAATTTGGCTGTTAGTGAACGTAACAAATACAAATGTATACCGCATCTAAACAAATAGAACGGAACAAATTAATAATAAATAATAATAATAAAAAAGTTTTTATTACTATTATTGTTATTTATTATAATTGATTTGTTACGTTCCATTCATTTAAATATGGCATTCGTTATTTGTAGCTTCGGATGAATTTGTATTCAATACATTCACTAACATGTGGCCACAAGCTGTAAGCCTTATTAGGCTTGGATGTTATTTCGGCATTATATTGTTTATACTGCCGCTTCACGGTGTAATACTGGTAATTTGTTACTGAATACAAGACTATAATGTGTAAGCGTGTATGTTGATATGTTCTGTAATTTTTTTCTCTGTTTAATGGAAAACCAATAAACATAAATTTAAAAAAAAAAGTTTGAAAGGAATAATTTAATAGTTAGTTACATAGTTACATACATAGTAGGTGAGATTGAAGGTGAGATTGAAAAAAGACACAAGTCCATCAAGTCCAACCTATGTGTGTGATTATATATAGGGCCATATATAATAGTTGAGTTATTATTAGTTAGTTATTTCAGAGTTTTGAATTTTCAGGTTTTCAGATTTTCGAATATATGAATTATCGAATTTACGAATTTACAAATTTTCGAATTTACAAATTTTCGAATTAAAAATTTTAAAATATTTGAAAACATTTGTTAAACGGGTTTTCGTTTATTCAGATATTTCCAAATTAACGAGTTTGTCTAAATTTGTTAAAAAAATCATTCGGAACTAAACTAATTGCACATGTCTATTCTGTAGTCGCAGATTGGAGCCTGGAGCTTAAAGTCATCAAAGTGTATTGGATAGGACAGAACCTTCAATCCTGTGTCCAAATTTTACCAGGTGCCTGCAGCCTGTGTGAGTACACAGGTGTGTGGGGTCATTATATACTCAAGCCTGAAGATAGCTCTGGACTCCCAGCTTGGAGACAGCTCCTATATTGGAGAAAGAAGGTCTCACCCAGGGGTCAGAGGAGCCCCAGCCGGGAGTCAGGAGACACAAGGTTTCACCCAGGGGTCGGAGGTGCCCCAGCTAACAGCCAGGAGACAGGAGGTCTCGTTCCAGGAGTCAGATGGGCTCCTATTGGAGTGTCAGGAGAACACCTATCCAGAGGCCAGGAGATGGCCATGCAGCAGGATGCTGCTACAAAAGCCTAATTAAGCCAAGGTACCCAGGTATGCTGATGGAAACCCCTGCATGGGCAACTGATGTTTACGTGAACTTTCTGTTTTATTCAATAAAAGTGGCCTGCCATGCCCTAAAATACAGTTTGGAGTGGCACAACTCATTGTAACAAAGTACCTACCACCATGAGTATAATCACCCCAATACTATGACTGCTGAGGCGCAATGGGCTAAGGTCCCAATTAACGTAACACAAAGGGATCAAATCCCTCACTACCCTTGCCCTTTACCCCATTAAATAAGACACTTACAACCATTAGGTTGGAAAGGGCAAGGCCACAGCTTTATTAAATTCCAACACATAACATGGGTGAACATATTTAACCAGTGCCAGTCACAGTCGTACTGTGAGAACTTAACCAAAAGAGGGAAGTGGGGCCTGTTCTTACCATAAGTGCTGGACAGACAGCCAACTTCCAATTTTACATCAAGGGCATAGCCCATTACAGCAGCTTTAACTGCTGGCAAGGTCAAGAAAACCGCAGCAAGCTGTGACATACCATAACATAGGAAAAAGGGGACGGGAGGGTGGGCAGCTCTTCCAACGACTCTTCCGAAAGACCCAGAACTCCCTGGGGCACACGATTTCCTGAGCTCATGCCCATCCCATCCCACATGTCCCAACCAATCGTTCCCCTTGTCATGCACCTAGCCATGCCCCCATCAGTCAAGGCTCTCTTTCCCTAGGGAGGGGCTCAAGAGGCCTTCACAGTACCCAACAGAGGTGAGCCTCGCTTTACCTGAGTAGCCTTACCAGAGTCAGTGAGCCTGTTGAATGATTATGTTCTCTTTGTGTTTTCTCACAAACAAGAGCTGAAGCCTCAGCGCCTCTTGGTTATGTCTTTGTAAAGTCAAGAAGAGAGCAGAGGTTTTTAAACAAGCCTACATAATATTTGAGTTGTCTTGGCAGTCTGCAAATTCTGTCTAAAGTTCCCTTAGCTCCGCAGACAGATTGAGCCGTCTCACGGCGCGTACAGCAAACTCAAGATGACATCTCGGAATTGATTGGAAGATCACCGAATCTACGGAGCACGGAACGCGTGTAAAAAGGTGAGGGAAGCCAGCTGCCAAATCAAAATAGAGACTCCATGAAAAAAATAAAAAATAAATAAAGATGTCCCAAAAGAAACTTAGCACTGCATGCCAGAATCAATAGCATAGCAGTCTGCAGCGTCTTATGAATATTTTCTACTTGTTCACTTTAAAGGCCAACCTCTCTTTTTTTATGCAATGTTTTATCTGTAACATATTTCCTCTGCCTTCCTCATTTTCTCGGTTACATTTATCTTGCTCCTTTTTCACTTTGCTGTGCCCTTCCAGGCCCGTTCAATTTTTCCCAACTGACTGATTGTATATTCTCTGCACAAAGGAGCCGCCAGGTATACCGGACAAAATGTCCACTTTAAAATAGACTTTTTTTACTTTGCTGTGTTTTAGATTTTTTATTTTTTTTCCATGTTAAAGGGGTTGTAAACCCTTGAGTTTTTTCACCTTAATGCAAAATATAAGATGTGACCCTAGTACTGAAAAGTTTGGAAACCCCTGATCTAGAGGGAAGGGAAAGTGATAAAAAGGTAATAACTGTGTGGGGATGAGTTGTTGGAGAAAGTAAAAAAAAAAAGACAAAGTTGGAGATAATTGGACAGATTGGGGTAGGAAGTTCCAGGGGATGGGAAAGGCTCTTTAGACATTTTGGAGGTGAATATGGGAAGAGGTGATGAAGGAGGAGCAGGGAGTCTTGGGAAAAGCAGAGAGGAGGGTTTAGGTGATATTATGAGTTGAGGTTGGTGATATAGCTCGGGGACAGAGCAGTGGATATATGTGAACCATTATTGGATGATATTTTGGGTCTGCTATTTTAGGCAGTGTAATAACGCACACCTGTTATTGTATGCTCATTACTGCATAGAAACGTCCCAAAAATCTAAATCTTTGTGTGTTGGGATTCCAATCAGAATGTATGGCACCACAATGTAGCAACACATCTAACCTGTATTGCTGCAGGTTGCCACAACACAATAGTGTACATGGGCGGTTTTCTAAAGGATTGTATATATATATATATATATATATATATATCCTAGATTACCAAAATAATTGGGACACCTGCCTTTACACACACACATGAAGTTTATTGGCATCCCTGTCTTATGCCGCGTACACACGATTGGACATTCCGACAACAAAACCGCACCAAGTTGGTCGTAAATTCTGAAAGTCAAGAAGTAGTGATTTACAACACGTATGACGAGCCGAGAAAAATGAAGTTCAAAAGCCAGTTCTGCTCTTCTGCTTGATTCTGAGCATGCGTGGCACTTTGTGCGTTGGAATTGTCTACACACGATCGGAATTTATGAGAACGGATTTTGTTGTCGGAAAATTTGAGAACCAGATCTTACATTTTGTGCGACGGAAATTCTGATGGAAACTGTCTGATGATTTACGACAACAAGTTCCAATCTCACATTTGCCGTCGGAAAGTCCGACCGTGTGTATGGGGCATTAGTCCGTAGGGTTCAATATAGAGTTGGCCCACCCTTTGCAGCTATAACAGCTTCAACTCTTCTGGGAAGGCTGTCCACAAGGTTTAGGAGTGTGTCTATGGGAATGTTTGACCATTCCTCCAGAAGAGCATTTGTGAGGTCAGGCACTGATGTTTGAGAGAAGGCCTGGCTCACAGTCTCTGCTCTAATTCATCCCAAAGGTATCGGGTTAAGGTCAGGACTCTGTGGAGGCCAGTCAAGTTCCTCCACCCCAAACTCGCTCATCCATGTCTTTATGAAGCTTGTTTTGTGCACTTTTCCAAATCATTTGGTGGAGGGGGATTATGGTGTGGGGTTGTTTTTCAGGGGTTGGGCTTGGTCCCTTAGTTCCAGTGAAGGGAACTCTTAAGGCGTCAGTATACCAAGACATTTTGGACAATTTCATGCTCCCAACTTTGTGGGAACCGTTTGGGGATGGCCCCTTCCTGTTCCAACATGACTGCCCACTAGTGCACAAACAAGGTCCATAAAGACGTGGATGAGCGAGTTTGGGGTGGAAGAACTTGACTGACCTGCACAGAGTCCCGACCTCAAACTATAGAGCACTTTTGGGATGAATTAGAATGCAGACTGTGAACCAGGCCTTCTCATCAACATCAGTGCCTGACCTTACAAATGCGCTTCTGGAAGAATGGTCAAACATTCCATAGACACACTCCTAAACCTTGTGGACAGCCTTCCCAGAAGAGCTGAAGCTGTTATAGCTGCAAAGGATGGGCCAATTTA
Organism: Lithobates sylvaticus; assembly: GCA_028564925.1. Taxonomy (NCBI): domain Eukaryota; kingdom Metazoa; phylum Chordata; class Amphibia; order Anura; family Ranidae; genus Lithobates; species Lithobates sylvaticus. Next base: position 212,084,180 of record CM053034.1, on the reverse strand, counting down.
ATGTTGAACCCTACGGACTAAGACTGGGAGGCCATTAAAGGGTAACTCCACTTTTTTGGGGGATAAAAAAGCAAGTAAAGAAAAAATAATATAGAGCATATAATTGTGACACTAAATCATAATGTAATAATGCCTTGAAATTTTCCACATTTTTGTCATGTTACAACCAAAAACATGTGATAGACCAACACAAAGTGGCACATAATTGTGAAGTGGAAAGAAAATGATAAATGTTTTTTTAATAAATAAATATGTGAAAAGTGTGGTGTACATTTGTATCCAGCCCCTCAGAGTCAATACTTTGTAGAACCCCCTTTCACTGCAATTACACCTACAAGTCTTTTTTGGGGATGTCTCTACCAGATTTGCACATCTAGAGAGTGTAATTTTTGCCCATTCTTCTTTGCAAAATATCTCAAGCTCTGTCAGATTGGATGGAGAGCGTCTGTGAACAGCAATTTCAAGTCTTGTCACAGATTCTCAATTGGATTTAGGTCTGGACTTTGACTGGGCCATTCTAACACATGAATATGCTTTGATCTAAACCATTCCATTGTAGCTCTGGCTGTATGTTTAGGGTCGTTGTCCTGCTGGAAGGTGAACCTCCCCCCAGTCTGAAGTCTTTTGCAGACTCAAAAAGCTTTTCTTCTAAGATTGCCCTGTATTTGGCTCCATCCATCTTCCCATCAACTCTGATCAGCTTCCCTGTCCCTGCTGAAGAAAATCTTCCCCACCACATGATGCTGCCACCACCATGTTTCGCGGTGGGGATGGTGTGTTCAGGGTGATGTGCAGTGTTAGATTTCCGCCACTCATAACGCTTTGCTTTTAGGCCAAAAAGTTCAGTTTTGGTCTCATCTGACCAGAGCACCTTCTTCCACATGTTTGCTGTGTCCCCCACATGGCTTCTCACAAACTGCAAACAGGACTTCTTATGGCTTTCTTTCAGCAATGTCTTTCTTCTTGCCACTCTTCCATAAAGGTCAGATTTGTGGAGAGCACAAATAATAGTTGTCCTGTGGACAGATTCTCCCACCTGAGCTGTGGATCTCTGCAGCTCCTCCAGAGTTACCATGGGCCTCTTGGCTGCTTCTCTGATGAATGCTCTCCTTGCTCGGCCTGTCAGTTTAGGTGGGTACCCATGTCTTGGTAGGTTGGCAGTTGTGCCATACCCTTTCCATTTTCAGATGATGGATTGAACAGAGCTCCGTGAGCACTAGAAAATACTTTTAGTATATATGTGCTACATATGCAGAGCATTGCGCAGGGCAGGATTCCTGATGGTGACAGCAGTGAAATAAACCTGAGCATCAGCATGGCTGCTTAGGTCTTCATAAAAAAAAAGAACATGACAAGTTCACAGGTCACAAGGTATCATTTTAATAAAAGCTGCAGATTTCAAAACATTGAAAATGACTTGACATTTTAAAGCTTAAATGTGATTTTTAATGCTTTAGCATCACTAATCACCATACAACCTATTTTTCTAATTTAAATGTTTTTTTGAAAGGACACTTCCATTTTAATCTGTACCCAGCTACAATTTTCTTAAACTACTCAACAAAAGATTTCTACATTTAATTTTATTCCTCTTTGGGATTGTGCTGCCATCAAATGTGGGACCATATGAAGCTCATGAAGATACACAACAGCTTGCAATCAAATTGTAACCATTATACATATATATATTTTTTTTAATATATATTATATATATATATTTTTTTTTAAATATATAAATAAAAAAAAAAAATATATATATATATCAGGAGCACATGCACACGGGTGCCCCCGTAGCACCCAGTTTGCTAAGGAGGCACCCGGAGGAGGGAGGAGCACAGGGCCGTTTTTAAGGCAGGGCAAAAGGGGCAGCTGCCCTGGGCCCTGCCATGGTTGTGGGGCCCAAAGCAGCTGCCTCATACTTGCCAACTATCCCAGTTTAAATCGTCCCTTGAGGTTTTAGTCCTGTGTAGGGATGGGCCCGGTGTTCGATTCAAACCCATGTTTCGAATCGAACATCAGGCGTTCGCCCGCTCGGTGAGCCCAGAACTATTTGGGCCACTCGCATCAAATTTGTGTGATGCGAGCGGCCCACAATGCACTGCGCCAGTTGCAGTGCATTGCTGACTGATGATTGGCCAAGCATGCACTGTGACCCGCATGCTTGGCCAATCAAAGAGCCAGCGGCGAGGAGAGCAATAATTGGCCACAGGCAGGATGCCTATGGCCAATTATAGCTCAGGGGGTGTAGTACACGCCCCACAGTATAAAAGGCCGCCGCGCCGGCGGCCTCGCATATTGTGTTGTGTTCCAGCGTCAGTGTCAGTGTTATGTGCTGCTGACTGCTGACATTATGTGCTATGATTCTGGGGATTAGTGTGTGCGTGCTGTTAGTACAGCATTGCAGTATCACATCTGGGGGGTGTCTATAGTATGCCTGTGAAAGGGGGCATGTTTCCTGTGCTTAGAACTGTCCCTGCAAAAAGTGTAATTTTTGCAGGAAAAAAAGCTATTTAAAATGACTCGCGGCTAATGTATTGACGGCTCCCGTAACACAGAGAACAGTCATTCATTGAAAGCCATTCATAAAAAAAAGTAATTGATAAAAAATAAAAAAAAATATTCAATATAATTTAAATATAATAATTATTCAATAACCAGGCCCTTCAGGTCTGCTATGGATATTAAGGGGGACCCCAGCCAAAAAAAAAATGGCGTGGGGTCCCCCTCAAAATCCATACCAGACCCTTGAGGTCTGGGATGGATTTTAAGGGGAACCCCAGCCCAAAAAAATGGCGTGGGGTCCCCCTCAAAATCCATACCAGACCCTTATCCGAGCACGCAACCTGGCAGGCCGCAGGAAAAGAGGGGGGGACGAGAGCGGCCCCCCATCCCTCCTGAACCGTACCAGGCCACATGCCCTCAACATTGGGAGGATGCTTTGGGGGTCTGAGACGCCCAAAGCCCCTTGTCCCCATGTTGATGAGGACAAGGGCCTCTTCCCCACAACCCTGGCCATTGGTTGTGGGGGTCTGCGGGTGGGGGGCTTATCAGAATCTGGAAGCCCCCTTTAACAAGGGGACCCCCATATCCCGCTCCCCCCCTGTGTGAAATGGTAAGGGGGTACAAAAGTACCCCTACTATTTCACCAAAAAAGTGTCAAAAATGGTAAAAATGACAGGAGACGGTTTTTGACAATTCCTTTATTAAAATCTTCTTTCTTCTTTCTTCTGGTCTTCCTTTCTTCATCCTTCGGTTTCTTCATCTTCTTCCATCTTCTTCTTCCATCATCTTCTTCCTCCAATCCGCTTCTTCTTGCGCTGGTCTTCTCGTCCTTCTCGTCCGGCATCTTCTTCCATGGCGTCGGCGTCTCTTCTGGGCCGCTCCGCGCAATGGGAGGCTCCCGCTGTGTGAGGCTTTTTCTCCGTCTGACAGGTCTTTTATAACGGAGGGCACCTGGTGACCCCGCCCCCCTCTGACGCACGGGGACATCATGGGGAATTCCCTATGGCTTTCCCCATGACGTCAGAGGGGGGCGGGGTCACCAGGTACCCTTCGTTATAAAAGACCTGTCAGACGGAGCGAAGCCTTACACAGCGGGAGCCTCCTATTGCGAGGAGCGGCCCGACAGAAGAACAGATGCCGACGCCATGGAAGAAGATGCCGGACGAGAAGGACGAGAAGACCAGCGCAAGAAGAAGCGGATCGGAGGAAGAAGAAGATGGAAGAAGAAGATGGAAGAAGATGCCGGAAGGAGAAGATGAAGAAACCGAAGGATGAAGAAAGGAAGACCAGAAGAAAGAAGATTTTAATAAAGGAATTGTCAAAGACCATCTCCTGTCATTTTTACCATTTTTGACACTTTTTTGGTGAAATGGTAGGAGTACTTTTGTACCCCCTTACCATTTCACACAGGGGGGGGGCGGGATCTGGGGGTCCCCTTGTTAAAGGGGGCTTCCAGATTCCGATAAGCCCCCCGCCCGCAGACCCCCACAACCAATGGCCAGGGTTGTGGGGAAGAGGCCCTTGTCCTCATCAACATGGCCCCCAAAGCATCCTCCCAATGTTGAGGGCATGTGGCCTGGTACGGTTCAGGAGGGAGGGGGGGCTACTCTCGCCCCCCCTCTTTTCCTGCGGCCTGCCAGGTTGCGTGCTCGGATAATGGTCTGGTATAGATTTTGAGGGGGACCCCACGCCATTCTTTTTGGCTGGGGTTCCCCTTAAAATCCATCCCAGACCTCAAGGGTCTGGTATGGATTTTGAGGGGGACCCCACGCCATTTTATTTTGGCTGAGGTCCCCCTTAATATCCATAGCAGACCTGAAGGGCCTGGTTATTGAATTTGGGGGGACCCCCACGCTTTTTTTAAAAAAAAATTTTTATTTTTTATCAATGACTTTTTTTTATGAATGGCTTTCAATGAATGACTGTTCTCTGTGTTACGAGGGCCGTCAATACATTAGCCGCGAGTCTAATGCTCGCACGGACTTTAGGTCTGTTCGCGGGTTCTGGTGAGAGCCGAACGGGGGGGTGTTCGGCTCAGCCCTAATCCTGTGCTGTCTCCCAATATCTCAGTGTGAAGTGCTGCTACTAATGCAGCCCAGCTCTGCCCTATTGTTGTGTATGGATGACTCACCTGCAGTCCCTGTGTTTACATGTAAATCACCGTCATTCATATGTAAATAGCGGCGGCATTCATATGTAAATAGGGACGGCTGGCGGCATTGATATGTACCCTATTTATCGGCGTATAACGCGCACTTTTTTCCCCTTAAAATCAGAGGAAAATTGTGGGTGCATGTTATATGCCGATCCCCACTGTCTGTGAGCCGAAAAATACGGAGCGGCACTGAAAAATACCAAGCGCCGCCGAAAAAGACCGAGCCGAGTGCTCGGCTCCGCTCGCAGTCACACCATCCTGCCTCCCTGCTGTCTCTGGAGCGAGCCGAGTGTACTGTGTACTCGGCTCGGCTCCGCTCGCAGTCCTGCCCGGACTGGGCGGGACTGCGAGACGAGCCGAGACGAGTACTGCCGAGTACACAGGCTCTGTCTATCTCGGCGGTGGGAAATTTAAACGTGCCGCAAATGACACTGGGCAAGGCTGCAAACGGCGCTGTGCAAGGCTATTTACATGCCGCAAATTACACTGGGCAAGGCTGCAAAAGGCACCGGGCAAGGCTGCAAACGGCACCGGGCAAGGCTGCAAACGGCACCGGGCAAGGCTGCAAACGGCACCGGGCAAGGCTGCAAACGGCCCTGGGCAAGGCTGCAAACGGCACTGGGCAAGGCTGCAAACGGCACTGGGCAAGGCTGCAAACGGCACTGGGCAAGGCTGCAAATGGCACTGGGCAAGGCTGCAAATGGACACTGATCATTCTGCAATGATGGACAAGGCTGCAGATGGACACTGATAAGGCTGCATTGATGGGCATTTAAATGTAAGTTTTTTTCCTTAAACTTCCCTCCTAAAAGTTTTTTGCCTTAAAATGCCCTCCTAAACTTGGGGTGCGTGTTATACGCCAGTGCCGATAAATACGGGTATATCATGCATCCCTGAGGTTATATCCACAGTAATCTCTAGCAACCAATCAACAAGCAGAAACCATGTGCTGTAACCTCTAGCAACTAATTAGTGAGCCGTAATGTGTGGTGTAACCTCTAGCAACCAGTCAGTGAGCGGTAATGATACACTGTAATCTCTGGCAACCAATCGCAATGGCTGCCTGATTAGATTCAGTAAACAGATTTTGAGTCTAGCTGCTATTTATTGTATATCTCAGAGCAGGTGGAGAGCAAAACTGCATGGGGGGGGGGGGGGGGGGGGGGGGGGGGCGGGGGGGGGGGGGCGCAAGAAAAGTTTTGCCCAGGGTCCAATCAATATTAAAGACGGCCCTGGAGGAGCAGACTGCGTCAGCTGGGGACTTCTAGAATAGGAGGTAAGGGATAATTTTGTTTTTATTTTAATATAAAAAGCCTTTATTATCACTATTAGTGGTTATGTGTGGATTACTTTTGGAGAATAAGGAGACATATAAAGTGCTCCTGCTGTATTGGCCTGCACAGGTTCACTTTAACCTTTGATCAAATAATAGATTGCCCCCCCCCCCCCCCATTACTTGTGGCGAACACTGTAATCTCTAATCGCATTATACTAGCAGAGTGGGCTATCATGTTGCTCAGTATAAAATAATTTCCCTGACTATTAAAGAGCAAATACAGGAAAATTGCCAGCAAGAACTGCCTTGTTATTAATTACTGTATGTTGAAGTAATTGAATAAGATTCAATTTTAAAACCAAACAAGCAATTAAAACCTCATCTAATTACGTACTGAGACAATGCAGAAATACCTGTCATAAGATACAAGGGAAAAAGCTGGGGGAAAAAAAAAAACACAAAAAAAAAAACGACAACACTTGAAATAATAAAATCCTAATTTTATTTAAAATGCGCCCCTGGGATCCTGCGGAGCACATCAATATCTCGTTGAATCCCAGGACTGCACTTTGAATTGTGTAATAGCTGAGACTTGAAGGACATGCTAAAATTATGTTATTGATGGATGTGCAGCAGAGACCTTTTCTGCAGAAAGACTGATGCACAAAGCCGGAGAAGGACAATTTTGTAATTTAACCTGAAAAAAACCTTTAAAAATATTTATGTGTCTGACATCAATCTTTCATCAGGCTGGTTTATTTTTTTGGACCCTATTTGTCAAATTGACTGAAGGGAGGACTCTGTTTTTGTCTCAGCGCGACTAAAGATCATGCAAATCGGAATAGGCTTAGATAAAAGGTGCATAAAGAAGGTTACATAGTGATATTGATAAGTTGATAAAAAAACACACTTGGGCATCGAGTTAAAGACAGAAAATGAATAAATAAGCACAAAAAAACAAAAAAACACATTGCATTCTCAGAACGCTAAACCCACAGCTGATGAAGGGAAAGCAGAAAAAACATTGGTGGCCGGTGGGAAAAATGTCCCGTACAATGGTGATGAGTGGAAAAAATTACCCTTACATTGGTGGTCATTGGGAAGAATGCCCCGTACATTGTTGGTCAGTGGTCAGAATGTTCCTTACATTGGCAGTCAATGGGAAGAATGCCCCTTACATTGGTGGTCAGTGGGAAGAATGTTCTTTACATTGGTAGTCAATGGGAAGAATGCTCCTTACCTTGGTGGTCATTGGGAAGAATTCTCTTTATATTGTCAGTCTTTGGGAAGAATGCCCCTTACATTGGCAATCAGTGGAAAGAATGCCCCTTAAATTGGTGGTCAGTGTGGGAAGAATGGCCCTTACATTGGCGGTCATTGGGAAGAATATCCCTTTATTGGGGGTCAGTGGAAGAATGTTCCCTATATTGGTGGTCAGTGGAAGAATGTTCCTTATATTGGTGGTCAGTGGAAAGAATGCCCCTTACATTGGCGGTCATTGGGAAGAATATCCCTTTATTGGGGGTCAGTGGAAGAATGTTCCTTATATTGGTTGTGAGTGGAAAGAATGCACCTTACATTGGTGATCAATGGGATATATGCTCCTCACATTGTTGGTCAGTGGAAAGAATGCCTGATCATGTTTCAGGTCCACCCTAAAAAAAAAAATTACATTAACAGGCTCCTTAAAATCTGTTAAAAAACATTTGAAAAATGCCTGTTGCTAAGCAGTCGTCCTAATCTCCCACTTCCTAGTCCGCGGAGCTCCTCGTTTTGGTCCTCCCTCGCGGTGTCTCCTGGGAAATGGGGCCCGCTGTCTTCTGGGAAATAGGTGTGTCCCAGAACACAGCCGGCCATTCACAAAGCGCCACGCGACTCGCGCATGTGCAGTAGGAAACGTGCAGTGAAGCCGCAAGGCTCCACTGCCTGTTTCCCTTAGTTAGAATGGAGGCGCCGCCACCAGATCTGATGGACGGATCGGCCTCGGGGGGCCGACATTGTGGGCTCGCTGGACAGGTAAGTGTCCTTATTAAAAGTCAGCAGCTACAGTGTTTGTAGCTGCTGACTTTTAACAAAAAATAATTTCAGCTGGAACACCGCTTTAAGCAACCTACAACCTCTGGAGGTATAATAAGGCTACTTATATACTATATGACCAAACTTGACTATAACACCTATATGAGATTTGGTATTGGATTGGAGGATGGGGGATTATAACGGTGCCAATATAAATCTATTAATATTGGCACCTTTATAATCCCCCATCCTCCAATCCAATACCAAATTTTTCTAACATGTTGGGATGAGGTGCTGTATAACAGTGAGGACTTCCTAGCCGTGCCTCCAATTTTTACCTATATGAGATTGTTGGACATCCGATTTCAAACCCATGGACATTGATATAGAGTTGTGCTCAGCCCCTTTGCAGCAATAGGTGCCTCCATTTATCTTGGAAGGCTTTTCAAAATATTTCGAAGTGTGACTGTGCAAATTATATGTCAATTAACCCAAAATAGCATTTGCAAGGTCAAGTATTGATGTTGAACAAGAACTGCCTGGCAATCAGCATTTAAATTCTTCCTAAAGATGTTCAGTAAGGTTTGGCTCTGTGCAAGCCACTCAAGTTCCTCCACACCAAACTCATCAAAACCACATCTTTATAAAAGCCAGTGTTGTGCACAGGGGCAGAGGAGGGCCTTGCTCAGACTGTTATTACAAGATTGGAAGCACATACAGTGCCTAGAACCCCTTGAACTTTTCTACTTGAAAATTGCTGTTCACAGACGCTCTTCATCCAATCTGACAGAGCTTTAGCTATTTTGCAAGGAAAAATGGGCAAACATGTCACTCTCTAGATGTGCAAAGCTGGTAGAGACATCCCCAAAAAGACTTTCAGCTGTAATTGCAGTGAAAGGTGGTTCTTAAAGTACAGACTCAAGAGGGGCTGAATACAAATGTACACAACACTTTTCAAATATTTATTTGTAAAAAATTAGCAAAACCATTTATTATTTTCCTTCTACTTCACAATTATGTGCCACTTTGTGTTGGTCTATCACATAAAATCCCAATAAAATACATTTACATTTTTGGTTGTAACATGAGAAAATGTGAAACTTTTTAAGGGGTATGAATACTTTTTCAAGGCACTGTACTTGTCTAATATGTCTTGATACGTTGTAAAATTAATAGTACTTTTTACTTGAAATTCCTCAGCTCAATAATTTGGAGAGCTGACTACATTTTTTGGGCTACATTGTGCGTTTAGAAAGACATCCATCCCTTTTGTAAAGCAATCTTTTGAGTTGACTAAAACCAGCTCCGGTGGAAGTATATACCACATTTTTCCATCTCTTAACAAGAACACTGTGTGTGGTAGCTAATCCTCTTATTACTAGTAGCAAAGAGTGCCCACTTGCCTTTTGCTTTGACCTTAAATTAAAACAGCTTTCTAATAAATTTACTATATGGGTCTTTTATGTATTTACAAAGGTCATCATATCTCCCTTAATCGCCTCTTCTCAAGAGTGAATACATTTAGTTCAGTCAATCTTTTTCCATAACGGAGGTTCACATGCCCCTATTAAATTAGTTGCCCTTTTACGCAGTCTTTCCAGTTCTACAATGTTATTTTTGTGAACTTGGGCCCAAGACTGAATTGCATATTCAACATGAGGTCTACGTCTACCAATGTTTTGTATGGGGGTGAGTAGCAACAGTCATATGCCCCGTACACATGGTCGGCTTTTACGACGGAAAATGTCCTATCGGACCATGTTGTCGGAAATTCCGACCGTGTGTGGGCTCCATCGGACTTTTTCCGTCAGAATTTCCGACGGAAAAAGTTTGAGATCCTGCTCTTAAATTTTCCGACAACAAAGTCCGATCGGACTTTTTCCGATCGTGTGTAGCGAATTCCGACGGACAAAGTGCCACGCATGCTCAGATCACATTACAAGACCAAAGCTATTGGCTACTAGCCTCTACGTAGTCCCGTCGTACGCAACGAACGTCACCACGTTCAGAATGATCGGATTTTCCGACAACTTTGTCTGACTGTGTGTATGCAACACCAGTGTCGGACAAAATCCGTTAGAAAAAATCCGACGGATTTTGTAGTCGGAATTTCCGACCGCGTGTACGGGGCAATAGATGTCCTTGGTGGCGGTGTTTGCAGTTGTAGCACCCATAACAAAAATGAGAAAAACGGAGGATAGGAAAGGAGCATTTGATACCACTAGTTATGTAACACATCTGTTTCTGGATCAGGACATTATACAGGGGTGGATAGGGCATGGAATCTAGTCCAGGATGATGGAGATGTGTTTTAATGTGTCAAAGACATGGGACCAGCATTTCTCCAATCAGAGTTCTGATTGCTGAGTTAAAGGCTAAGTTCCCCTTTATTTATTTTTTTCTAAAATCCAGCTCCTCTATGTACCAATATATCATTAATGTACCTCTGTTGCACAAAAATACAAGCTTTCTTTGATTTTGAAAACAAGGCCTATATTATCCATGGCTATATTTTGCAGATCCCTTCAGAAACTTCCTGGTATACAGACAGGACAGACTAGCCAGTATGACACAGGAAGGAGTTTACCAGCTGTCCTCATATCACACCTTTACCCATCAACTAAGTTTTCACAGCACCCCCAGCATTCCTCCATGCATGCATTTGTCTGGCTTCCCCAGCTTCCCTTCAGACGGGCTCAGGCTGCATGCTAAACTCCCTAAGAAAACATGCAGCCCATGGGGCATCCCTTATGTAGTGCAAGAGCCTACCGGATTGGATACAAAGTGGTTGGATAGATGGTGTATCCTCCTGTTATATAGTTTTGGTAAATCTAAAGGAGATTGCACAGATATTGTACAATCAGTTTGTATAGTGTATGGCCATATTTATATACCTCAAATTACATAGTTATACTTTTTTTAATTGTTAATGGCACACCAAACACAGAAGCAAACACGCATCTTGCCACATGAAAAAACTGTGAAAAATGCAGTAAAAAACGTACAAAAACGTCCCACGAGCTACTTTGCCAAGTGTAGCGCATCCCACTGAAATCAATGGGCTGCCTTATGTGTGTCACTGAAAAAACGAGCCAAAAAATATGCACTTCCATTAATCTAGGTGTGAGTGAGTGGTTTATGCCAAAATGCAGGCTGAGGTACTGAGTGTTCTGGTCAGATGAGACTAAAATTGAATGATTTGGCCTCAACACCAAACGATATGTCTGGTAGAAATCCAATACAGCTCACCATCCAAATACCACCATTCCTACAGTAAAGCATGGAGGTGGTAATATCCTGTTATGGGAGGTGTTTCTCTGCAGCAGGGACTGGAGCACTTGTCAGGATAGAAAGAAATACGGATGGGGCAAAATACCCCAAAAATCTTGCGGAAAAAACCTGTTGCCCTCTGCCAGAAAGTTGTCAATGGGAAGAAGGTTTACCTTCCAACATGACAATGACCCAAAGCACACAGCAACAATGACCACACAGTTGTTGAATGTCCTTGCATGGCCTAGTCAGAGCCCAGACTTAAACCTCACTGAAAATCTGTGGCATGACTTGAAGACTGAAGTCTACAAACGGTCACCATCAAATGTAACTGAACTTGAGCAGTTCTGCAAAGAAGAGTGGGCAAATATTGCAAAGTCTAGATCTGCAAAGTTAGTAGCGGCAAATTCCAGAAGACTAAAGTCTGTGATCAGGGCAGCCATCAGAAATTTTTGGGCCCCGTACACAGCTTTAGACCTGGGCCCCCCCCCCCCCCCCCCCGAGCCTGACCACCAACATTCCCCAGGGATTGCCTGCGGGCCATCCCACCGAATCCACACACCGGCCACCTCACCTGTACGCACTCAGCCCCCCCTCAATCCTGTATATTTGTCAGCCCCCACTGAAATCCTGTATATATATGCCAGGACCCTTCACACCTGTATATATGTCACCCCCACCTGCATATATGCCAGCCCCACCCCCACACACCTGTATATATGTCAGCCCCCCACACCTGTATATATATGCCATCCCCCTCACACCTGTATGTATGTCACCCCACACACACACACACACACCTGTATATGTCAGCCCCACACACCTGTATATATGTAAGCCCCCCACCTGTATATATGCCAGCCCCCCTTACACCTGTAAATATTTTCAGACCCACCCCCCACACCTGTATATATGTCAGCCCCTGCCACACCTGTATATATGCCAGCCCCCCTCACACCTGTATATATGTCAGCCCCCCCACACACCTGTATATATGTCAGCCCCCCCACACCTGTATATATGCCAGCCCCCTCACACCTGTATATATATATATATATATATATCAGACCCTCCCCCACACACCTGTATATATGTCACCCCCACACCTGTATATATATCAGCCCCCCACACACATACACCTGTATATATGCTGGCCCCACCACCTGTATATATATATATATATATATATGTCAGCCCCACACATACACAAATCTGTAAACACACAAGTCTCTGGCCCCTCCCTGTACACAAACAGCCCCCCTCTCTTTCCTTTGCAGGCCCCTACGTTAAAGGAAATCTTCCTACCTAGTCCCAGCTCATTTTCACAAAGCTGACATGTTACTGACACAGAGGAGCACAGTACAGGCAGGTCACACGAGGGGTGCACATGCACATAGTAGCCAGAGGTGGCAGTAAAGAGCTCAATGTCTGAGCTCAATGACGTCCTGCCTTCTTTTGGCCCGGGCCAGTTGTATCGGCTGTACTGATGGCGGCCCTGGCTGTGGTTAAAGCAAAATGTGATCCATAACATAAGGGGGGGGGCAGGGCCATTTTTAAGGCAGGGCAAAAGGGGCAGCTGCCCTGGGCCCTGTCATTGTTGTGGGGCCCAAAGCAGCTACCTCATACTTGCCAACTATCCTGGTTTGAATTCCCTCGTCCCTTGAGATTTTAGTCCTGTGCTGTGCCCCAATATCTCAGTGTGAAGTGCTGCTACTAATGCTGCCCAGCTCTGCCCTATTGTTGTGTAAAAATGACTCACCTGCAGACCCTGTGTTTACATGTAAATTACCGGCATTCATATGTAAATAGTGGCAGCATTCATATGTAAATAGGGGCGGCCGGCGGCATTGATATGTATATCATGCCCCCCTGAGGTAATTCCTACAGTAATCTCTAGCAACCAATCAACCAGCAGAAATCATGTGCTATAACCTCTATCAACTAATCAGTGAGCCGTAATGTGTTCTGTAACCTCTAGCAACCAGTCAGTGAGCGGTAACGATACACTGTAACCTCTGGCAACCAAATGCAATAGCTGCCTGATCTGATTCAGTAAACGGATTTTGAGTCTAGCTGCTATTCATTGTATGTCTCAGAGCAGGTCAAGAGCAAAACTGCATGGAGGTGGGGTAAGAAAAGTTTTGCCCAGGGTCCAATCAATATTAAAGAAGGCCCTGGGGGGGGGGGGGGGTGTTATATATTTCACTTGGATGTTATAAGTTGCACTAGAAAATACAACTGTATAAAACAAAAACTGTGTCTGTCTTCATTTTCGGCTGCAAAGCAATAAAATGTGATAATTTTAAATGGGGTGATTATTTTCTATACCCACTCTATATACCCCAATCAGATAAGGCCCATAACTATTTTATTTAAAAAAAAAAAACAATATTTTGTCCCTTCTAGTGTGCTGTTTATTGCTTGTCTCCTTCAGCCCATAACATTCAATATATTTTTTGCTGGTGACTTCCCAACGACTTTACCTCTCTGATCCAGACAAATGCACAAGGGTTTAATTAAACCAGTCTGTCTGTGGAATGTTAATGTAGCAACTACAAAGTTTAATAGCAAGACTTTTTCCGTGCTTGTAGTTTAATGGGGAGAGAAGTTTGTGTCTAGGCTTTCAACATTTTCAGTACCATCTTTTGTAATGTACCTGTTATTTAATGTTGTTGACCCCTATTAACTAGTAAAATTAATATTATGTTTTATAGAGCTCTGCCTAATTGCGGGATGACAAATTCATGAAAGCTTCACACATTGTAATAGCGTCTGTGATTTATTTAAAGCAGAATGTTAACCTATCTTCCTCCCCAACTTCTGCTCTCCCCTTCCCTCCATTAAGTTGTAAATCATTTTTTTTAATTGCTTTATTATTTCTAGCAACTTTTTGCATAAAAATTAGGATTCTTGATTTGCATAGCTGGGCATACAAGCTCAAGTTGTCTAACTGCATCAAACTCACTAGGGAAGTTACAGGTCCTTCACCTTCTTCTACAGTGGCAACAGTGTGTGGTCCACTCCTTACTCCTCTAATGACCGTGACAATGCCAAGCCCTACCACTGCGAAAATAACACAGGATTCGCATTAAACTAGGCGACGGGGGGAGGGTCCAGAGGTAGAGGTAGTCCGCATGGAACATATTCCAGAGGGTAGTATTAGGGGCATTAGTGGTAGGTTGACTAAAGCACATAAACCCAAGGTAAGTATAGTAACAAGTCCTATTTGCAATCTCGGAACATCCAATAAGAAGACAGTAGGCGACCGGTCTAAACTACGTGGCATGTTCTCCAATGCCAGGAGCCTGGCGGACAAGATGGGAGAACTAGAGATACTGTTGTACGAGGAGGATTTAGATTTTGTGGGAATTTCAGAGACTTGGTTCAACAGCTCTCATGATTGGCTGGCAACCATTCAAGGGTATTTCCTTTATCGCAGGGATAGGGAGGGTAAAAAAGGGGAAGGGGCATACCTGTATATAAAGAATAATGTACAAGTGAATGTGAGAGATGCCATCACTAGGGGAGCTAGGGAGGAGGTGGAATCCTTATGGGTAGAGCTAAAAAGGGATGAAGCTAAGGGGAAAGTAATACTGGGAGTATGCTATAGGCCCCCTAACCTGAGGGAGGAGGGGGAGACGGACCTCCTATCACAAGTTGGATTAGCAGCAAGGATGGGAAGTGTTATCATAATGGGGGATTTTAATTATCAAGACATAGACTGGGCGGAATGAATCACGCCTTTGTCTAAGGCTCGCCAGTTCCTAAATGTCTTGCAGGACAGTTTCATGGTTTAGATGGTAGACGCACCAACTAGAAACAAAGCGTTACTAGACCTACTGATTACCATCAATACAGACCTAATCACGGATGTGAAAATAAGGGTCAATTTAGGAAACAGCGATCACAGGTCAATTAGCTTCAGTATAAATCGCACAAATAGGAAACATAAGGTGAATACAAAGACACTGAATTTCAAAAGAGCCAACTTCCCTAAACTACGAACCTTGCCAAAAGACACACCCCCCTGGCTGTCCCTGAAATTATATTTCATGCGCCCAGCATGCTGAAAGGGGCCTAACGCATGGATAGGGATGGCGGTGGCGGTGTTGGGGGGGCGACGTCTGTGCGCCCACAATGCACCGGCCGCCACTGCTTCCATTGCATTATAAATAAATAGTGCCCCAATGCCTCCTTGCTCACGCACCCATATGTAATCGGCGTTCACACCACACATGTGAAGTATCCCCGTGAACATATTCACTTTTATACTATTATTATACTATTTTTGTTAAAATTCATTGTACCTGGTCACTTTTAAAGTCCCACCCACCTATGGGGGGTTTTGCTCTTTCTACTTATTTTGGGATGTGGGGACCTCGAACTCTTGATTCCATAGATCTTGGAATTCTCTTTCCCTGTGAACATTAGAGCGAGAGCAATCATTTTTGTGCTAGGCCTCCTCTGTAATTCTAAACAGGTAACCTGTTAAGTCATTTAAAGTGTCGCCTATGGAGATTTTTAACTAGTTTGTCACCATTCCACAAGCATTCCATGTTAGGTATCTATTTACTCTGCGTAACGTCATCTTCCATAGTATACAAAAAAAGGGGGTATATATTGTGTTTTGTTTTTATTTAATTCATTAAAGAGGAGGTCCACCTAAAAAAAAAAAATATTAAAAGCCAGCAGCTACAAATAGTGCAGCTGCTGACTTTTAATAAATGGACACTTACCTGTCCCAGGGTCCAGCGATGTCGGCAGCCGAAGCCGATCAATCGTTCGGGCACTCGGCAGCTGCTGCCGCCATCCTCGGTGAGGGAATCAGGAAGTGAAGCGTTGCGGCTATACTTCCCGGTTCCCTACTGCGCATTGCGCGAGTCGCGCTGCACGTCCTAACTGGTCCCCGCTATCTCCTGGGACCCGTGTGTGTTCCAACAGACAGTGCGTGAGGACGGAAAGAGGCGTAGACTCCCGTGGGAGACTATGCCCAGAAATGGGTGCAGATACCTGTCTTAGACAGGTATCTGCACCCCCCTCCCCCCTGAAATGTGCCAAATGTGACACCAGAGGGGGGGAGGGTTCCGAAAGCGGAGGTTAACCGATTCCCAACCGCCTCCTGCACATATACGTCGGCAGAATGGCACGGCTAGGCAAAAGCACGTACAGGTACCTCCCCTTTAATTGCCTAGCTGTGGGGTCGCGCGTGCGCCGCCGCCGGCGCGCTCCGTGACCACGGCTGCAGGACCAGCGGACCCGATCGCCGCTGGTGTCCCACGATCGGGTCACAGAGCTGAAGAACGGGGAGAGGTCTGTGTAAACAAACCTCTCCCCGCGCTTCCTACACTGCCTGTCACTAATCTGCTGTTCCCTGTCATCGGGAAAGCCGATCAGTGACGTCAGACGTCAGCCACGCCCCCTAATGTAAAAAAAAACACACCCACGTCACAGACCATAACCCCGCCCCGCCCCCTAGTGGTTAACTCTTTCACTGCCAGTGGCATTTAAATAGCATTGATTGCTGTATAAATGACAATGGTCCCAAAAATGTGTCAAAAATGTCTGATGTGTCCGCCATAATGTCGCAGTCACAATAAAAATCACTGATCGCCGCCATTACTAGTAAAAAAAAAAATATTAATAAAAATGCTATAAAACTATCCCCTATTTTGTAAACGCTATAACTTTTGCACAAACCAATCAATAATCGCTAATTGCGATTTTTTTTACCAAAAATATGTAGAAGAAAACGTATCGGCCTAAACTGAGGAAAAAAAAAGTTTTTTTATATATTTTTTGGGGATATTTATTATAGCAAAAAGTAAAAAATATTGAATTTTTTTCAAAATTGTCGCTCTATTTTTGTTTATAGCGCAAAAAATAAAAACCGCAGGGGCGATCAAATACCACCAAAAGAAAGCTCTATTTGTGGGAAAAAAAGGACGCCAATTTTGTTTGGGAGCCATGTCGCACGACCGTGCAATTGTCAGTTAAAGCAGCGCAGTGCCGAATCGCAAAAAGGGGCCTGGTCCTTTGGCTGCAAATTGGTCCGGGGCTGAAGTGGTTACATTTTTGTGTCAACCTCCGCTTTAAAGTGTATTTTTTCCCAAAAAGTTGCATTTGAAAAAACGACGTGCAAATACCGCGTAACATAAAAAATTGCAACGATCGCCATTTTATTCCCTAGGCTAAATATATATATATATATATATATATATATATATATATATATAAATCTATATATATATATATATATATATATATATATATATATATATATATATATAATGTTTGGGGGTTATAAGTAATTTTCAAGCAAAAAATACTGATTTAAACTTGTAAACAAAAAGTACCAGAAAAGGCCTGGTCTAGGTGAACATGGCACGGCAGAGCTCCTCTATAAAGACAAAATGAAATCAAGGCTGAATTTGTATCACAATCACAGCCTGATGGAAAGACGGTATTGCTCTCCGAGGTCTTCATCATCCTCTGCAAATCTACGGCAAGAGGAAAACACAAGTTGAGAGCCGAGACTTAACAGAGAATCATCTACTGGCTAAGCTTGGCTGAGATGAGCTTAAAGTTGAAGTTAATGTAATCTGAGTTATGAACAAATAAAGCCGGTTTCTACAACACTTCTATCCATGGAATAAATATTAACGTCTGGAGCCTCGAATCACAGGCACAGCATAGGAAATGAACATTTTATTGGCGTGCATTTTTCTTTTGTTTAATGCCAAACTAAGAATAAGATTGTTGCATGTGATACTAGCTTAGGAGACAGAGTCATTACCGAAATAATGTTATTTCTGTGTTGATAACTGTAGAATCCCATAGATCAAGGATCCCTGTTGGCGGACATTGCATATTTTTAAGTTGTGGCACTTAATTTTAAAGAGAACCATTGATACTTTTCATTGGCTACCTATTTTTCATTTTTATTCCAGAAAACTGTTTCTTATAGGAGTTTGTACATTTTTTTACATGCTCGCAGTAACAACATTTCATGATTATATCCTTTTGTCAGTCTGTCACCTTACATTTGCCAGTGAGGATATTATAATTCCTGTAACTAAAGGGAGATTCTAGTTAGTAGCTAGAATTTAAAGATAAGTAAAACAGAGTTTTCATTGCTACAAAATTTTGGCAAATATTGAGACATTTATTTGACATTTGGCAAAATATCACCATTTTTGTAAATAATGCCCCGTACACACGAGCGGATTTTCCCTCGGAAAAAACGTGGATGGTTTTTCCGATGGAATTCCACACACGGTCACACAAAAGTTCTTTGAACTTTCGACCGCCAAGAACACAGTGACGTACAACACTACGACGAGCCGAGAAAATTAAGTTCAATGCTTCCGAGTATGCGTCAAATTGTTTCCCAGCATGTGTAGGAATTTTGCGGGTTTGAATTGGTACAGACGATCGGAATCTCCGATCGGAACTTTTTCCGACCGAAAAATTGAGAACCTGCTCTCAATCTTTTGCTGGCCGAAATTCCGCCAGCAAAAGTCCGATGGAGCATACACACGATCGCATTTTCCAACCAAAAGCTCTCATCTGTCTTTTTGCTGGCAGAATTTCCGATCGTGTGTACGGGGCATTACATAGTCCAAAGACAAGGCAAAATTAAAGCGGAACTTCACTCCCCCTATGCCCCCCCCCCCTCTTACCTGTATTGTTGGGTTCTCTTCAAAAAAACATACTCACCCACCCAGCAAATTCACCGGTATCCAGCCGCAATCTGTTGTGTGTATAACATAGCTCAGTATACAAGAACATATTTGAGAAGCACACCCTAATGCGTTTAGATTCAAGATGGTGCTGCCATGAGACCAACGAACAATAGCGAACATATTACAGCGCACACATTCAAGAATAACATGTTATAATTATGTTATTCTTGAATGTGTGCGCTGTAATATGTTCGCTATACCATAGCTCAGGTCCTACAATGCCATCTTGGTCCTCCTTACTGATGGGAGCTGGCTGCCTCTTCCAGTCTCCTATAATGTGCACCGGGCTCACCCTCTAGCCACTCTGTGTCCCCTGGTCCTGCAGCCTCCTGGGATACCACATCACATCTCCCAGGAGGCTGCAGGACCAAGGGCACATCATTTTTGCCTAGACAGAATGGTCATGGGGTCAGAGGTAAAATTAAAAAAAAAAGCTAACACTCAAAAGACCCCCCCACCAATTCCTAGTACAAAGGGGGGATGGGTTAGAAGGGAACAAATGCCATTTAAGGTGGTTTTCAAGGGTCCATCTGAAGAATCGTGGACCTGTTATTGTGCCAGAAAATCTCCATCATTGGCCTAATTATTATAAAAATAAAGTATACACATATTATCCGGCATCCCAGTCTTAGTCGGTAGGGTTCAATATTGAGTTGCCCCACCCTTTGCAGCTATAACCTCAACCCGATAGAACACCTTTGGGGTGAATTAGACTGGAGACTGCCTGACCTCACAAATGCGCTTCTGGAAGAATGGTCAAACATTCCCATAGACACACTCCTAAACCTTGTGGACGGCCTTCCCTGGAGAGTTGAAGCTGTTATAGCTGCAAAGGGTGGGCCAACTCAATATTGAACCCTATGGACTAAGACTGGGATGCCATTAACCACTTAAGGACCGAGCCTCTTTCTGAGATTTGTTGTTTACAAGTTAATAACAGTTTTTTTTTGCTAGAAAATTACTTAGAACCCCCAAACATTATACATTTTTTTCTAACACCCTAGAGAATAAAATGGCGGCCGTTGCAATACTTTCTGTCACACAATATTTGCGCAGCGGTCTTACACGCGCACTTTTTTTTTTAAATACACTTTTCTGAATAAAAAAATAAGAAAACAGTAGTTAGCCCAATTTTTTTTTTATATTGTGAAAGATAATGTTACGCCGAGTAAATTGATACCCAACATGTCACGCTTCAAAATTGCGCCCGCTCGTGGAATGGCGACAAACTTTTTACCCTTAAAAATCTCCATAGGTGACGTTTAAAAAATTCTACAGGTTGCATGTTTTACGTTACAGAGGAGGTCTAGGGCTAGAATTATTGCTCTCGCTCTACCAATTGCGGTGATATCTCACATGTGTGGTTTGACCACCATTTTCATATGTGGTCGCTACTCACTTATGCGTTCGCTTCTGCACGCGAGCTCGGCGGGACAGGGCGCATTTAAAACATTTTACTTTTTTTTTAAATTTATTTTACCATTTATTTTTTTATTTTTATACTGTTTTTAAAAAAAAGTTGCATTACTTTTATTCCTATTACAAGGAATGTAAACATCTCTTGTAAAAGAAAAAAAGCATGACAGGACCTCTAAAATATGAGATCTGGGGGTCAAAAAGATCTCAGATCTCATATTTACACTAAAATGCAATAAAAAAAATTTTTTGGTCATTTAAAAAAAATGAAGAAAAAAAATGTCCCTTTAAGAGCTATAGGCGGAAGTGACGTTTTGACGTCGCTTCCACCCTGCAGTGTCATGGAGACGGGTGGGGGCCATCTTCCCCTCATTTGTCTCCATACACAGCCAGAAGAAGGAGCGGATCGCCTCTACCGTTGCCGGCGGCTCCGGTAAGCAGAGACCACTTTTATCTTGTACCGGACCGCCGGCCGAAACACGTCGATACCGGGGTTATGGCAGTTAGCTGCTACCACAACAACGATATCCGTCCTTAAAGTGAGTCCGCAAAGTGGTTAAAGTTTATGTGAATGTAAAGGCAGGTGTCCCAATACTTTTGGTAATATAGTGTGTGTGTGTGTATATATATATATATTCTATATCTAGATAAAGCATATAGTTTTGAGTTGGGAACCTAACCTTACAGAGGTGGAAGGGGTTCTTCATATTTATTTATTTGCAAATATATGCAAAAAATAAAACCCAGTGTGTTTCTAACCTGAGATGAAAAGTAATAAGCGCCTCACTAATTTATCACCTCCTAAAGAAATCAAATTTTTCCCCCTGACAATGACTTCCTCTCGAGAAGGTCGGCAACATCTTTGTTTGAGCATCATCCAAGATCTTCTTAGACCCAGATGACACAATCTTGTACATTTTGGTTCCTATGCTGTTATTGTGTTGACAAATATCCGACACAAACCACCGCAACACTACCTCTAGCCCGGTGATAGCTCGGGAAGTTACATTGTTGCAGTGTGATCCCCGGGGAGTGGAGACTAATGCCGCGTACACACGGTCGGAATTCTCGTCGGAAAAAGCTCTGATGGTTTTCCCGTCGGAAATTCCGACGGAATTTCGCTCAAACTGTCTTGCCTACAGACGGTCACACCAAATTCCGACGGTCTGTAACACAGCGGCATAAAACACGTTCAACAGCACTATAGAAGGGAAGTTTAATGCTTCTGAGCATGCGTTGAATTGTTTCCGAGCATGCGTCGGAATTTTACCTGTGGGAATTGCATACACACGATCGGAAAATCCGATAGAAAGGTTTTCCGTCGGAAAAATTGAGAACAGGTTCTCAATCCAAAGTCCGTCGAATATTCCGACAGAAAAAGACCGATGGGCATACACACGGTCGGAAAATCCGTTGAAAAGCTCCCATCGGACTGTTTCCATTGGAAATTCCGACCGTGTGTACGCCGCATAAGAAAATGCTTCCCTGAAGCAGACTGATGACATAATTTCAGCCTAGACAAAGCCTCTGCACTGGAGATCACGGACAGCTTTCAATGATAAAAGGTAAGATAAAATGATACTGTCGCTGTATAATTTTATATGTCGTGAATTGAGTCATGCAGTCTTATAAAGTTTCTATATCACTTTTAAGTCTATGTAAACCCTCACCTTGTAAAACAAACCCATTCAGTTTCAAACAGAAATGAAGGGTAAAACAGTTATACAAATATATAGAAAATAATAAAAAAACGTTTTTTTTTTGTGATCACATAATCTCTGTTCTCAGCTGCATAGGGGGCTTAGAGATCTGGGGGCAGAAAAACAGCAGTACACTTACCGAATATACTTGAGTATAAGCCGACCTGAATATAAGCCGAGGCACCAAATTTTACCACAAAAAAATGGGAAAACGTATTAACTCAAGTATAAGCCTAGGGTGAGAAATGCGCAGCTACTGTAATGCGGCGTACACATCGTCGGACTTTCCGGCGGGATTGTCCGTCGGACCTAGTCCAGCGGACAAACCGCCGGACTTTCCAGCGGAGGTCCGCCGGACTTTCCGACACCCACACACGCCCGGACTTTTCCGGCGGACAATCCACGGGAAAAAGTCAGCGGGACTTTTGAAATGAACGGACTTGCCGACACATGATCGGAAAGTCCGTCCATTTAGAACATAACTGCAGGTAGACAGGACTAGCGAAGGCAGTGAATGCCGCCACGCTAGCCCCGTCACCTGGTATGGATTTAAAGGGGAATCCCTACGCCAAAAAAACGGTGTGGGGGTCCCCCCCAAATCCATCTCAGACCCTTATCCGAGCACGCAGCCCAGCCGGCCAGCAAAGGGGGTGGGGACGAGCGAGCGCCCCCCCCTCCTGAGCCGTACCAGGCCGCGTGCCCTCAACATGGGGGGTGCTCTGGGAAAGAGGGGCCGTGCGGCCCCCCCACCCCAAAGCACCTTGTCCCCATGTTGATGAGGACAAGGGCCTCTTCCCGACAACCCTGGCCATTGGTTTTCGGGGTCTGTGGGCGGGGGGCTTATCGGAATCCGGGAGCCCCCTTTAATAAGGGGGCCCCCAGATCCCGGCCCCCCATCCTATGTGAATGAGTATGGGGTACGATGTACCCCTACCCATTCACCTAAGGTGTAAAAGTGTAAATAAAAAAAAACACACAATTTTTTAAAATATTTTATTGCACTGCTGGGGGTCTCGTTCCGCCTTCGGGGATCTTCGGGGGTCTCTTCTGTTCTTGCCGCTGTCGCCACCTTCTGCGCTGTCTTCTTCTTCGTCTTTTTCCGATGTTGACTCGTCGTTCGCTCTGGCCGGAATGGCAGAGACACGCGGTGTTGTGACTTATATAGGGACAAGGGGGCGGGGTCACATGCTCATGTCACATGGTGACCCCGCCCCCCATATGATGTCACAGTCCCGCAGGTGATTTACATATCTCATGCACTAGCCTGAGACAGGTTATCATCAGATCACTGGATGTTCTTCTCTGCCCAGCTCTGACTACATACATGTCCCCTAAATCACTTGTCTGTCTATAGTCTGCTGACTGTTCACTGTATCCCATTATGAGAAACATCCAGTAAAGGCAGCCAATCCTGGGAGAGCTGGAGGGGAGGGGATGTGAATTGTGAACTTTTTACACAGAATGTGCCTGTCTCAGGCTAGTGCATGAGATATGTAAATCACCTGTCACTCACAGCAAGGGGTTGTTTTTGACAAAGTTTTCAAGACTTTGTCAAGATTTCTCTAATTGAACAATAAAAGAGGATTGCTCAGGCCTCGAGTAAATCTGTGTGGCAAGACTGGGCTCAAATGAAAGTAAATCTTATTCTCTACAATATGACATAAAAAAAAAAAAAACATCCACTTTAATTATTTCGGATTTTTGGACGAATGCATTTTTTATCGAAACAAAATAAATAAAAATACATTTCGGAAGTAACTACTGAATTTATTGGCGTATAACACTCACCTTTTCATGCTAAAAATCGGGTGCAAATAGCGTTTGCGTGTTATACGCCAATACTTAAATTTTAGCTGCCTCGGAGGGGACAGGAAGGGGGGACAAGCGGCGTCAGATTACATACAGTAAGAATCTCCTGTTAACTTGGCGGCCTCTGTAATAGGAAGTCCGATCTCCTGGGCTGCCATTGGACCCCTGTCTATCATAGGAGATTCTCACTGTACAGTATGTAATCTGTCGGTGCTTGTCCCGCCCCCATCACCTCTAGGCTGCAGATGGGCATCGATCAGGCTGCATTGAAGGCCATGGTGAGGCTGCATTGAAGGCCATGGTGAGGCTGCTGCATTGATGGCAATGGTGAGGCTGCAGATGGGCACTGACCCTTATTTTGCTTCAAAGTTCCTTATTTAAAATGTAATTTTTTTTTTCCTGAAACTGCCCTCTTAAAATGAATGTGCGTGTTATATGCCTGTGCGTGTTATACGCCGATAAATACGGTAAATAAATTAATTTTTCGGACGGAAACGAAATTCCAAAACAAAATATTTCAGTGTGCACATGTCTAATAACATTCACTTTTTATCTTTCAAAAAGTGTTTCCCCGTGCTAAACCTTTCATCCAAATTCTAAATTGCTGCATTTGTAAATTTCAGAAGCCAATATAAAGGAATAGTAGCGGTTAAAAAAAAAAAAAAGCTTTGGGTTTAACTAATTTTTTTTTATTTATTTTTTTAATAATTTTTCTTTGGCAGGGGGTGTGTCCTATACATACATGCATTTGCTAATAGATTTCCCTTGTTCCCATCTCAGAAAGTTGGGGGGGTGTGCTAGAGAGAAGATTTTTTTGGGGGGGTTAGAGGGAAGAACTACTAGATCTGGAATCTCACAATGTAGATTTCTGATCCGACTATGAACATTCTATAACGTATGTCATCATAAACGTCCTTGTACTTTATAACCACAAATTACAGACATGCCGATACTCAGGAGTAACTGAAGAAGAAAGCTGCTTTATATTCCAGACAATTATTGTTCACAGACACAATGCTGCCAAGCACAGAATGTTGCTGCATTTTATAGCTAAGTGACTGTATGCGCCCTTCCCCAGACACCGAGCTTTTACCGATGATAAGTGCTGGGAGGAGACATGAAAATACCTTGTCAGGTTCTGACATGCGTCTCTTTTCTGCGTATTATGGATATCCAAGAAAATGATGTAAGTTATCCAAGTAACGTCAAGGACTGATCACCGGTTCCTCTTGTTAAGTACCTACCTCTAATTTAGAGGCACTTAGCTGTGTTTCTGCAGAAAAAGGGAGGGTATGATAGAAGGACACTTTGCTTATGTTGCCGTATCTATCTATAGCATTATAATTATCCCACATTAAAGAAATCTCTGGTTTTAAAATCATTTTCTATAAAACATATCTTGTCTTTATTATTTACTGAATGATCTTGGCTTTATGCAAAGATTTTATCCTTATACAGTAAAACCTTGGATTGCGAGCAGAATTTGTTCCGCAAACATTCTTGCAATCCAAAGCACTTGTGTATCAAAGCGAATTTCCCCATAAGAAATTATGGAAACTCAAATGATTCCTTCCACAACCATTTATTCCTAGGTCCTTCAGTTTATAGTCCATAAAAAAAGATTATAGCAATGTGATAGGTTGTGTAACCATAAAATGTCCATCCGCAAATGGAAGCCTCCACAAGGGGATTAGAAGCAAAATCTAGCAGGAGCTCCAGAGTATAAAAGAGAAGAGAGGAGCCTCTAATGCCGCGTACACGCGATCGGAAATGCCGCCAGCAAAAGTCCGATGTGAGCTGTTGGTCGGAAAATGCGACCGTGTGTAGGCTCCTTTGGACTTTTGCTGGCCGAATTTCCGCCAGCAAAAGATTGAGAGCAGGTTCCCTATTTTTCGGTCGGAAAAAGTTCCTATCCGAAAATGCATTTGTCTGTAGCAATTCCGACACGCAAAATTCCCACGCATGCTCGGAAACGATTTGACGCATTCTCGGAAGCATTGAACTTCATTTTCTCGGCTTGTCGTAGTGTTGTACGTCACCGCGTTCTTGACGGTCGAAAGTTCAGAGAACATTTTGTGTGACCGTGTGTATGCAAGCCAAGCTTGAGCGGAATTCCGTGGGAAAAACTTTTCAAGATTTTTCGGACGGATTGCACATGTCTAGAAAACAAGCAAATCAAACAAAGCCACTGTTGGCACTATATAAATCCTGTATAAAAATAGCATTACTCATGTTGCTGCTAAAATCCACAACACGTAGATTCTGTGCTGAGACTAGCTTGTTTGAATTTTCTTATGAAAACTTGTGATCCGGGGAGAAGAGTGAAGTAGAGGAAATAGAGGATGGAAAAGCAGAAAAGAAAAGTGCGAGGTAGAAAGAGAGTGCAGAGAAGAGGTAAGAGGCGCATGGGAGGAAGAAGAACAAGAGGATAGTAAAGGAGAGGCAGAGTGAAACAGAAAATGTAGAAAGAAGTGGAACGCACAGTAGAGGACAGGTAGAAGGGAAAGAGAGAAAAGGAGATAAAAAGATTTAAGAACGAAGAGTAAAAAAGGAAAAGAGGTAAAAGGTAAGGGAGAGAAGGAGAGGAGAGATAGAACATAAAGAGAGAAGAATGGAGAGAAAATACCAGATGAGAGGAAGGAGGAAAGGTAAAAGGTTAGGGGATTAAAAAAGAGGTAGAAGGAGAGGGGAGGTAGTAAAAGGAGAAGGAAAGGAGAGAAGAGGTAGAAAGGAGAGAAGCAAAGAGGGGAGAAAAGTAGAGAAGAAGACAGTAAAAATGTAGAAAGAGAGGAGAGAAGGGGCAGAAGAAGAAGAGACGGTTGAAAAGTATAGGGATAAGATAGGAAGGATGGCGATGCAGTTCTCACCCCGGGAGGGGCTCCTGAGAAGATGCCTTAGGTCTTCTTTGCTAGTAGAGAGGCTGCCTGCCACAAGCACATCAACTGCACAGGCTCAATGTAGGGGATGGCTTTTTGTAAATTTTATTGCAGAAACTTAAACAAGAGGAAATTTGAGGGGTTTAGAATACTTCAAAATGATATCAGAAATCAACGACAAATTTCAGCCTTCACTAGAGGCTATAGAGAATATCAGACCCAGTCCATACAGTAACCCCCTGGCACTCACTTCCCTCTAACAGCTAGCACAACCGAGAGTCCCAAAACCAGGTCTTATGATATCTGTTATGCCGTCTGCCACCCAGCTGCTTCATGACACTCTTCAGTGAGGAAGACAACGATCCTTCTCCAGACCAAAGCTCTCCAGAATAAATCCATTAGCAATCTCCTCTAGGTCCCCAGCCCAACACCTGCTGATGCTCAAACTACAACTATGTCTCACACTAGCTGTTTCCCAGGGGCAGCAGATCCAGGAGAAGAGGAACCCTCCTTTCAGAAGAAGAACACTCTGCTCAGACCTCTCCAAACATTTGTCACCTCCCTCAGCCACCTTCTGGGTACTTCCCTTCCTAATGATTGGATGGGATTCTGATCAATATTCATAACTCAGTGGCTGACCCTCCTATTCTATTTTCTAGAAAACTCTTCCAGAAGAAGACAGGCAAAATCAACCACTGACCTTAGGGAAACCTGATAAGACTAGAAAAACAGATCACTGCTCAACCAAGTGGCGCCAAATAATACATGTAGCTTAACCTTTGGCAGGGTGCTACAGCAAGGACAGAAGAGGAGAGATAGAAGGAGAGAAAATGAGAGAATAATGCCCCATACACACAGTCGGATATTCCGATGGAAAAAGTCTGATCGGATTATGTTGTCGGAAAATCTGATCGTGTGTGGGCTCTAGCAGACTTGAGAGCAGGATCTAAAATTTTCCAACAACAAAATCCGATCTGACTTTTTCCGATCGTGTGTAGAGAATTCCGACGCACAAAGTGCCACGCATGCTCAGAATAAATTTGGAGACGAAAGCTATTGCCTACTGCCCTGTACGTAGTCCCGTCGTACGTTTTGTATGTCACCTCGTTCAGAATGATCAGATTTTCCGACAACTTTGTCCGACCGCGTGTATGCAACACCAGTTACGGACAAAATCCGTTGGAAATTATCCGACGGATTTGGTGATCGGAATGTCCGACCGTGTGTACGGGGGCTTAGTAGAAGTAGAGATGGAAGGATCAGAAAGGAGAGATAGAAGGTGAAGGGAGAAGAAGTATAGGGAGAGGTAGAAGGAGAGGAGAGGCCAGAAGAGGAGAGCAGAGGAGGAGAATAAAGGGGAAGCAAAAGGTAGAGAAGAGAAAAGTTAGGAGGAGAGGAGCAGGTAGGGGGGAAAGGAGAAGTTTGATGGGAATTGGGAAAGCAGGAGGATCAAGTGAAAAGTATCTGTTTAATAATGTATCCATTATAATGTCTACTGTAATCCCAGCACCATACCAAATAATTTCCAAAACCCAGCTTTAATTAAAGAAGTTTTGTAAAACCCGTATAGCATTATGAGCGATTTTAGTTTTGATACTCTCTTTATAACGCATGTTGCCTTTATTACTGCTACAAGCTCATTATCATCTGTTGCTCCATTGAACTTCCAGTTTATCTTTATAACGAGGAATGTTGTTCACAAGAGCCGATCAAAGTGTCTTGTGTACAAAATGTTTTCTTAGTCATGCAGACAAAATTCACCCCCTTATCTACAATGCACAGCGAGGGGGTTGCTTAAAGCGTGGTATAATCCTTTTATTCATTTTCCAGTTAGAGTTCCCCCCTATTAGTAGGCAGGGCACATCAGAAGTAACCCACAAACACCACTTGTCTTCCAATGTCATTCCACCAGGCCCTGCAGGAAAGGAACTAACTCATTAAACTGCCATTCAAGTGGAAAAGCTTTTGCATTCTCTCTTATACGGGCATGTAACGAATGGGCACAGTGTTTGAATGGCACCTTGTTAAGTGCTGCCCTTGTCCTACAACTAGAAAAGCTTAAGGGCACGGTCTAAGTCTATGGAGTGTAGTATGGAACATGCCTCGTTAACTAATCAAAAACAATAAACTGAGAATTTGTGATGTTGAAAGGGAGAAAGGGAGTTTGTGAATCGTCAATAAAAGCTTAGTTTAGAGTAGATATGTTAAAGTAATCCCCAACCATTGCTAGCTGAAGTGTTGAAGATAAAAGCTATCAAAACTGGTATATTAGTTATGAGTGGAATTGGCGTAAAGGACAAAGCTTTTCAAAAAGGACTGAGGCACATACATTATATTTTCAAAAGTATTGGCTGCCATTACACACACATGAACTTTAAAGAGGAAGTAAACCTATTTAAAAAAAAAACGGAACCTGCAAGGCAAAGGCATAATGAGCTAGTATGCATAGCATACTAGCTCATTATGAATGACTTACCTGAGAACAAAGCCTGAGAACAAAGCCCCCGAAGCGTCCCTCATCCATGATCTTCTGCGCCGCTGGAGCAGCGATGACGTCACTCCCGCGCATGCGCAAGAGAGCGGCATATCGCCGTGATCTCGGCATGCTCAGTGCGCCTGCGCGCCGCTGTCTACGGCGCATGTGCTGTAGATAGCGGTGCCTTTTCTTTTCTAAATATCTCCTAAACCATGTAGGTTTAGGAGATATTTATTGGACCTACAGGTAAGCCTTAATCTAGGCTTACCTGTAGGTCAAAGTGGTTTGTAAGGGTTTACAACCACTTTAACGGCATCTCACTCTAATGCCCCGTACACACGATTGGACTTTCCGACAACAAAACTGTGGAATTTTGTCCGAAGGGTGTCGGCTCCAACTTGTCTTGCATACACACGGTCACACAAATGTTGGCCAACAATTACGAACGTAGTAACGTACAAGACGTACGGCGAGCCGATAAAAAGGAAGCTCAATAGTCATGCGGCACCCTTTGGGCTCCTTCTGCTATTGTTGTGTTTGGTGAGCATTGATTCTGAGCATGCGTGTTTGTACTTTGGACTTTTGTCCTGTCGGACTTGTGTACACACGCTCGGAAAGTCCGACAACACACATTTGTTGGCGGAAAAAATTTGAGAACATGCTAGCCAACATTTGTTGGCGGAAAGTCTGACATGAAATGTCCGATGGAGCATACACATGGTCGGACTTTCCACCAACAAGCTCACATCCAACATTTGTTGTCGGGAAATCAACACTTTTCCGACAATTTGTCAGGCATTAGTCTTTAGGGTTCAATATTGAGTTGGTCCACCCTTTGCAGCTATAACAGCTTCAACTCTTCTGGGAAGGCCGTCCACAAGGTTTAGGAGTGTGTCTATGGGAATGTTACACCATTTTTCCAGAAGTGCATTTGTGAGGTCAGGCACTGATTTAGATGAGAAGACGCTCTAATTCATCCCAAAGGTGTACCGGGTTGAGGTCAGGACTCTGTGCAGTCTAGTCCCCCCAAACTCGCTCACCCATGTCTTTATGGACCTTGCTTTGTGCATTGGTCCAAATCATTTGGTGGAGGGGGGGATATGGTGTGGGGTTGTTTTTTCAGGGGTTGGGCTTGGCCCCTTAGTTCCAGTGAAGGGAACTCTTAAAGCGGAAGTAAACCCATCGATTTAACAGTCTAAAAAAAAAAGGCATGCCGTGAATGCTAACTGCACATTGGCTGTGCTCTCAACCAAACAGTCAAACCATCCAATGGCTGGTGTCATAACGGATCACATGTGCAGCACTGTGGCAGTTGAAGATTAAACAGAGGCAAAGATGGCAGCTTCCTTGGCTGAAAACGATAGGGGGGTTTACTTTAAGGCATCAGCATACCAAGACATTTCGGACAATTTCATGCTCCCGACTTTGTGGGAACAGTTTTGACCCCTTCCTGTTTTAACATGACTGCACACCAATGCAGGGTATTTTTTGTAAAGTGAAACAGAGTGCAACTGCACTTTGCAAATTGCACAGTCAATTTGCATTTAGTAAATCAACCCCTTGATGTCTGTAAGTCCCTATTGCTCATCTGAATAAATCGATTCATCATGCAAGTAAATAATGTGATCAAATTTATCTGACAAGACTTGTTTTGCAGAAGAACATAGGGGATGTGTTTGGCCTGGTCTGTTGGATGATGGGCAGCAAGGTCAAATTCTTTTTGGACTGAACACATATCTAGAAACACTGTGCAACACTTGTGAAAACAACTTAATAGTATGAATATGAAAATGCAGGTTGGTAGTACTCAGTGATGTAAGTAACTGAGTTAAAATAAACTGAGTTACCTAACGCAGTTACTTTAGAGGGTAACTAGTAATCTAACTGATTACTTTTCCCCTCATGGTAACTCAGTTCCCATTACTTTGGCTTAGTTACCCCAATTACATCTACCGCCACTAGATGGCAGTAGTGTAATTCCGGTGTCCTGCCAAAAAAGTTCCCCCGCTGGATAAGGACCCCCTGTACTGCGCAGGCGCAGGGCTTCCGCAGTACGAAAGACTACGGAGCTTCTGAAAATTGCCGAACCTAAACAGCTCTGAGTGAACTCTACACCGCGCAGGTGCAGTTAACATGTAATTGTACGAGGCGATGCCGCACGCTCCTGATGCTCGTGCTACTCTGCAAGGGGAGTCTATCGTGTAAGTAAGGGGCGGGTCTAGTATTACTGTAACCAAGGGGCGCATTTATTATTATTGTTATATATCGAGCTCTGACCATTAATTTAACATTCGCCCTCTTCTGTAGCCATCCGCCCCTTACACGATATAATAATAATAGACCCGCCCCTTGCTTACACGCTATAACAGATCTGCCCCTTGGTT
The DNA here is from genome assembly GCA_028564925.1 of Lithobates sylvaticus. Classification (NCBI taxonomy): domain Eukaryota; kingdom Metazoa; phylum Chordata; class Amphibia; order Anura; family Ranidae; genus Lithobates; species Lithobates sylvaticus. The sequence continues at coordinate 212,052,558 of CM053034.1, read as the reverse complement.
ACAGTAATACTAGACCCGCCCCTTAGTTACACGTATAGAATATTTTTAAAAAAGTCAGTTACTTTGCTGCATAACTAATTACTTTTCCAATGTAGTAACTGAGTTACTAACACAATTACTTTTTGGGAGAAGTAATTTGTAACTTAACTAATTACTTTTTTAAAGTAAGATGACCAACACTGGTAGTACTATGTTCACCTAACAATAATGTTTATTTAAGCATTAAAAGTATGTTTAATGATTTATCTGGTAATATTAATAATTGGCTTTGTAAAAAAAAAAAGAGAGAGAGAGAGAGAAAAGGTACAGATATGGATGCCAGTAGAACAAATCAGTTTTATTCTATTTTTTAAATAATTATTTTTTTATTATTACTATATGTTATAAGTATTTTTATTTTATTTCCTATTAAGAAAAATCAGAAAGGATAGGGTTTCATACCTAGGGACAAGATATACAAAATCTGGGTAAATCACATGGTCCCAGGTGTGATTGCATAAGAAAACACTTACAACAAGACCAACATAGTATGTCCATAAAAGGGAGAAAAGTAACAGTCCTTGGTAAATATTATCCTTCAAACAGTGCATGCCCATGCAATATCCTTTAGAGTGACCCAAAAGAAGCCATATGTACAAAATAGGAGTTTGGGAGAAAAAGGAGATAGCTGGAGGTGGAGGACAGGGCAGTATGAAAGAGATAGAGCAGCCAAGGGTAAAGTAGCATACTGGGCATACAGTCACTGAGTAAGGGTGGTCTAAATGGGCAATGCTGTTGACCATTATTATTGAGGCTGAATTATAAATAATATTTTGTAAATGAACCAAGTCCATAAATAGAAGCCAGGGACTCTGGGTCTGGATGTCTATCATGTCGTCGGTGAGTCAGGCTTTCCATTCACATTCTTTGAAATTCCTTGAAATAAGAGGCTAGTTCTTCCAAAATGGAAATTTCATTGGAACACGATTGCCATAGTCAGCCCTTGGAATTTAAAGTGACTTGGATATGCCAACATGCCATAATTCCTGACTCTGTTCCTGAATGTGTACCGAGGAACACCTGAGATAAAAGTTCATCTTACTTGAAGGACTTTTTGAAACATTTGAAACATTTGAAACTTGGTTAAGAGCATCAAACACACCCAACATGTTTCAGGGGACAAAGCCTCCACTTTCATCAGGGGCTCATGTACAAAAAAAGTACAAAGCAAAGTACAAAGTAAAACATACTATAATTATTTCAGGTAAACGATATAGTAATATAAGGTCATAAATTATATACGGTAGTATTAAAGTAGCCTTAAAACATCAATGTCAATATCTTGCAACCTCACTCAGCGACTCAATGAATATAATAAGAATTGGGAGTTGTGGCACATTATGGAAAGTTCCATATGAATTATTTATCCATCTATTTTGGTCCTTGTATGGACTAGGGATGGTTAAAGGAGGCAGCTCCAGACCCATGGGGAAATTGCAGTAATTCTTCTATCCTTATCTTATATAATCCTTATCATTCTTCCGCCATCTTTAATTTTTGTTTCTTCTCTTTCCTTTTTGCCTTTATTTCTTGTTTTTTTTTTTTTTTTATTTTCTCAATTTTTTTTTCTATTTTCTCTATCTCTATATTTCCAATCCACAAATTCTGTTCACTGCATTGCAAACCTTTTTATGTGGGTTATGACTGGTCTGAAGGTATTCTTAAATTTGTCTATGTTTAAGTGTACTAGTGCTAGGGCTGGGTCAGGGGTTGTAATTGTTCCTGTTAGAGAGGAGATTAGTTGGAAAACTTGTTTCCATAGGCTTGTTACGTTTGGACAGTGCCAGAACATACGTATTAGGTTCCCTATGTGGCCGCATTCTCGGTGATGCTCCAGGAAAGTAGGTGGCTATTCTATATGGGGTGTAGTGGCATCTGTTGGTCATTTTGATTAGTAGTTCCCTATGATTGACACAATTGGATGTGTTTCTGTCAAGGCGTGTTGCCATTGTTCCTCAGAGAAGGTAGTACCCAGGTCTGCCTCCCATTTTTGCATTGCTATAGTTGTCGTTTGAAAACCTTTGTGATGTATATTACTGAAAGGTTGAACACTAGGGTCAATGTCTTTTTGTCGTAAGCTATCCTATATGCTAAGGTCTGTTATACTTAACCAGCTTCAAATTTTAGAAGCTACATTCTTCTTTAGTGTATTGTCAAACTAATATTTATGTTTACCACCCTATTACATCACCTTCTACTTTGCATAATTTGTGGCTCAACTTGTCCATTTGTCATTATCTGTTGTTGTGGCACCCTCTCTAAAATCAATTAAAAGTCAGTTTTCAAAACAAAAGACCATGTCAATGTAGTGCTCACCCCTAAGAGGGCCGCTGTGTTCCATCTCCTGTTCCAGGTGGCAGTATCCAAACACACAACAACAGTCACTACCAAGACTCAATAAACAATCTAGGGGTTGCTTTTCTTTTAAATGTATTGCCTATTTACTGAGATAGGACAAAGGGAGCTGTGGGATACTCAAGAGCCCTGAGCAGTAGCAAAAAGGACACTCTTCACTCTGTAGCTACTCCTTGGAACAGTCTCTTCAGTGGTAGCCTCATCTATGGTCAGCAATGAGACACCATATGCAATGTACCAGGCCAGGCAAACTTTAGCCTTAAAGAGGAAGTAAACTCTCCAACTCTGAAGCTTCTTTTCATTTAGTCCATTATAATAAGTAATTATCAAACTGTAGCCACTGTAATCCAGCCCAAATCGCAAATTGCCTGGAAACTTGTTTCCAGGGGTAAGGCAGCGCCATCTTAAGTATTGTTTTCTGAGTCCATAGTAGAGTGTATTTCCGCCCCTTGAGTACTTCCTGTACTGTTAACCAAGCCTCCTTCTCAATCCAACGTTTCTATGGCAACCCTGCTTCCCTGCTCATAGCTGACTTGTTTTATTTCATAGTATTTACTTGTGCCAATTATCTAGTGTTTGCTTATGTCAGTCTTATCAGCTTCTGAGTGATTATGCAGTCTCGTGGGATTTCAGTGTTGTGCCGTAGGAAGTCCTAATAATAGATAGACAAGCACACAGAGTGTGCCGTAAATCATGGGAGATATGGGCATGCTCAGTGACGTCATTCTAAAGAACAAAAAGGTTTACAACAATACTAAGCAAGTAAGGAGATATCTACAAGCAGTGTTCATTAGGGTTTTTTATGCTGATTCACATGGGACAAAGTTGTGGGGGGGAGTTTACAACCACTTTAATACCCAAGGGGTTGCAGCAGTAGACACAGGGATCATGCATACAGGCCTGTACTCGGAAATCACCTTCCAACATCTGAAGACTTTAAGTGAACCTTCCAGACCAGATCCTAAGAATAAATCCCTTGCATAGCTGCAGAAAGTCTCAGCAAGTAGCCCCCCCCCCCCCCCCCTCCCGATCAACAGAAGCTGGAACCTCAATGAACACAGGCAGGTTTTCAGCTGGGGCTGCCTGGAAGACTTTTCCTCCTGGACAAGAACAGGGCAGCTCTAAGCTTCAAACTATTCATGCTCAATCCCAACCCCAAACTGGGCACCCTGCCCCAGGGATTGGCTGAGACAACGTAAATATTCAGCTGCTGATTTGCTTTATCCAGGCCACTACATTCCAAAATCCTCCAGAAGGTTGGAGAAGCAAACCTGCAACCAGTGAAACCCAGAACAGCCCAAAGCAATCATAATCCGCTCTACTGATTACAGTGGAACCAAACAGAACAAAATGTACATCATTTTCTTAGCAGACTATTTGGGAAGGTGCTACATCACAGAAGTAATAGTCAGCCCAAATAATTTGTCATTCAAGACGTGGACATTTTATTGGTATTTGACTACTGTTTTATGGACATGGACGTTTTAAGGATACTTTAATACTATATAGATTTTATAGGCTCATATTACTATACAGTATTTTACATGTGATAATTACAGTATGTTTTACTTTTTACTGTTTTTTAGTGTGCATTAGCCCTGAAAAAAGTGGAGGCTTTTCCCTTATTGGCTATATTTGATGCTTTTCACCATTAAATGTTTCAAAAAGTCCTTCAAGTGAGATGAACCAGGCATCCCTCAGTACACCTTCAAGAATTTACCATCTGGTGAGCACTTTCTTTGTTGGCATAAGAAAGGGAGCAGCCTGGGACCAGAAAAAGGGTCCACCAACCCAACCACAGATCTGCTTTTTTGAAGGAAACCAACTTTCGCTTCTATTGGTCCAACACTATCACACATGCATCATGACTCTGTTCCTGTCTAACTGTGTGTTTCCACCAGGGCCATCTTTAAGGCAGGGCAAAAGGGGCAGCTGCCCTGGACCCTGGCATTGTTGTGGGGCCCAAAGCAGCTGCCCCATAGTTGCCAACTATCCCAGTTTAAATTCCCTCGTCCCTTGAGGTTTTAGTCCCGTGCTGTGTCCCGATATCTCAGTGTGAAGTTCTGTTACTAATGCTGCCCAGCTCTGCCCTATTGTTGTGTACAGATGACTCACCTGCAGATCCTGTGTTTACATGTAAATAACTGGCATTGATATGTGAATAGCAGCAGCATTCATATGTAAATAGAGGCAGTATTCATATGTATATCACGCCCCCCTGAGGTCATATCCACCATCACCTATACGGAATGCTGCCCACTGGGGGGAATAGGGGCATGCTGGAAATTGATCACACCCACCCTTCCCCCTCAGCACTGCCACTGATCCCAGGAGCCCTAGGATCCCTAGGAGTTTTCTGTCTATTAATGGGTCCCCTCACCTCCTCGCTCCATGGTGTGCAGGCAGTGAGGAGATGATGTTCTGTAACCTCTAGCAACCAATCAGTAAGCAGTAATGATGTGCACTAACCTCTAGCAACCAATCGGTGAGCAGTATTGATAGACAGTAATCTCTAGCAACCAATCGTCAAGCATAAATCATGTGCTGTAACCTCTAGCAACTAATCAGTGAGCGGTAACGATATACTGTAACCTCTGGCAACCAATCGCAATCGCTGCCTGATCTGATTCGGTAAACTGATTTTGAGTCTAGCTGCTATATATTGTATGTCTCAAAGCAGGTGGAGAGCGAAACTGCATGGAGGGGGGGCCCAAGAAAAATGTTGCCCGGGTCCAATCAATATTAAAGATGGCCCTGGTTTCCACCCACCTTTGTGTATTCCAAAAAATAAATAAAAAAAAACAGCATGAGAGGGCATCCCTCATAATGGCCACAGCAGATGTGTAGACTCAAGATTTCAGAAAGTGGACTGAACCTTTAAATAAGAAATGTAATTAGCTGCTAAAGTCATCTACTTCATTTTAGTTCTTAGTTCTCTTTTTTTCAGATATTGCAAAATAGCCTCATTGTTGCCTAATTTCCACAGTTATCTCTCATTTTTAGAAATTTTACACTTGCAAATTCGGATGCTTTTTTAGCCTTGGGAATTTTAGACGCCTATTAATAATTATTGGTTATTTTCGAATGAATGTGTTGGTGGGGGGACGGGATCATGCCATTATTACAGGGGGAGGCGTTTCTTCAATTTTGATTTCATTTCTCAATTAATCTCTGTTGCTTTTTTTTAATTCCACCACATGCAGGAAAAATGACAGCGTGTCACACACGGCTGCTAATAATTGCACAACGAAGGCCGTGTTTCAGCAAACAGCCACTTGGCAGCTGGTGATCCTTTTTCAATGCAGTTCCCTCCAAGTACAGACTTTAGCATCTGCTGCAGCCTGCAGCTACAAGTTCAACCCAGAAAGAAGGGAAAAAGGATTTCAGCCTAAACAGCTACTGTCACAGAAGGCAGACCTGGAGCATTAGAGGCTCACTCAAGGAAAAGAAAATCTGAACCAGGAAAAAAAAACAAAAAAAACGAGCTCATAGGCTCCATGCACACTGAAGCTCAAAAAAGCTTTTTCTGGACGCCAGATTGCTGGCAGAAAATGCTGGTTTAACCACATACCGACCGCGCTATAGTCAAAAGACGGCTACAGCGCGGTCGGCTTATCCTGGGTGGACGTCCTACGGACATCCTCCCAGAAACTTGTTCCTGCGCGCCCCCTGGGGCGCGCACTCGGGAACATCCGTGACCGCCGGATCCCGAGGACCCGGCGCATCACGGATCACGGTAAACGGCCGCTGATAGCGGCCGTTTACCACGTGATCGCTCCATCAAATGACGGAGCGATCAGATGTACACAAACCAGCGTCACGTCATGACGCCGGTTCCTCCCTCCCCTCTCTGTACCGATCGGTGCAGAGAGGGGGAGAAGCGCGCAGGGGGGGAGATGGGACCAGCGCTGTGGGCTGGATGTGTAGTGCCCACAGCGCTGGTCAGTGATAGCTACACTGCCACCACTGTGCAATGCTCTGCAACCATTGTGCAATGCTCTGCCCCCACTGTGCAATACTCTGCCACCACTGTGCAATGCTCTGCCACCACTGTGCAATGCTCTGCCACCACTGTGCAATGCTCTGCAACCACTGTGCAATACTCTGCCCCCACTGTGCAATGCTCTGCAACCACTGTGCAACGCTCTGCAACCACTGTGCAATGCTCTGCAACCACTGTGCAACGCTCTGCAACCACTGTGCAATGCTCTGCACCCACTATGCAACGCTCTGCCCCCACTGTGCAATGCTCTGCCCCCACTGTGCAATGCTCTGCAACCACTGTGCAACGCTCTGCAACCACTGCAATGCTCTGCAACCACTGTGCAATGCTCTGCCACCACTGTACAATACTCTGCCAACACTGTGCAATGCTCTGCCACCACTGTGCAACACTGCAACACTGCAATACACTGCCAGTACTCGCCAATACTCTGCCAATACTCGCCAATACTCTGCCAATACTCGCCAATAATCTGCCAATACTCTGCCAATACTCTGCCAATACTCTGCCAATACTCTGCCAATACTCGCCAATAATCTGCCAATACTCGCCAATACTCTGCCAATACAAATTTTAATAGAAACAAAGAATTTTTATTTATTTTTTTTTTACCAAATTTTCTGTATATTTAGATTTATAGCGCAAAAATTAAAAAAAACGTTTATGAGTGTTAATGATCGTTTATTGGCGTTTGGCGTTTTTTGGCTGTAAAAAACGTCACTTTGAACGCAAATTTCTGGCGTTCAGAAAAAAGCGCATAAACTCCACTGCTCATTAAAGCTAAAACACGTCCATGTGTGCATGGACACAGAGGCTAACATAGAGTGGAGTTTATGGGCTGTTAAAAAAAACGCCCAAACTCCAATAAACTGCAGTTTATGAGCTCCAGTGTGCATGGAGCCATATAGTGCAGCTGAAGGCTCTTCTTGATTGGTTCATACATTAAAGTGGTTGTAAACCCTTACAAACCACTTTGACCTACAGGTAAGCCTAGATTAAGGCTTACCTGTAGGTCCAATAAATATCTCCTAAACCTACATGGTTTAGGAGATATTTAGAAAAGAAAAGGCACCGCTATCTACTGCGCATGTGCCGTAGACAGTGGCGCGCAGGCGCACTGCGCATGCCGAGATTGCGGCGATATGCCGCTCTCGTGCGCATGCGCGGGAGTGATGTCATCGCCGCTCCAGCGAATGACAGCGCTGGAGCGGAGAGACCCGGAAGTCACTCCGGGTTTGATGGCGGCGCAGAAGATCCTGGATGAGGGACGCTTCGGGGGCTTCGTTCTCAGGTAAGTCATTCATAATGAGCTAGTATGCTATGCATACTAGCTCATTATGCCTTTGCTTGCAGGTTCCGTTTTTTTTTTTTTTTTTTAAATAGGCTTTACTTCTTTAAAGTGTATGTAAAGCTAAAAGTTGTTTCTTTAAAATTTTGGCTAGAGTATGAAAGGGTTAAAACAATTGTCAGGACCTTAAATCTGAACTCTGGTGATGAGGAGGGGGATATGTTCTGGACATGGTAGCGTGAGGAGAATATGCTCAGAAGCCCCTGCCATACCATTGCTTCTCCATGATTCCTCCATCTTCCCAGACTGGCAACATCATGCCTAAACAATACTAAGCCCCCCGTACACACGGTCGGAAAATTCAGACCACAAAATCCGTCTGATTTTTTCTGACGGATTTTGTCCGACACTGGTGTTGCATACAAACGGTCGGACAAAGTTGTCGGAAAATCTGATCATTCTAAACTCGGTGACGTTCGTTGCGTACGACGGAACTACGTAGAGGCTAGTAGCCAATAGCTTTGGTCTCGTAATTTAATCTGAGCATGCGTGGAACTTTGTCCGTCGGAATTCTCTACACACGATCGGTAAAAGTCTGATTGGATTTTATTGTCGGAAAATTTGAGAGCAGGAAATTCCGACGGAAAAAGTCCGATGGAGCCCACACACGGGCGGATTTTCCGACAACATGGTCCGATCGGACATTTTCCGTCGGAATTTCCGACCGTGTGTACAGGGCATAAGACTATTAAGAGCCTCCTGCAGATGACCTCCAGACCTGGCCATCACACGCTCATACTTCCCAACTTTTTGAGATGGGAAAGAGGGACACCTATCAGCAAAAGTATGCAGGCATAGGACACACCCCCTGGCCACACCCACTTAAAGGAGAATTGTACAAAAAAACAACATTGGTTAAAACCCACAAGTGCTTTTTTTTATCACTACTATTCCTTTATATTGGCTTTTGGAACTTACAAATGCAGCAATTTAGAAATCAGATGAAAGGTTTAGTGCTGGAAAACACTTTTTGATAGACAAAAAGTGCATTTTATATACAACTCTACAGGGACAAATGGGGTGGAATGAGGGACATTGCTCCAAATCAGGGACAGTCCCTCGAAATCAGGGACAGTTGGGAGCTATGCACGCTACCTTGTGGCATCAGCATGGGACCATAAGGGTATTGACATGGCATCTTGGGAGAAGTATAAATAAAGGCAAAACTTTTTTCGTTTTGGATAGTGTTTTTTTATTGCTGTCTGTGCCCATGTTAGGGAGATTCACCCTCTCTATTTATCCTGTTTACCATTATCATTGAAAGTGAAAGTAAAAGAAAATCACAATTTGGGTTGTCCCCAAAAAAGTAATAGTGGGGAAATCTTCCAATGGGGACACTAGTTCTGGTGACCTGGGAATCCCTAAGGAATTCCCTTACTTTGCAAGGATTTCCTCTCACTTCCTGTTTAGCTATGTGAAGGGAAATCTCCGCAACGGGAAACAGATGGCTAAAAAAAAAAAAAAAATCTGACAGGGGTTACAACTAGGGTTGCACCGAGTATTTGCCCGAGTAAATGCTCCCGATTCTTCACCCGATACCTTTGCATGCAGAGGCTCCCGGAAGTCAGTGTTCGGAGAAGGCGGAGCGAAGAGCGAGTCTTGGCACAGTGGAGAGCGAGTCCTTGCAGCGGAAGGTAAGCTGGCTGGGGCAGGGGTGTGGGCCGCAGCCGCATGTGCCGCCCATCAGAATCGGTGACCCCGGCCGTCAGAATCATTAACGGTGGTGACGGCCCGTGTCTCCGTCAGAGACACCGCAACGCTCATCTAGGTACACCCTGCACTCGGCCTCAGTAAGCCTGCAGTCACAAGGTGGCAGGGGACATCATGTTACACCCAGCCCATATAGTTCACTAACTAAATGGGCTGGGTGTAACAAGATGTCCGCTGCTGCATTCTGACTAGGCTTACTGAGGCTGAGTGCAGGGTTTAGCAAGATGGGCTCTTGTATACTCTTTATCGATTTTAATTTTATCATGCCAGGCTGACAGCAATTATTAGTGCTGCATTTCAGTGCCACTGCCTACCAATCAGTTCCACCTATCATTGCCCATAAGTGCCACCTATTAGTGCCCATAAGTGCCACCTATCTGTCCCACCTATCAGAGCCCATCAGTCAGTGTTACATACCAGTGCGACCTATCAGTGCCCATAAGTGCCACCTATTAGTGCCCATAAGTGCCGGCCATCAGTGCCCATCAGTCAGTGCCACCTATCAGTGCTGCAAATCAGTGCCCATCTGTAAGTGCCACATATCAGTGCCTATTAGTGCCACCCATCAGTGCAAGCCATCAGTGGCAGCCATTATTGCCGCAAATCAGTGCCCATCAGTCAGTGCCACCTATCAGTGTGGCATATCAGTGCCCATCAGTCAGTGCCACATATCAGTGCTGGAAATCAGTGCCCATCAATCAGTGCCACCTATCAGTGCCAGTTATTAGTGCTGCATATCAGTGCCCATCAGTACGTGCCACCTATCAGTGCCAGCCATCAGTGGCAGCCATCAATGCAGAAAATCAGTGGCCATCAGTCAATGTCCCCTATCAGTGCCTCATATCAGTGCCATCAATCAGTGCCACCTATCAGTGCCTAGCAGTGCCACCTATAAGTGCAAGCCATTAGTTCTGCATATCAGTGCCGTCATTCAGTGCCCATCAGTCAATGCCACCTATCAGTGGTGCAAATCAGTGCCCATCAGTCAATGCCACCTATCAGTGCTGCTGCATATTAGGGCCTTCTCATCAGTGTCACTGCCACCCCATCAGTGCCCTTCATTTCTGCCTCATCAGTGCCACCTAATCCTAGCAGTGCCCATCAGTGCAGCCTCATTAGCGTACATCAGTGAAGGAGAAAAAGTACTTATTTACAAAATTTTTGGACAGAAACTATAACATAATTATAAAAGAAGGTATTGTTTGTCTGGATTGTGCTTTGAAAACTGTCACTTGACATTAAAAAAAGTATGGTGAGTACTTGAAAAAAAGTATCGGTACTTGTACTCTGTCTTTAAAAATGGTATCAGTGCAACCCTAGTTACAACCTTCCCTTGCTCTATCAAAAATGAAAAAAAAAAAAAGTTTTGCCTATAGTTCTACCAATTTTTGATCTTAATTTTCTTCCCAGCCAGCACACAATTAGCAATAATGACAGCTTGACAAAGGCTTATCTAAATACCTCCTAAACGTGTACCATTTAGGAGATATTTACATTACATGCAGCCAGTTACTTTACTGGCGAATACGCTCTGAAGGAACGGCCACCAGAGCCATTTCTTCTGATGCCGCGTACACACGAGAGGACTTTTCGACAGCAAAGGTCCGACGAAACGAATCCGTCGGACAATTCGATCGTGTGTGGGCTCCATTGGACTTTTGCTGTCGAAAAATCCGACAGACTTTAGAAATAGAACATGTTTTCAATTTTCCTGCCGGAACTCCGCCAGACCCAATTCCTATCGAAAAATCCGCTCGTCTGTATGCTAGTTCGACTGACAAACGAAGATGCTAGGGCATCTATTGGCTACGAACTTCCTCATTCTAGTCCGGTCGTACGTCATCACGTTCGATCCCATCAGAATTTAGTGTGATTGTGTGTGGCCAAGTTCGTTCATTCAAAAAGTTAGTCGGAAGTCCGTCGGACCTAGTCCGTCGAAAAGGCCACTCGTGTGTACGCGGCATGAGCCCTGTGCCGCGAACGGCGGCTCTTGTGCGCATGCGTGGGAGTGACATCATTGCGGTTCCGGCCAGTCACTGAACCGGAGTCCGAAATTATGCACTGTAGAGATGAAAATGTATTCTACGTTCCTCCTTTGACTGCTGTTAATTAGGGATGAGCCGAACACCCCGGGTTCGGTTCGAACCAGAACCTTCGAACGGACCGAAAGTTCGCGCAAATTTTCGAACCCTATACGTTATAATGGACGCGAACGTTCGAAATCAAAAGTGCTAATTACAACGGCCAATATGCATGTTAATGTCATAAAACAGGTTTGGGGACCCGGGTCCTGCCCCAGGGGACATATATCAATGCAAAAAGAACTTTTAAAAACTAACGTTTTTTTGGGAGCAGTCATTTTAATGATGCATAAAGTGAAAAAAAAAAAGTGAAATTTTCCTTTAAATATGGTACCTGGGGGGTGTCTAAAGTATGCCTGTGAAGTGGCATGTGTTTCCCGTGTTTAGAACTGTCCTTGCACAAAATGACATTTGTAAAGGAAAAAAAGAAGCCATTTAAAACCACTTGCGGCTTTAGGTTTGTTCTTAAGTAGAATCTGAACAGGTACATTATGAAGTGTAGCTCCATCCCAAAAAAAATCTATTTTTAAGCTTTTTGGAGAACATAGGGAGGGGTTATCACCCCTGTAACATTTGCTGTCTTTGCACATCTGTTCAGAACATGTCACCTCACTTTCCGTCCCAATGACAAATGTTTTTGGAAAAGTGGGGTTTTAATTGAAACAAGGATTGGTGATAAAGTATCAGTAGAGAGGAGATACCTTTTTCCCAAATTAAATCTAACAGGATAGAATTTCCCTTCCTAGGGGTAGATTTCCTCTCACTTCCTGTTTTCTCTTTCCATTTGCAAGTAGGAGTCGTTTGTAAGTTGGATGTTTGAAAGTAGGGGCCTGGCGTATATACTCTGCAGAAATTTGCCCTATTAGATGTTGGTGTAGCCACAAGACTGGTGGGCACAGGAATGGGCCCTGCTATGAGTTAATAGATCAAGATTTGTAATTGCATGCACCTGTTGAACAGGGCAGAAAAATTGGGGGTGGTGGTGGTGGTGGACGGTGTTGCCACAAGACTGTAAGCTCTCACAGTTACTCTTGGTGGGCGCAGGAATGGGCCCTGCTGTGAGTTATTAGATCAAGATTTGTAATTGCAAGCACCTGATGAACAGGGCAGAAAAATTGGGCCTTTGGCGGTGGTGGTGGACGGTGTTGCCACAAGACTGTAGGCCCTCATAGTTACTCTTGGTGGGCGCAGGAATGGGCCCTGCTGTGAGTTATTAGATCAAGATTTGTAATTGCAAGCACCTGATGAACAGGGCAGAAAAATTGGGCCTTTGGCGGTGGTGGTGGACGGTGTTGCCACAAGACTGTAGGCCCTCACAGTTACTCTTGGTGGGCGCAGGAATGGGCCCTGTTGTGAGTTATTAGATCAAGATTTGTAATTGCAAGCACCTGATGAACAGGGCAGAAAAATTGGGCCTTTGGCGGTGGTGGTGGACGGTGTTGCCACAAGACTGCAGGCCCTCATAGTTACTCTTGGTGGGCGCAGGAATGGGCCCTGCTGTGAACTATTAGATCAAGATTTGTAATTACCCGCCCCTGTTAAACAGGGGCTGAAAAATTGTGCCTTAGGCACTGGTGCTGGTGCCACAACACTGCAACCCCTCACAGAGACTGTACTTGGAGCACAGCAGTCACACGTGTTGCGAAGCATTTTTTTAAAAAATTGTAAGTACCCCGCCCCTGTTAAACAGGGGCTGAAAAAATTGTGCCTTAGGCACTGGTGCTGGTGCCACAACACTGCAACCCGGCCCTCACAGATACTGTACTTGGAGCACAGCAGTCACACGTGTTGCGAAGCATTTTTTTAAAAAATTGTAAGTACCCGCCCCTGTTAAACAGGGGCTGAAAAATTGTGCCTTAGGCACTGGTGCTGGTGCCACAACACTGCAACCCTCACAGAGACTGTACTTGGAGCACAGCAGTCACACGTGTTGCGAAGCATTTTTTTAAAAAAATTGGAAGTACACGCCCCTGTTAAACAGGGGCTGAAAAATTGTGCCTTAGGCACTGGTGTGGTGGCATGGATCATTGAGGAGGAGGAAGAGGATAGTCAGTGAACATAAGAGGACAGTCACTCAGCATCAGCATAGGCAGTCTTGAAGGGATGTGACATTAAAAATTATTCGGTTATATCCGCCTCAGGTGCCTGGTAGCTGGTGGTGATCCAAGACTGATTCATTTTGATGAATGTCAGTCGATCAACCGAGGCGGTGGACAGGCGCACCCTATGATCAGTCACAAATCCTCCAGCAGCACTGAATGTGCGTTCGGAAAGAACGCTGGAGGCAGGACAGGCCAGTAGCTCAATTGCATACTGTGCAAGCTCTGGCCAGTGATCCATCCTCAGGACCCAGTAAGCCAGAGGATTTTCGGTGGGAAAGGTGTCCAAGTCTGACCTTGCCCCAAGGTATTCCTGCACCATGTATATCAGACGCTGGCGATGGTTGCTGGAACCGATCATACCTTGGGGCTGCGGACTAAAAAATTGTCTGAACGCATCGGTCAGACGTCCACCTTCCCCACCGCTCCTTCTGCCACTGACCGAAGCCTCAGCAACTCGTCGCCCAGGACCAGGAGTTTGTAGCCTCCCAGTTTCTGGGAACGCGTTGCACAGACCTTTCTGCAAGGCCTCCCTGAGATGTCTCATCCTCTGCTCCCTCTGCGACGGCAAGATAAGGTCCGCAACCTTACCCTTGTACCGCGGATCAAGGAGAGTGGCCAGCCAGTAATGGTCCCTCTCCTTGATCCGAAGAACACGAGGATCCTTCCGCAGGCTTTGCAGGATCAGGGAGGCCATGCAGCGTAGGTTAGCTGAGGCATTCGGTCCGGAGTCTTCTGGGTCACTGAGGATGACATGATCGCCAGCCACCTCCTCCCAGCCACGTACAAGTCCACTGGTTTGTTGGGACTGTACATCATCCCTAAAAGACTGCTGCTGCTGATGCTGAGTGCCAGGCTCCACCTCCATGCTCACACAATCCTCCTCCTCCTCCTCCTCCTCCTCCTCATCCTCTTCCTGTGTGATGGGTGGGACAGAAGGAACACTGTCCGGATAAAGGGGGCCTTGAGAGGCAAGGAAGTCCTCCTCTTCCTGCCTCTGTTCTGCCTCAAGTGCCCTGTCCATTATCCCACGCAGCGTATGCTCCAACAGGTGGACAAGAGGGACAGTGTCACTGATGCATGCACTGTCACTGCTCACCATCCTCGTGGCCTCCTCAAATGGTGAGAGGACAGTGCATGCATCCCTGATCATGCTCCACTGACGTGGGGAAAAAAAACCAAGCTCCCCTGACCCTGTCCTGGTGCCGTAGTCGCAAAGGTACTCATTGATGGCCCTCTGCTGCGTGTGCAGTCGCTGCAGCATGGCCAACGTTGAGTTCCACCTGGTGGGCATGTCACATATTAGGCGGTTCTTGGGCAGGTTCAGCTCCTTTTGCAGCTCAGTCAGCCGAGCACTGGCATTATAAGATCGGCGGAAATGCACACAGACTTTCCTGGCCTGCCTCAGGACATCCTGTAAGCCTGGGAACCTGCCCAAGAACCGCTGCACCACCAGGTTGAGGACGTGAGCCATGCAGGGCACATGGGTGAGCTGCCCCTGTCGCAGGGCAGAGAGGAGGTTGATGCCATTGTCAGAAACGACCATTCCTGGCTTAAGCTGACGTGGCGTCAACCACCTCTCGGCCTGCCCCTGCAGAGCTGCCAGAACCTCTGGCCCAGTGTGGCTCCTGTCCCCCAAACACACCAGCGCAAGCACGGCATGGCATCTTTTTGCCTGCGTACTTGCGTAGCCCCTTGTACGCCTACGGAGCACCGCTGGTTCCAAGGACAGAGCACTGGAGGAAGAAGAAGAGGAGGGGGTGGAGGAGAGAGGTGTGTCACAACCAGTAGCAGTAGTCGCGTTTTGGAGGCGTGGTGGCGGAACAACCTCCAACACTACTGCACCTTGTCCTGCATCCCTCCCAGCTGCCAATAGAGTGACCCAATGGGCCGTGAAAGAAAGGTACCGTCCCTGTCCATGCCTGCTGGACCATGAGTCAGCGGTAATATGCACCTTACCGCTGACCGCCCTGTCCAGCGAGGCATGGACATTGCCCTCCACATGCCGGTAGAGAGACGGAATCGCCTTCCGCGAGAAAAAGTGGCGTTTGGGAACCTGCCACTGAGGAACCGCACATTGAACAAACTCACGGAAGGGGGCCGAGTCTACCAACTGAAAAGGCAGCAGTTGAAGTGCTAGCAATTTAGCAAGGCTAGCATTCAACCGCTGGGCATGTGGATGGCTGGGAGTGTACTTCTTTCTACGGTCCAGCAGCTGGGGCAGGGAAATTTGCCTGCTGCAATCGGACGTCGGTGTACTGCAAGTACTTGGTTGTGACACACCTAATTCTACACCTTCAGTCCTCTCAAAGCAGCTTTCAGAGAGGACTGAAGGTGTAGTGGGGATGGAGATCCCAGCTGAGGAGGAGCAAGGAGAGGTCCGCTTAGTTCTTTGGTGTGGGTCTTTTATGTGTGCCTGCCAACGAGCTGCATGGCAGGTCGCCATATGTCTGGTCATGCTTGTCGTGCCCAAGCGGCTGATGTTTTGGCCACGCGAGATACGCTTGAGACAAATATTGCAAATAGCAGTGGTGCGATCTGCTGCACTCGTCTCAAAAAAGGCCCACACCAAAGAACTTTTCTGATAACGTGCAGAGGCAGCGCCCTGCACAGGCGGAGCTCTGCGGTGTTGTACAGTTGCTGTGCTGGCCTCTACCTGGCCTCCAGGGGGCATCCTGCCTCGTTGGACATGTGACGCCGCATCCTCCTCCTCCTCGTCCTCCTCCTCATCCTCTCTCCCTTGAGGCACCCACGTGGAGTCAGTGACCTCATCATCCCCTCCCTCTTCACCACTAGAGCAAACCTGGCAGTAAGCTGCAGCTGGTGGAACAGTACTGCCAGATTCCTCAAGCTGGGTATCGTCATCGAGCCTTCGAATCGTTGGGCATCCTCCTGGAGCATGTACCCAACACTGTGCTCAAAGAGTTCGGGGGACTCCTCAGGAGGACATGGTGGGTCTAGGGAAGGGGTGGCTGATGATGCTCTGTCAGTACCCTGAGCCTGGGTGAGAGAGGATGAGGAGGATGAGGAGGGCTTGGTCATCCATTCTACCAAGCCTTCAGCATGATGCGGCTCCACATGTCCAGCTGCCGAAAACAAAGACGCGCGTGTCCCATGGCCACGTGCTGATGACGATGCACGACCACGTCCACGTCCACGGCCACGTCCACTAGAAACAGAGCCTGCCTGCCCTGTGTTCTTGGCTCTGCACGCTCTGCCTCCCCTTGGCGGTCTTCCAGCCATTGTAGTCGGTAGTCCTGTGGGTGCTGCTGAGAAGAATATATAGGAGCTCTGTGTGATGCCACTAACACACTAGAAGTCCTATGGGTGCTTCTGCAAAGAAAATAGAGGAGCTCTGTGTGATGCCACTAACACACTAGAAGTCCTGTGGGTGCTGCTGAGAAGAATATATAGGAGCTCTGTGTGATGCCACTAACACACTAGAAGTCCTATGGGTGCTTCTGCAAAGAAAATAGAGGAGCTCTGTGTGATGCCACTAACACACTAGAAGTCCTGTGGGTGCTTATGCAAAGAAAATAGAGGAGCTCTGTGTGATGCCACTAACACACTAGAAGTCCTGTGGGTGCTTCTGCAAAGAAAATAGAGGAGCTCTGTGTGATGCCACTAACACACTAGAAGTCCTATGGGTGCTTCTGCAAAGAAAATAGAGGAGCTCTGTGTGATGCCACTAACACACTAGAAGTCCTGTGGGTGCTTCTGCAAAGAAAATAGAGGAGCTCTGTGTGATGCCACTAACACACTAGAAGTCCTGTGGGTGCTGCTGAGAAGAATATATAGGAGCTCTGTGTGATGCCACTAACACACTAGAAGTCCTATGGGTGCTTCTGCAAAGAAAATAGAGGAGCTCTGTGTGATGCCACTAACACACTAGAAGTCTGTGGGTGCTTATGCAAAGAAAATAGAGGAGCTCTGTGTGATGCCACTAACACACTAGAAGTCCTGTGGGTGCTGCTGAGAAGAATATATAGGAGCTCTGTGTGATGCCACTAACACACTAGAAGTCCTATGGGTGCTTCTGCAAAGAAAATAGAGGAGCTCTGTGTGATGGGACTAACACACTTCAAGTCTATAGGTGCTTCTGGGAAGAAAATAAAGGTCTGTGTGATGGGACTAACACACTTCAAGTCCTATAGTTGCTTCTGGGAACAAAATATAGGATCTCTGTGTGATGGGACTAACACACTTCAAGTCCTATAGGTGCTTCTGGGAACAAAATATAGCTCTGTGTGTGTGATGGGACTAACACAACACACTTCAAGTCCTATAGGTGCTTCTGGGAAGGAAATAAAGGTCTGTGTGATGGGACTAACACACTTCAAGTCCTATAGGTGCTTCTGGGAAGAAAATATAGCTCTGTGTGTGTGATGGGACTAACACACTTCAAGTCCTATAGGTGCTTCTGGGAACAAAATATAGCTCTGTGTGTGTGATGGGACTAACACACTTCAAGTCCTATAGGTGCTTCTGGGAACAAAATATAGCTCTGTGTGTGTGATGGGACTAACACACTTCAAGTCCTATAGGTGCTTCTGGGAACAAATATAGCTCTGTGTGTGTGATGGGACTAACACACTTCAAGTCCTATAGGTGCTTCTGGGAACAAAATATAGCTCTGTGTGTGTGATGGGACTAACACACTTCAAGTCCTATAGGTGCTTCTGGGAACAAAATATAGCTCTGTGTGTGTGATGGGACTAACACACTTCAAGTCCTATAGGTGCTTCTGGGAACAAAATATAGCTCTGTGTGTGTGATGGGACTAACACACTTCAAGTCCTATAGGTGCTTCTGGGAACAAAATATAGCTCTGTGTGTGTGATGGGACTAACACACTTCAAGTCCTATAGGTGCTTCTGGGAACAAAATATAGCTCTGTGTGTGTGATGGGACTAACACACTTCAAGTCCTATAGGTGCTTCTGGGAACAAAATATAGCTCTGTGTGTGTGATGGGACTAACACACTTCAAGTCTATAGGTGCTTCTGGGAACAAAATATAGCTCTGTGTGTGTGATGGGACTAACACACTTCAAGTCCTATAGGTGCTTCTGGGAAGGAAATAAAGGTCTGTGTGATGGGACTAACACACTTCAAGTCCTATAGGTGCTTCTGGGAACAAAATATAGCTCTGTGTGTGTGATGGGACTAACACACTTCAAGTCCTATAGGTGCTTCTGGGAACAAAATATAGCTCTGTGTGTGTGATGGGACTAACACACTTCAAGTCCTATAGGTGCTTCTGGGAACAAAATATAGCTCTGTGTGTGTGATGGGACTAACACACTTCAAGTCCTATAGGTGCTTCTGGGAAGGAAATAAAGGTCTGTGTGATGGGACTAACACACTTCAAGTCCTATAGGTGCTTCTGGGAACAAAATATAGCTCTGTGTGTGTGATGGGACTAACACACTTCAAGTCCTATAGGTGCTTCTGGGAACAAAATATAGCTCTGTGTGTGTGATGGGACTAACACACTTCAAGTCCTATAGGTGCTTCTGGGAACAAAATATAGCTCTGTGTGTGTGATGGGACTAACACACTTCAAGTCCTATAGGTGCTTCTGGGAAGAAAATATAGCTCTGTGTGTGTGATGGGACTAACACACTTCAAGTCCTATAGGTGCTTCTGGGAACAAAATATAGCTCTGTGTGTGTGATGGGACTAACACACTTCAAGTCCTATAGGTGCTTCTGGGAACAAAATATAGCTCTGTGTGTGTGATGGGACTAACACACTACAAGTCCTATAGGTGCTTCTGGGAACAAAATATAGGAGCTCTGCCTGCCTGCCACGAACACACTACAAGTCCTATAGGTGCTTCTGGTAACAAAATATAGGAGCTCTGCCTGCCTGCCACGAACACACTACAAGTCCTATAGGTGCTTCTGGTAACAAAATATAGGAGCTCTGCCTGCCTGCCACGAACACACTACAAGTCCTATAGGTGCTTCTGGTAACAAAATATAGGAGCTCTGCCTGCCTGCCACGAACACACTACAAGCCCCTCTTTCTCAATCAATCTTTGTAACTGAATCTATCTAACTCAATCTCTGTAAGTGAATCTCTCTACCTAACTAAATCCAGCAGAGTGTCACAGAATCAGCCTGCTCAATCTGCGCCGGAACAGCATGTGACCGGCGCAGACGGCGTGGCGGCCTTTTATAGGGGGGGGGCGTGTACTACAGCCCCTGAGCTGTAATTGGCTACAGGCGTCCTGCCTGTAGCCAATTATGGCTCTTCGAGTTTCCGGGGCTGTGATTGGCCAAGCATGCGGGTTCACAGTGCATGCTTGGCCAATCATCAGCCAGCAATGCACTGCGCCGGCCGCGCCGGCCGCAATGCATTGCGGGGCCGCTCGCATCACACGAACGTGATGCGAGCGGCCAAAATAGTTCTGGGCTCGCCGAGCAAGCGAACGCCCGGTGCTCGATGCGAACGTGGGTTCGCATCGAGCACCGGGCCCATCCCTACTGTTAATGGCTGCTAGATCTCAGATTGGGCTCCCACTGACATCTCTTGACTCCACTATCAATTGGGAACCAACAGAAGTTCTGGATCATGTGATCACATGTAAGTTAAATGTTATGCAACAAAAATATAGCCTTCAGTTTGCAGGTGCCACTGCGGTCTGAAGTTTGTAGTGTGCCTCTGTTTAATCCTGTTAGAGTAAGCTACAATTACAGTATTAAAACATAATACATAATACAATGTAATATATATATAGGAGAATTAGGTACCTTTGTACCTAATTAAAGCCTTATGTGTCCCTCAAAAATAAAACGTAAATTTAAAAAATGTAATGTAAAATAAACAAAATTTTAAATAATTTTTGATAAGCAAATTAGCAACTAAGGTATAGTTAATTAACCAATGAATACGAGCATTTCTGGTGTTTTTTTCAGGGTAAATTGTATCTGAGGGTTATGAAAGCTCCTTTCTAGTATCTAGCCCCCTCATTAGCAAAATGATTTTATGCTTTTTTCATAGCAAGAAAAAAAAAACACAGTGAAAAATAAGAAGAATGTAAAGCAACTATACACAAATAACAATCAAATACAGAAACAAAAAAAGGAAAAAGTAGAACTGAAATACGTAGAGTGTTAAGCATTAAATGAATGAAACTATACTACAAGCAAAAGAAAAAAAACATGAATTTTTTTTTTGAAACAGTGTGGATCTCTCTTTTTTTATTTTTTTATTTTGCTTAAAGCAGAAGTTGAGTCATTTTTTATCTTTACATATATTAAATCTTCAGCCCTTGTTGTTGTTTTAACTTTGGATAGTAATTATTTTTTTTTTTCCGCCAGTAAATCCCTTATACAGCCCACTTCCTGTTTCTTGTCTGGTCATTAGCCTAGGCTTATGACATCATTCACAGCTCTCTCTCTCTCACTCTCGTGAGAGTTTGTCAGGAAGGGAGGAGGGGTGGCTCATAAGAGGGCCAATGAGAGCTGCAGAGCTGGAGGTGTGCCTCTGTGTGTCTGTGTAAATCCAGGAAGTGAACAGGGCAGCAGCTTCATCTGCCCACAGTTAAAATGGCGGCAGGCAGACTCAGTGGAGGGAGATTTCTGCAGCATATTTGGCAAGTACAGAATCACAGTATATAGAAAATAATATGCAAAGTGGTTGGAGGGAAGCTTCAGAATTTCAAATACATTTTTATTACAAATTGTGTGAGCGGACTGCAGTTCCTCTTTAACTACTTCCCACCCGGCCACTGTATATATACGGCCGGGTGGGAGCCGTCTACTTCTGATCGGACATTCCGGAACGTCCTTCAGAAGTAACGGGATCGCGCGCGCAGCGGCGCAATCCCGATGCGCCCGTGTCACCCGGACACGCCGCATCTCGGATCGGCAGGAGGGCTCTGTGATTGGCCCTCCTAAACACATGACGGCCGTGTCCAATCACACCCGTCATGTGATGTAAGCAAACAGCCGGTTGCTAGGCAATCGTCTCTCCTCTCCTCACACGGAAGTAGTCGATGAGGAGAGGAGAGCGGATCACTGCAGCTGGCTGGTGATCAGTGAGTATTAGCTGTTTTTTTTACAGCTTTTTACTCACTGATCACCAGTCTAGTGTCAAAAAACACAGTAAAACACACATGTCCCCACACATGTCCCCAAAACACGCATGTCCCCAAATAAAAATACATGTCCCCAAATAAAAATACATGTCCCCAAATAAAAACACATGTCCCTAAATAAAAACACATGTCCCCCACATATGTCCCAGTAAAATCACATGTGCCAATGATTATCTGCACACATATGTCCGTGAGCACCTGCACACTTGTGTACATGATCATTTGTGTACATATGTCCGTGATCACGCAAACCAATTATTATACACTTAATGGAATTTTTTTTTTACTAAAAACATGTAGCAGAATACATTTTGGCTTAAATTTATGACAAAATTAGATTTTATTGGATTTCGTTTAAAAAAGAAAGGAGAAAATATATATTTTTTTAAAAATTTCCGCTATTTTTTCGCTTATATCGCAAAAAATAAAAAACGGAGTTGTGAATAAATACCACCAAACTAAAGCTCTATTTGTGCAAACAAAATGATAAAAATTTCATTTGGGTACAGCATTGCATGACCGCGCAATTGTCACTGAAAGAGCGAGAGCGCTGAAAGCTGAAAATTGGTCTGGGAAGGAAGGGGGCGAAAGTGCCCTGTATTGTAGTGGTTAAGCAGCTCAATGAACAAAACAGCGAGTTTCCTCTGCAACTAAAGTTAATTGAAAGAAAAAGTAGTAATTTAATAGCTGAATCAATTCCGTTCTCACCCCTACTTCTGACATTGACCATTTCCATCCCCAAGATATAACTATCAATGGCCCAGTCTCACCCAACCAGCGTATCGGCCAAAAAAGGTAGGAGCCATTCACAACCACCCTTTCGTAGCTGACCCAATAACATTGATGCAGTCATTCAAGAGAATACTATTTCTTGATGGCTTTTTCGGCCCACGTTGGCTTGAGCACAACTTCACACTGTCTAATTATGGTGAGATCTCGGAGCAGATTTCCTGGGCATGCATCGTACATGGCAATTTTCTTCTTCAAGCACCGAAGACGTAATTTATAGTAATTTTATGGCGGTTTGTGTGAAGCCGTAGAGCAGATAATTGGCTGGTTTGTTCCTCTATCTTCCCAAAGCGTCTTGTCATTTATTGCGGACTTTGTTTCTGTGTTGACATTCGGAGAAACAAACAGCCGGTGTGAGTAAATAAGCTAGAAAGAAAGTAGTGTGGAGGAATACAAAACATAAGGAATAAATATAAGATATCACCTCAACTGTTAGGGGCAATTCATATGTTAAAATGTATTGACGCATGAGTATTATTGCACGTGTTTTGGTGAGTTGATGCACGTTATGTTTAGGAAGCCCATTCAAAAATCAAAACATAATGCACTTGTATTTTTTTGGGGGAAAATACACTGCATCCATCAAATGTTGCACCCTCTGAGATAGGTTGCTTGGAAAGCTAGATACCATATATACTCGAGTATAAGCCGACACGAATATAAGCCGAGGCACCTAATTTTAGTACAAAAAAATGGGAAAACGTATTGACTCAAGTATAAGCCTAGGGTGAGAAATGCGCAGCTACTGTAAGTGGAAAAGAGGGTCAACAATGCCCATTTGCAGCCTCACTGTGCCCATTTGCAGCCATAGGTCCCCCGAACTTCAAACTTGGTAGTTAAGGGTTCATAGATGCCCTCTAGCTGCAGCCATTTGGGGTCTCTGGACCCGAAGGGTCCCGAAAATGACACTGTTGCAGATGGACACAGTTGACCGAATTTTGGGACCCGTATCTCGGGGCCACTTGGTGCTAGGAACCTTGGTGCTCAAACTCAGTGGAACTAGCACTACAACATATCCAGATAGGGTTCCTAGCTCCAAGTGGCCCCGAGATACGGGGCTCCAAATTCGGTTCGTAAAATGTCAAGCACTTTTCTGCAGCAGAGAATGACATTTTCTGAACCGACTTTGGGGCCCCGTATATATACGGTAAATGTAATGCCTTTTGTCCCAACTGTAATCAGCGGAGAAGTTTGTGATTGCTTTGGGTTATTCTGAGCTTACTGGACGCAGGTTTGATTGTTTCTCCTGCCTTCTGGAGGATTCCAGAATGCAGCGGACTGGAAAGGCAAATCAGCAACCTGAATATTTATGTTGCCTTAGTTGATCCCTGGGGGAGGGTGCCCAGAAGAAGGCTGGAGAGTGAATAAATGGTCTGGGGTCTGGAGCTGTCTGGTTCTTGTCCAAGAGGAAGTGATCCCAGCCTAAAGAGATGCTGCTATTTTAGGCAGCCCAGCTGATATCCTAGTTTTGCTCATCGAGGTTCAAGGTATGCAAAAGCTGGGGGGCCTGTTTGCTGAAAATCTCTGAAGCCAAGCAAGGGATTTCACAGAGGATCCGGTCTAGAGAGTTCACTAGGGAAATGTCTGTCTGATATTGGAAGGAGGCATCCAAGTATCCAGGGACATTGTGAGCACAGACCTGAGTGCAGGATAATGGTGACTGTTGTTGCTGCTATTCCTTCTGTGTCAGTACTAGTGCTTTCCTGGCCTGGGATATTTGTAATGCCCCGTACACAACAAATGTTGGATGTGAGCTTGTTGTCGGAAAGTCCGACCGTGTGTATGCTCCATAAAACATTTGTTGTCGGAATTTCCGCCAACAAATGTTTGAGAGCAGGTTCTCAAATTTTCCGACAACAAAACTTGATCTTGATGTTCGGAATTTCCGACAACATTTGTGTGACCGTGTGTATGCAAGACAAGTTTGAGCCAACATCCGTCGGAAAAAAATCCACGGTTTTGTTGTTGGAATGTCCGATCGTGTGTACGCGGCATAACAGTGTCTCAGTGCAGTCCTATTTCTGGGCTATTACTAAAGGGGACTGTCCTGAGGAGTAGCACCAAATTAAAGAGTGTCCTCTCATTGCTGTTCAGAGTTAATCGAGTATCCCACAGTTCCCTATGCTCTATCCAATTTTATTCAGCAATACATTTCAGAAAAAAAAACAATCCCTAGACTTAATTCAGACATAAAGAGTGACTGTTGCTGTGTACCTGGCTGCCGCTGCACTAAGTTGGTAGAGGAACCTGTGGCAAATCAGCGACCCTTACGGGGGTGAGCACTACATACATCTAAATATTGTGCTATGCTTTAGCTTAGGTGCCTTTCCTTATATTGTATACGTGCATCGGGTTGACATTTGGAAGTAATTTTCTTCAAGAAAATAATTTAAAGTGGACCTAGTATCCAATATATGTTTCACAGGTACATCCAAGCTAAGCAGTGAATACTGGTAACATTATTTACCATATATTACTTCCTAGCTACCTAGGGCCCTTGCAGGCAGGCTTTATGATCCGGTCTGCATGAAAAACTGATTGGAAGCTCCATGTAGCTCTATGGACAGGTGGATGTCAACGGACTTGTGATTATTTACTGCTGCCTACCTTCGAGTCTGTTCAGGCCTAGAAAAAAAATGCATCCTTTTCCGTTTTTCTGGACCTAAACATGACAGATTGAAGGTAGCCTGATGTAAACACACAACAGAGTCTGAAAGTAACAAGGGGAACTCTGGACAGCCGCACACCAGACGAAGATGAAAAAACAAATGGATTTATTAAAAACAGGAATCACATCAAAGTCCAAAAACACAGCATAACAGGGAAGGGGGGGCACACAGCTGACGCGTTTCACGCTAAATACAGCGCTTACTCATAGTCTGTTTACATTTGGCCACCCATAGAGCTGTCATCGGTCCGCCCTTGTCCACCAGGCACTGACTGAAATGGCATGGATGTCAAAAACCAACATCTGTCCCCTTTGGCTCTAATTCAGCAGGGGGTTTTTACACAGATTCTGCTCCATGTGAAAGGAGCCTTACAAAAATCACAGTACATCCCCTGACAATACCTTTATCTGCTATTTATTCCAGAAGGATGGTGCCATCTTTTTTCAGGCATATTTTGTGGTCAGCATCTACTTCCTGCTCAGGTGCCGCCTCCGAGATAACACAATCATGGAAAAATTACCCTTTCTCAACCTATTTTTTTTCTAGAAGGAACCCTTGAAATAATAGTCAGGTCTTATGCCACGCACACACGGTCGGAATTCTCGTCGGAAAAAGCTCTAATGGTTTTCCCGTCGGAATTCCGACGGAATTTCGCTCAAACTGTCTTGCCAACACACGTTCACACCAAATTCCGTCGGTCAATAACACCACGCCTTAAAAAAAAGTTTGACTGCACTATAAAAGGGAAGTTTAATGCTTCCGAGCATGCCTCGAATTGTTTCCGAGCATGCGTCGGAATTTTGCGTGTCGGAATTGCATACACGCGACCGGAAAATCTGATAGAAAGGTTTTCCGTCGGAAAAATTAAGAAAAGGCTCTCAATCCAAAGTCCGTCGGAAATTCCGACAGAAAAAGACCGATGGGCATACACACGGTTGGAAAATCCGATGAAAAGCTCCCATCGGACTGTTTCCATCGGAAATTCCGACCGTGTGTATGTGGCATTAGGGAACCCTGGTTAAAATTACTCAAGGTCAGTGTAAAGAACGTCCCTTAAATTGGTGGTCAGTGGGAAGAATGCTCCTTACATTGAAGGTCATTGGGAAGAATGTCCCTCACGTTGGTGGTCATTGGGAAGAATGTCCCTTACATTGGTGTTCATTGGGAAGAATGTCCCTCACGTTGGTGGTCATTGGGAAGAATGTCCCTTACATTGGTGATCATTAGGAAGAATGCTCCTTACATTAGTAGCCAGTGGGAAAATAATGTTCCTTACATTGGTGGCCAGTGAGAAGAATGCTATTTACATTGGTGTACAAATCGTAATAAAAAACGCAATTGGCGGGGTCCTGGTGACCAATATCGTTGGTCAATTCAGGTAACAGGTTACCGGCTCACCTAATACTGTGGTGTTCCTTATCAAAACAGAATAAGTAGTCAAAATAAAAGTGGAGTTGGAATAGGACCCAAGGTGTCCTTGCCTTCAGTTAAGGCAAGGACACCTTGGGTCCTATTCCCACTCCCCTTTTATTTACATTGGTGAACAGTGTGGAAAAATGCTTCTTACATTTGTTGTCAGTGAGATGAATGTCCCTTACATTGTTGGTCAGTGAGAATAATATACAGGTCTTAGGGAACCTTTGATAAAATTAATTTATCTAGGTCACTGTGAAGAGTGGCCCCTAAATCGGTGGTCAGTGCCTAAATCGGTGGTCAGTGGGAAGAATGCTCCTTACATTGGTGGTCATTAAGAAGAATGACCCTTAGATTGGTGGTCAGTAGGAAGTATGCCCCTTATATTGGTGATCAATGGGAAGAATGTCCCATACATTGATGGTCATTGAAGAATGTTACTTATATTGTTGGTTAGTTGGGAAGCATGCCACTTATATTGGTGATCAATGGGAAGAATGCCCCATACATTGATGGTCATTGAAGAATGTTACTAATATTGTTGGTCAGTTGGGAAGCATGCTCCTTATATTGGTGGTCTGTGGGAAGAAAGCTCCCCCTACAGTGGTAATCAATATCAGCGGCGGTGCGTCCATAAAGGGCTCAGGAGCGCCGCCCCCCTCTCCTGTCACTCTCTCTACTATGAATCTATATACGGTCACTGCTGACACACCCTATTCAGGTGTCTGGCCCCTTTTCGGTCACCTGAATTACAGCGGTGGGGGTATTTTTTGGAAACACCTGATTAGCGCCGTAGGCGCTAATAGGCGTCCAAAAAGGTGACAAGCGGGCGCAACGCTGTGCGTTCCTTGTCACTCAGCAGTATGTTAGCAAACTGAAGGAATTCGGTTTGCTAACATTGTACGGCCCCTTAGCCAATCAGGAGCACAGGTCTGTGTTACCTGTGCCCTGATTGGCTGAAACGACAGGCGCTGTGATTGGGCGCCTATCAGGCGTCCAATCATAGCAGAGGATGGAGCAGAGGAGGAGCGGGCAGGAGAAGAAATGGAGGACACTGATGCCGCCGTCACCCGAGACAAGGTAAGTGCAGGGCGGGGGGCACAGTGGCAGCTTCTTTGCAGGGACAGCTTTATTTTGAAGCGACTGCGTTTTATGGCAAAGTGGCAAAGTGGCTGTGTTTGATGGCAAAGTGGCTGCGTTTGATGTCACAGTGGCAAAGTGGCTGTGTTTGATGGGCACAGTGGCTGCATTTTAATGGGCACAGTGGCTGCGTTTTAATGGGCACAGTGGCTGCGTTTTGATGGGCACAGTGGCTGCGTTTTGATGGGCACAGTGGCTGCGTTTGATGGGCACAGTGGCTGCGTTTTGATGGGCACAGTGGCTGCGTTTGATGGGCACAGTGGCTGCGTTTGATGGGCACAGTGGCTGCGTTTTAATGGGCACAGTGGCTGCGTTTGATGGGCACAGTGGCTGCATTTTGATGGGCACAGTGGCTGTGTTTTAATGGGCACAGTGGCTGCGTTTGATGGGCACAGTGGCTACGTTTTAATGGGCACAGTGGCTGCGTTTGGTACAGTGGCTGCGTTTTAATGGGCACAGTGGCTGCGTTTGGTACAGTGGCTGCGTTTGGTACAGTGGCTGCGTTTGGTGGGCTTTTTTTTTTTTCAGAATTTTTCAGTTTATTTGCGCCCCCCCCCCCCCCCCCCCCCCAAAAAAAAATTTGAGCACCAGCTGCCACTGATCAGTATTCCACCCCTACAGACAGCTAATAGGATTACTGATGTCATGCTGCTGGTTCTACCATGTAGTGTTTGCCTGAGAACTATGTAGGCACCATCAGGTGGGAGGTCAATCAGTCACAGCTCAAGGGTCCCCTAGCAACCTCTGGAACACTTGGGTTCCATGGACCCTGGTTGGGAATGGCTGATGGTAATTGTGGTGCCTGTGCAGTTATTGGCTGTGTTCATAAAATATAAAGATCAGCCCCTGCTGCAGTTGGATGCATCTCAGCCAAGGCAAAGACAAAGCTTTGTAATATTAAGCATTGGAGTTTTTCTGAAATATTATATTAAATATGTGGCATATGTGGTCCACGTTTAGAAAGATAAATGTTTTCTTTTGTTGTATTTTTGTTTGTTATCCATAGACGTTGCATAACCCTTCCTCTGCATTGTGCAACGAAGAGTAGCAACTGTTTGCCAAGTTGCATTGTCATAGCAGGAAGGCTGATAGCTCTCTACCTGACCTTTCCAGTGTATCCTTCAATTAGGTTAATGCAGCTGATCCAAACGTAAGGGCCGCAGCACTCGAACTCCAAAAAAAAAAGAGAGCATCCTCATCTCCTATTAAGGCCTGACTCTTTGATTCATTTCTGGAAGGCAATCTGCTTTTCATCTACTCTACCTTTACTGGGAGCTGTCAGCACCGTCAAAGTGAATTAAGGCCCCGATTTATTTCTAAGGGCAAAACAGCTATTGCCGCCAATGTGAAGAGACTTCCTAAGACACATGCGGGACACATGTAAAGGCAACTTTTTTTTCGTTTCAGGATATATTGTTTCCAACTGTAAGCTTCAAGGGCTTGGAAGAAGAACTGACTGCAATGCTTGTGGCAACCCAGTTTTTTTCTCCTTTTATGTTTTAGTACTATAAAGTAGATGTAAGCCCTACGTATCAAGAACAAAAACACTTTCTTAGATTTTGGATATCACGTGGAGATTTAAAGCCCCTGTCAGTATTTTTTTTTTTCTAAATCTAGCTATCAATGTTCTATCAGAAAGATTTCCCTTGACTTCCTGTCCTGTAAGCTTAAAGCAGTATTAAACCCAAAAGCAAACATTAATTTATTATATTATAGCTTACCAATTTTTAGATGCAATAGCTGCAGTATATTGTGCATACCGTATATATACTCGAGTATAGGCCGACACGAATATAAGCCGAGGCACCTAATTTTACCACAAAAAACTAGGAAAACTTATTGACTCGTGTATAAGCCTTGGGTGAGAAATGCGCAGCTACTGTAATGCCCCGTACACACGGTCGGATTTTCCGACGGAAAATGTCCTATCGGACAATGTTGACGGAAATTCCGACCGTGTGTAGGCTCCATTGGACTTTTTCTGTCGGATTTTCCGACGGACAAAGTTTTATCTCCTGCTCTCAAATTTTCCGACAACAAAGTCCTATCGGACTTTTTACGATCCTGTGTAGCGAATTCCGACGGACAAAGTGCCACGCATGCTCAGATCACATTACAAGACCAAAGCTATTGGCTACTAGCCTCTACGTAGTCCCGTCGTACGCAACGAACGTCACCACGTTCAGAATGATCGGATTTTCCGACAACTTTGTCCGACCGTGTGTATGCAGCACCAGTGTCGGACAAAATCCGTCGGAAAAAATTTGATGGATTTTGTGGTCGGATTTTCTGACCGTGTGTACGGGGCTTAAGTGGAAAAGATGGTCAACTGTGCCCATTTGCAGCCTCACTGTGCCCATTGCAGCCATAGGTCCCCCGAACTTCAAACTTGGTAGTTAAGGGTTCATAGATGCCCCCTAGCTGCAGCCAAAGGGTCCCGAAATGACATTGCTGCAGATGGACACAGTTGACCGAATTTGGGGCCCGTATCTCAGTGGAACTAGCACTACAACATATCAAAAGATGGGGTTCCTAGCTCCAAGTGGCCCCGAGATACGGGGGGCCCCAAAGTTGGTTTGGAAAATGTCAAGCACTTTTCTGCAGCAGAGAATTACATTTTCTGAACTGACTTTGGGGCCCAGATACGGGGCCTCAAAGTCGGGTCGGAAAATGTCATTCTATGCTGCAGAAAAGTGCTTGACATTTTCCGAACCAACTTTGGGGCCCCCCGTATCTCGGGGCCACTTGGAGCAAGGAACCCAACCTTTCGATATGTTGTAGTGCTAATATAAGCCGGGGGGGGGGGGGGGGGGGGCATTTTCAGCCCAAAAAAATGTGCTGAAAAACTCAGCTTATATTTGAGTACATACGGTATACAGTATCTCACAAAAGTTAGTGCACCCCTCACATTTTTGTAAATATTTTATTTTATCTTTTCATGTGACAACACTGAAGAAATGACACTTACTACAATGTAAAGTAGTGATTGTACAGCTTGTATAACAGTGTAAATTTTCTGTCCCCTCAAAATAACTCAACACACGGCCATTAATGTCTAAACCGCTGCCTCTGAGGGCTTGCTGTAGAAATGGTCTAATGTAACTACATGACGATGAGAATAAGAACAATCCAGATCCTTGTCTTATCAGTTCTTGCCAAAGAATCTCTCATAGGGACTCTAGACCCGCAGCCTGAACTACAGATGGTTTAATAATACATTATTGGGCAAGTTTCCTTGGAAAAAAAAGTTGACTGTCATCCAGCCGTTCTCCAAAACTCTTCTGTCAGAACTTCCATTGGAGGTGGTAGTGAAAAGACAGATGGCATCTCAGGTCATTCCATAGACATCATCAGCAATTTCTTTAAAAAAAATTTACTAGAGGTTTTTAATTTGAAACCAAAGGTATTCCATATGCTATATTTTTATTAATTATGAGAAGCCTTTATTTATAAAAACAGATAATAAAGAGACAAGAGTATGGGGATCAAGAGTTTTTGCCTAAAGTGTCCAACAAAAAGCTTTCATTTTTCGAGAGAGTTGATTGACTTTATTCTTCAACAAAATCCTTCCCTTTCGTCTCCCGCAGCCTTCGATCGCGGCCTTCCGTCCGTCTCCCAACCCGCCCGCGTGGTGGTGATGGTGGTGATGCAAGTGAGGGGGGGAGGTTTGTTTGCCATCTCCCCCAAAATACTGAGCACCAGCTGCCAGCTGTTCCCTTTCCTGCAGATTGACAATGCTGCTGTCCAAGGGTGCCCTCAGTGCCCCTTCATCTAGAATGGGGGCACTCTTATACAGGAAGTGTGTTACTAAGCGGACCACCAGGTGAAAACAGAGGGAAAAATGCTTAAAAAAAGAAAAGCAATGCAGCCACCACATCTAATAATTGCTAAGCTGCAATATTTATAACATTTTTGGTTTTGGGTTTAATACCCCTTTAGGCCCCTTTCGCAGGGAAGCCTCCATCTTGCGGATTCTGCTTGCTTAGTGGGCGATCGCTCCGCCAATCCCAGCTGAGCAGGCGGATTACAGGTCCTGTCCGCTCCACTCACACAGTCCTGCTCTCCTCTATAGGGAAATCAGGTGGAAAAGGACTGCTTGTCCATTTTCATCTGATCCTATCCAATCCGCTGGACAGATGAAGAAATAGGACCACCATTCGATTTTGTGGCCAGGATCAGATGGGATGGCGGCGGGTGTCAGCGGACATGTGTCAGCTGACATCCGCCAATCCAAAGAGGAGACTGCAAGGTCTGATCAGTTCTGCTTGAAAAACTGACAGGCGGACCTGATCGGAAAGCCTGTGTGAAGGGCACCTTAACCGCTTGTCGACCAGCCACCATCATTATACTGAGGCCGGTCGGCATTATCCCCCAAGCCGTCGTAGCTATATGTCGGCACCTTTATGCAGGATAGCAGGCGCACGTTGCACTCGGGGGGTGCCGACGCTCGTGGCCGACGGTCACAATGACCGCTGGCCATGAGCGATCGCGGGCAAAAGAGGCAGAACAGGGATGTGTGTGTGTAAACACACACATCCCTAATTTAATTTACTATTTTTGTCAATGCTTCCGTGTGCCCCACTCAAAGCCCCCCCCCCCCCCCCCTTGCGCTTTTAACACACATCCCTGTTCTGTTCTGTGAGGAGTGACAGATTGTGAGTTCCTAATAGCTAGGAACCACGATCTGTCACTTCCTCTGTCAGTCCCCTCCCCCTATAGTTAGAAACACACACAGGGAACACAGTTAACCCCTCGATCGCCCCCTAGTGGTAACCTCTTCGCTGCCAGTGACATTTTTACAGTAATCAGTGCATTTTTATAGCACTGATCGCTGTATAAATGCCAAGGGTCACAAAAATGTGTCAAAAGTGTCCGATGTATCGCCGTCCTGATAAAAAACGCAGATCGCCGCCATTACTAGTAAAAAATAAAAATAATAAAAATGCTATAAATCTATCCCCTATTTTGTAGACGCTATAACTTTTGCGCAAACCAATCAATATAAGTTTATCGTGATTTTTTTTTACCAAAAATATGTAGAAGAATCCATATCGGCCTAAACTGAGAAAAAAATGGGGATATTTATTATAGCAAAAAGTACAAAATATTGTGTTTTTTTCAAAATTGTCGCTCTTTTTTTGTTTTTATAGCGCAAAAAAAAAAAAAAAAAAAAAAACGCAGTGATGATCGAATACCACCAAAAGAAAGCTCTATTTGTGGCAAAAAAAGGACGTCAATTTTGTTTGGGTGCAACGTTGCATGACCGCACACTTGTCAGTTAAAACGACGCAGTGCCGCGTCACAAAAAATGACCTGGTCATTGAGCATCTTACTGGGCTGAAGCGGTTAAGGAAGAATTCTAGGTATGGATATGTTACATAGGTACATGTTCCATCTTGGAGCAATGTTGATATGCATATACAGTAAATGTGCTGTTAAGACACTGCACTTATAAAAAATGGGAATTTAAATAAGACAAAAAAAACTAAAATAAAAATGCTTGTTACTCTAAAGCAAGGGTCTTCAAACTACGGCCCTCCACTTGTTCAGGAACTACAATTCCCATCATGCCTAGTCATGTCTGTGAATGTTAGAGTTTTACAATGCCTCATGGGATGTGTAGTTCTGCAACAGCCAGAGGGCCGTAGTTTGAGGATCCCTGCTCTAAAGTAGGGTGACCAGACATCCCCGGTTTCCGGGGACAGGCCCCAGATTGAGGATACTGTCCCCGGTTTTGTCCCCGGATTGGATTTGAACAGGGGCTGGGGCAATTTCAAAGACAGTCAGTGCAGAATTAAAAAAATAAATTCTGAATTTACACCACCCCTGCTCCACCGCACCTACTAACTTAGGGGGTGTATTTTTCCATTATCTGTGCCCCTATTGGATGATCATATACTGGTCAGAACGGAGGGACCATTTCTTCAGTTTGGGAGCCAAACAGCGGCATCCGGCGGACTCGGTGTCCACCGGTTTCCACTGAACGTTATGTACATAGGCAGAACGGTGGTCTGCCTATGTAAACAAGACAGATTGGCGTTCTGTCAGTATGGAAGACATTGATCCAACGCAGGTACAGGGATCTATGCCTTCTCTTTAGTGATAGCACCTCACCCAGAGTAAGAAAACACTTGTTAGGCACACATTTAACCCATTTGATTGCCCTAGATGTTATCCCCTTTCCAGCCAGTGTCATTAGTACAGTGACAGTGCATATTCTTAGCATTGATCACTGTATTAGTGTCACTGGTTCCCAAAAAGTGTCACTTAGTGTCCAATTTGTCCGCCACAATATCACAGTCCAGCTATGAGTCGGTGATTGCCGCCATTACTAGTAGAAAAAAAAGATGTCCCTGGATTTATTTTAAAAAATTTGGTCACCTTACTCTAAAGCTAAATTTTTTATACAAGCTAAAAACGAAATGTTTTCCCAAACACAGTGAAACAATCGTCTTACATATGTATATATAAATGTATCGCCAAACAATATAAATGAAGTGTAAACATACGCTTTGCTGTAATTAAACTGCAGAATTGGCAACCTAAGCCCCGTTCTGGGCCACGCTGTACCTACGATGATACTTCCAAACTTTTTTGGCACAGTGGAATCCTTTAGTATCGATATATTAAAAAATGGACCTGTGCCCAGACATTGCACACTAAAGTAATTCAATTTTCTAAAAACAAGCCATAAACAGTAAGCAAGCTTTCATTCACCTCTGTAGAGATATGGGTAGAAAAAATCTTCTTCAAAATTAGACATGTGCCATTAGTTTCGTTTTTTTTTTTTTCGTTTTTCGTTAAAATTCGTTATATTCGTTGATTCGTTATCGTACGAATGAACGAACGATTCGCTAAAAATTTTAATGAATAACGAATGTTCGAATCGAACGAATCCGAACAACAACGAAAATCCGAAAAATAACCAAATTAGAAACAACGAAACTACGAAAGAAGAAAATCCGAAAAACGAAAACAGGAACAACGAAAATGAAAATGAACGAAAAAATTCGTACATTCGTAACTTTTTTTTTTGTTGTTGAATTGGTAATTTTCTATGTCCCTTACAATGGCGCTGCTTAACGTGCTTCGAATGGATTGAACGAAAAAATTCGTACATTCTTAACTTTTTTTTTCGATTCGTAATTTTCCGTGTCTCTTAAAATGTAATAATAGCATACACATTACATAAAATTATGAATTTACGAATCTACGAAAACAATGTTACGAAAGTACGAATAAATCAATCTAACGAAAGTACGAATGTAACTAAATCTACGAAAATACGAATGCGTCCGAATTTCGAATAAACGAAAACTAAACTAACGGAAAAACGAATCAATGAAAAAATAACTCTTTACGAAAATACGAATCGTTACGAATACGAACACCGACGACTTACGAATTTACGAATCGCTACGAATCAATGGAAATGAAAGAAACGAAAATAAACAAATTTTTCTATTGTGCACATGTCTATTCAAAATACAGAGACACTGAAATCTAGCTATTTTCTACAGAAGCTGAATCTTGGCAACCTGCCCGCCTTCCAAAATGAACTGGAGGAGGCGTTTCAACTGTAAAAAATTGACCAAAGCCCCCGTTCGCAACGACGCAATTTGACAGGTCAAATCACATGTCAAATCGCAGCCTATTGCCGGAAATGGAAGCGGCCCAATCGGTGCAAAGCCAACTTTCCGGCGCCTCGCCAATTTCCAAAAGTAGTTCCTGCACTACTTTTGATGACTTCAGGGTCGACTTTAATAGACATCTGTGCATGAATGTGCACAGATGTCTTTCAAGTGGCCCCCCGAAGTTGGACTGAAATGCGGGTTTGTAGTTGTACGAGTTTAGATGAAGTTGCACGATTTCAAAACCGCCTTCAATGTGAACGAGGGTGAAAACGAACTTTTGAGCCTTTTTTGTGATCTTTGAGAATATTTGAGAATGAATTACTTCACATTAACTGCAGCTAGGGAGGTCATACTGTAGATCACATGTGAAATTGCCTCCAGGCTATTTCATGCAGCCCTCGCACCTCTCCGGCAGCTGCAACACCCCCCCTCTTCTTCGCACCCACCCTGTCTCAGAAGTCAGCAGCAGAAAGGAGGACAGAACCCCTCCTCCAGATCCTATGCTTCTCTGTGCAGCCGCGAAGAGGCTCATCTTTGCTCCACCGGTCTCAGCAGTTGGTAGCAGGAAGGAGGACAGATGTCCTCCTACAGATCTTTCTGTGCAGCAGCAGCACCCCTTCGTCTCTGCATCCCCTGGTCTCAGCATTCAGCAGACTCTGGCAGCTGACTCCAGCCCTCCTCCAGATCATGCACTTTTTGCTTCCCAGCTTAGCCCCAGCATTTTTCTTTGAATGTAAAGGAATGTAGGGGTCACTTGACTTCAGATGGTGGAGGGGCCCTTGACATCTTATGCAGGGGGGGGGGGTGCTCTGGACATCTAGTCTTACAGATACAACCAACTCTTAGAGGGCAACCATAATGCTGATGTGGCCCACAATAAAATTGAGTTTGATCCCCTTGCTGTAGATGACTTTGATTTAAAGCTCTTTTGTCTATTATCAGGACTTCCTACTGCACAACACTGAAATCCCACGAGACTGCATAATCACTCAGAGCTTCCTACTACACCCCATGTGACCATGTGACATCACATGAAGTGTAAACCTGGCCATCAGACAGCATTACTGCAGTCTTAACAGCTGAAGCTGATAAGACTGACATAGGCAAACACTAGATAATCGGCATAAGTAAATACTATGAAATAAAACCAGTCAGCTATGAGCAGGGAGCAGGGTTGCCATAGAAATGTTGGATTGAGAAGGAGGCTTGGTTAACAGTACAGGAACTGCTCAATGTAAGGGCGGAAATACACTCTACTGTTGACATAGAAAACAATACTTAAGATGGTGCTGCCTTACCCCTGGAAACAAGTTTCTTTAAAAATTTTAATTTACAGTGGATATAGTTTGATAATTACTTATTATAATGGACTAAAGGAAAAGAAGCATCAGCGTGGCAGAGTTTACTTCCTCTTTAAGTGCAATAAAGAAATAGAACAATCCAGATACTGGCAGAAAACATAGTCCAAAAATGGCATAGATTCAATATGAAAATTTCATGACTCCTCCCGAGTAATGCTCAGTTCTTTTAAGATCCTATTTCTCCTAACATCTTGAGACTGTGCACTAAACTCCCCCAAGGGGAGAATAAAGGGAAGGACCAAGACTTACTCTCTGTAAGTGATGAGGCCTGAAGCCTTCCTTTCCCTTTCAAGGAGAAGTGATCCTAAGCTTCAGCTCCATCCATCTTAAATGGGGCTACCCAGAAACCTCCAGCAGAAAGCGGTCAACACTCAGTGATGTAAGTAACTGAGTTAAAATAAACTGAGTTACCTAACTCAATTACTTTAGAGGGTAATGAGTAATCTAACTGATTACTTTTCCCCTCATGGTAACTCAGTTCCCATTACTTTGGCTTAGTTACCCCAATTTCATCTACCGCCACTAGATGGCAGTAGTGTAATTCCGGTGTCCTGCCGAAAAAGTTCCCCCGCCGGATAAGGACCCCCTGTACTGCGCAGGCGCAGGGCTTGCGCAGTACGAAAGACTACGGAGCTTCCGAAAATTGCTGAACCTAAACAGCTCTGAGTGAACTCTACACCGCGCAGGCGCAGTTAACATGTAATTGTATGAGGCGATGCCGCACGCTCCTGATGCTCGTGCTACTCTACAAGGGGTGTCTATCGTGTAACTAAGGGGCGGGTCTAGTATTACTGTAACCAAGGGACGCATTTATTATTATTGTTATATATCGAGCTCTGCCCATTAATTTAACATTCGCCCTCTTCTGTAGCCATCCGCCCCTTACACCATATAATAATAATAGACCCGCCCCTTGCTTACACGCTATAACAGATCTGCCCCTTGGTTAGAGTAATAATAGAGCAGCCCCTTGGTTACACGATATATAACAATAATAATAAATGCGCCCCTTGGTTACAGTAATACTAGACCCGCCCCTTAGTTACACATATAGAATATTTTAAAAAAAAGTCAGTTACTTTGCTGAGTAACTAATTACTTTTCCAATGTAGTAACTGAGTTACTAATGCAATTACTTTTTGGGAGAAGTAATTTGTAACTTAACTAATTACTTTTTTAAAGTAAGATGACCAACACTGTCAACACTTAACCCCTTCCCGCTGCCACCTCCAAGCCCTTTATAAGGATTGAAATACCGGAAGGCAGAGGTAGGCATTTTGACAATGTGAGCGTTGTGATTGGCTGTCACAATAGTCTTATAATCGATAGCTCCTGATCGAAAATATGCAACAGGAGCTTTCTGTGACCTTGTAGGTACTGTGCTGGGAACGCGCAGTGAGCTCGCTCTCAGCACAGAAAATTGTTTGCCTATAGACTTATATATGTGGACACTTTGTGTTAAAGCCCACCCGCTGAGAGGCAGTATATATGTGTTGCGGTTGCTGGGCCCCCCTTCTTAATTCCTACATGTGGACATCCTCCATGAGATGATCAGAGATTGTTGATGTTCTACAGGTTTGGTTGGAGACCATAAAAATACTGCACAAGACATTCAAAGTCGGGGGGACGTCACTTGAGACTTTAATGCACGTACACACAGTTGGAATTTTCGTTGGAAAAAGCTCTGATGGTTTTTTCCGAGGGAATTTTGCTCAAACTGTCTTGCCTACACACGGTCACACCAAATTCCGACGGTCAATAACACCACCACATACAACACATACAACATGTTCGATGGCACTATAAAAGGGAAGTTTAATGCTTCCGAGCATGCGTCGAATTGTTTCCGAGCATGCGTCGGAATTTTGCGTGTCGGAATTACATACACACCGTCGGAAAAATTAAGAACAGGTTCTCAATCCAAAGTCCGTCGGAAATGTCAACAGAAAAAGACCGATGGGCATACACACGGTCGGAAAATCCGATGAAAAGCTCCCATCGGACTGTTTCCATCAGAAATTCCGACCGTGTGTACGCGGCATTAGAGACCACTTCTATTGCAGCTCCTTTACAAATCAGTGATTCTGCTCTCTCTTCTGACTACTGGGGTCCAAGGGTCACACAACAAGTGAAAGAACCACATGTGGCCCTCGAAACTTAGAATGGATATCAAAGTCTATTTTATTGCTAAAAACCACATCAACGTAAAATAAAGTGCAGTCACCCAAGTTCAATCTCCCTAAAGAGAAATTCTTTACAATCCTCCTGGGTGAAAGGCATTTTCATTTTTTGCCTCGATAGTTTTCTGGACTTCTTGGATAAAACATTTTTATAGAAATGACCCTATACTTTCACATTGGCATGAAGGAAAAGATTGATGTCTCTTGGAACCTGTGATCACAACGTATAAGAAAGAATTGAATAAAATATTTCAACCTTGAGTTGGAAGTTTCAGTTTTGTGAGAACAGGGATCCAATAATGGCTCTAAAATTCATTACTGAGTCCCGAAGTTACCTATCAAGTATGCCAACTCTGAGCAGCCATATTTGCTAAGTGCTGACAGGTCGATCTGTCATTAGTCACGGTTTTAGGGTTCGGAACTTCTCGCTATTACAAAGTGAAACATTTTAACTGGAATAGGTGCCAGCAGTGGAGAAATTTGTCCTGTGACAGAACTAGCAAATCATTAAAGAGGTGTATCCCTTAACCACTTTCAGACCGGACCAATTTGCAGCCAAAGAACCAGGCCCCTTTTTGCGATTCGGCACTGCGTCGCTTTAACTGACAATTGCGCGGTAGTGCGACGTGGCTCCCAAACAAAATTGACGTCCTTTTTTTCCTACAAATAGAGCTTTCTTTTGGTGGTATTTGATCGCCCCTGCGGTTTTTATTTTTTGCGCTATAAACAAAAAAGCAACAATTTTGAAAAAAAAACGCATTCTTTTTTATTTTTTGCTATAATAAATATCCCCCAAAAATATATAAAAATCATTTTTTTCCCTCAGTTTTTAATTTAAAAAAATTGCAATAAGCGATTATTGATTGGTTTGCGCAGAAGTAATAGCGTTTACAAGATAGGGATAGTTTTATAGCATTTTTATTAATAATTTTTTTTAATTAGTAATGGCGGCGATCAGCGATTTTTATTGTGACTGCGACATTATGGCGGACACATCGGACATTTTTGACACATTTTTGGGACCATTGTCATTTATACAGCAATCAGTGCTATTTAAATGCATTGATTCCTGTATAAATGACACTGGCAGTGAAGGGGTTAACCACTAAGGGGCAGTGTAGGGGTTAAGTATGCCTAGGGGTGTGTTTCTTACTGTGGGGGGGGGGCGTGGCTGTCAGCTAGTGAATGCTGATCTCTTCTCCAATCATAGGGAGCAGAGATCTGCGTCACTAGTTGCTAGGCAGAACGGGGAGATGCTGTTTATTTCCGCATCTCCCCGTTCAGCCTTCCAGTGAGAAGATCGCGGCCTCACGGGGGTCCCGACCGCTAGGCAGAACGGGGAGATGCTGTTTATTTCCACATCTTCCCGTTCAGCCTTCCCGTGAGACGATCGCGGCCTCACGGGGGTCCCGACCGGTGCGGGAGTGCGCCGGTCCCGGCGCACTCCCGATGGCACGGCGGCATTTAAAAAGGGACTTATATATACGCCCTTATGCCTGTCCGTGCCATTCTGTCGACGTACATCGTCGTGCGCCGGTTGGGAACCGGTTAAAAAAAAAATTTAAGTTAGCAGCTACAAATACTGCAGCTGCTGACTTTTAATAATCGAACACTTAGCTGTTCCAGGGTCCAGCGATGCGGGGGGGTCGAAGCTCCGCTAGCCCCCCGATCCGCTCGCGCATGCCGCGCGCCGTGATTGGCCGCACAGTCATCTGGGACACGTGACAGGTCCCAGATGACTGGGAGCCCTTCCTGCACCGAGGGGGAGTGATGTCACCAGCCTAGGCTAGGCAGAAGGCAGACTACGATGGACCCCCTAGCAACATGCATTTAGAGGTATATAAAAAAAAAAATTCCAATTATTTTTTTTTTATTTTTTTTTGGATTTTTAAGCCTTTTTTGTTTTGTAGGGGGAAACGGGAATATTGAGCCTACCTTACCTACAATTTTTTTTTGTTTTGTACACATGCTAAATCTGCATTTTTTGGTAGAAATTACTGTAAGACTCCAATAAGTATACATTTTCTGAAAGTAGCAAAATGGTGGTAGTTCAATCAGCTTCCAGCTAAGCTTAATTGAACATGCTGAAGTTAGAAGCTGATTGGCTACCATGCACAGCTGCACCAGATCTGTGATCTGGAGCAGTGATCGCTGTCATGTGCTAGGTAGCCCCCCCCCACAGTTAGAATCACTCCCTAGGACACACTTAACCCCTTCATTGCCAGTGTCATTTACACAGTAATCAGTGCATTTTTATAGCACTGATCCCTGTATAAAAGACAATGGTCCCAAAATAGTGTCAAAAGTGTCCGATGTGTCCGCCATAATGGCGCAGTCACGATAAAAATCGCAGATCCCCGCCATTACTAATAAAAAAATAATAATAATAAAAATGGCATAAAACTATCCCCTATTTTGTAGACGCTCTAACTTTTGCGCAAACCAATCAATATATGCTTATGCAATTTTTTTTAGCAAAAATATGTAGAAGTATACATATCGGCCTAAACTGAGGAAAAAAAATTTTTTTTTAATATATTTTTTGGGGGATATTTATTATAGCAAAAAGTAAAAAAT
Organism: Lithobates sylvaticus; assembly: GCA_028564925.1. Taxonomy (NCBI): domain Eukaryota; kingdom Metazoa; phylum Chordata; class Amphibia; order Anura; family Ranidae; genus Lithobates; species Lithobates sylvaticus. Next base: position 212,011,054 of record CM053034.1, on the reverse strand, counting down.
ATTGCATTTTCTTTCAAAATTTTCACTCTTTTTTTGTTTATAGCGCAAAAAATAAACACCGCAGAGGTGATAAAATACCACCAAAAGAAAGCTCTATTTGTGGGAAAAAAGGATGTCAATTTTGTTTGGGTACAATGTCACACGACCGCGCAATTGTCAGTTAAATCGATGCAGTGCCGAATCGCAAAAAAAAAAAATGGCCTGGTCATTCAGCAGCCAAATCTTCCGGGGCTGACATGGTTAAAGTCTAACAAGACTCTGGCTGGAAAGGCGTCAAAAAGAGGAATAGCAGACACACAGACGCGGTACTTTCACTACATCACAACAGGTTAATCCTGCAATTGACCCAGACTAATACCCAGCAACATCACTGGGAGATCCAGTCTGTTATTTCATAATTACTGACAGAAGGAAAAGCTTTTGTTCCTAGCTAGTTCTTTTCTTTATCTCCTTCTTCTTAAAAGACAACATTTAATAATTTTTTTTACATTTTTTAGATATATGTGAATGCACTATTTGTGAACAATATTGCGTCCAGAAGGTGGTCCACATGTAAAGATAATACTCCATATACTAAATGATGTCCTTTTTCTCTTGCACATGCCTTAATAGTTTGATCCACATCCCTGACAATCAAGTTGACCAGCATAGCTAGGAACTCTCTGGATTTTGGCTGGAGACTCCGGGTAATTGATCTACATACTGAATCTTCAGGCCACCAGGAGTTGTCTTTGTTATTACCGCTGGTTCTTAGTTTTTTCCTTCATCTATAGGTGATTTACCAAAATTGGAGAGTTCAAATTCTGGTGCAGCTGTGCATTGTAGGCAATCAGATTATAACTTCAGCTTGTTCAATTAAGGGGGGGTTTACTGAAACTGTGTGTGCAAAATCTGGCGCACCTCTGCATAGAAACCAATCAGCTTCCATTTTTTTGTCAAAGCTTAAGGGCTCTTTCACACGGGGCGGATCAGTGCAGATCCGCCCCGTGGATATCCGCTTGGTCAGCGGGGATCGCCTGAGCGATCTCCGCTGAGCAGGAAGATGACAGGTCCGTCTCTGCATACAGCACAGGGACGGACCTGTCAGAGCGCCGCTCTCCCCTATGGGGAATCGGATGACGGACCGTAGAGTCCGTCGTCATCCGATCCGCTCTGCAGACGGATGGAAAAATAGGGTTTTCCTCCATCTGCAGAAACGGAGCACAGCGGGCACGGACGAGATCGGGTGTCAGCGGATGCTCATCCGCTTACACCCGCTATCCCATAGGGATACATGTATGTCCGTTTTTCATCCGAAAACGGAAGGCTGAAAAACGGACATGCGGACCGTCCGTGTGAAAGAGCCCTAAAGCGGTGTTCCGCCCCCCTCAAAAAAAAAATTAAAAGCCAGCAGCTACACATACTGCAGCTTCTGGCTTTTAATAACAGGACACTTAGGACACTTAGGGCCCTTTCACACGGGACGGATCCGTATTGATCCGCCCCGTGAAGATCCGCTGCTCAGCCGCTGAGCCGCTGAACTGCCCTGTCAGTTCTCCGCTCTCCTCTATGGGGGATCGGATGAACACGGACCGTCTGTCCGTGTTCATCCGATCCGCTCTGCAGACGGATGGAAAAATAGGGTTTTTCTCTGTCTGCAGAATCGGACAATAGCTGAGTCAGACGATAGCGGGTGTTAGCGGATGCTCATCCGCTGACACCCGCTATCCCATAGGGGTGCATGTATGTCAGTTTTTCATCCAAAAACGGATGGATGAAAAACGGACATACGGTCCGCATGTGTGAAAGGGGCCTTACCTGTCCTGGAGTCCAGCGATGTCGGCACCGCAGCTGATGCACTTTTGGGTGGAACTCCACTTTAATTGAACAAGCTGAAGTTAGAAGCTGATGGCTACCATGCACAGCTGTACCCGATTCTGTGTGCACCAGTTTTAGTAAATTTACCCCCCTAAGCTTTGACAAATAACCTGGAAGCTGATTGGTTTCTATGCAGAAGAGCTCCCCCTAGATTTTGCATTCTGCAGTTTTAGTAAGTCAACCCCACCATGTGATAATTTTTTAGGTTTTTAGATATGACTGAATATGCTCAACACAAATAAGAAAAATTATTACGTTTTTCTAAATAAAGTCCTTTTTGACCAAGGTGACCAGCATAGCTAGGAACTCTCTGGATCTGTACTGACACTTCAGGCCACCAGAAGTTGCCTGTGTCTTTGCCACGGGTTTCTAGCTAGTTATTTCCTTTATATCCCTCACTCTGGTTGGTAGATTTCTTCTTTTTAAAAGACATAGGAGTTGATTAAAGCCAATTCCGAACAAGTTTTATTTTCGAAAATCGTAATTTAGAATTTTCATTCGAATTTCACACCATTAGTGGGCCGATTTTCGTGCGATCCATCGAATTTGAGTGGTCGGGGAGAATCGTGCGAGAAATATAATCGAAAACGAAATGCACATGAGCTGTGACCTGGAAAGAAAATAAGTTTCCCAGCCACAACATTTCTTTTCTGTAGCAACATGAGGTGAAATTAAAGGCTTGGTTGGATGAATATCGAAATCAATGGGGGCACCATCGGATTACAAATGTTTGAAAGAAAATGTGTTCGGAATTCGACCCATGTATGACTTGCATAACTAAAACTGGAGAGTGCAAAATCTGATGTAGCTGTACATGGTAGCCAATCAGCTTCTAGCTTGATCAATTAAGCTTTGACCAAAAAAAAAGAACCTGGAAACTATTTTTTTTTGTACAGTTGCATCAGATTTTGCGCTCTTTAGTTTTAATACATTAAACCCAATATGTAGCCATTTATTTTTTATTTTTGAGATATATAATTTGTAAAAATATTGCAACCTAAATGTGGGTAACTTGTGCCCACCATAAAGACTGGAAACCAACTGAAGGAACACAAGGAAGAAGAGAAGGGTCGACCTATGGACCAAACCAATCAACATAAACCGATAGGTAAAATGAATTGTACCACTTCAGAAATACAATAAACAAATTAAAGGTACACTGGATGTCTCTAGATGTCAGCACAAAAATATTTATGCATTGCATAATTAAGTCCTATTCAAAGTTATGGATACACAATAAGTATCCCAGAACATATACAAGTTAAATAAAATGTCAATGTTTATATAGAAATACAATCTTTCTTGCCATCATTAAAGTGTTACTAAACCCACAACAGTAAAATCAGTCTGTATATGCAGCAAAGCATGCTTGTTATGCCCTGTACACACGGTTGGACTTTCCGACGGAGAATGTGCGATCGGATTGTGTTGTCGGAAATTCGGATCGTGTGTGGGCTCCATCGGTCTTTTTCTGTCGGAATTTCAGACACACATATTTTGAGATCCGGATTTAAAATTTTCTAACAACAAAATCCGATCGTTTAAATTCCGATCGTGTGTAGACAATTCTGACGCACAAGGTGCCACGCATGCTCAGAATAAATTACGAGCTATTGGCTACTGGCCTCTTTATAGTCCCGTCGTACGCGTTGTACGTCACCTCGTTCTGAAAGATCGGATTTTCCGACAACTTTGTGCGACCGTGTGTATGCAAGACAAGTTTGGGCCAAAATCTGACGGATTTTTTTTATACAGGCATACCCCACTTTTAAGTACACAATGGGGTTTATTTACTAAAGCTGAAAAGTGCAAAATCAGGCTCACTTCTGCATAGAATCCAATGAGCTTCTAACCCCAGCTTGTTCAATTAAGCTTTTGTAATAAAACATGGAAGCTCATTGGTTTCTATGCAGAAGTGAGCCTGATTTTACACTTTCCAGCTTTAGTAAATAAACCCCATTGTGTACTTATAAGTGGGGTATGCCTGTACTCACTGTGGAACCTAAGGGGTAATCTTCTGCATTGTGTAAAAAGGCTGTTTAATCCTGTCTTCTCTGATCCTCCTCTTCTTTAACTGTCCTGCTGTTGGAACAGAGCCTTGGAGGCACTCTGCACATGCTCAGTTTGGTGTGTGTTGCTAGAGAGTTTTTTTTTTTTTTTGGGCGGGTTCATGTGATTAGCACAGGGCCAATCAGCACTGTTCAGACAGAAAGTCAGGGGTCATGCAGCCTCATAGGACAGTCAGAGTAGAATGGAAACTCCTCCTACAAGCTTTAACCAGTGTTCAGCTGGACACTAATATAAGTCACAAGACTGCTATATACTGCTGATGAGAAAAGGCATGTAACAGTTTATATTTAATAAAATAATTGCATTTCCATGTTCTGTGTACTGTGGGAGACCAGATATAGTGAATGCAGGGTCCTGAGTTAAGTAACAATTTAAGTCAACTAATTGTGTTCGAAAAACACTTAAAATTTCATCTACACCTGTAATTTGAATGTTATCCCAGATGCATTAAACATGTTTCATTACAATATACATACGATTTTTCCTGCATGGAAACCACATTCACAGTTATGCCCCGTACACACGGACGGAAATTCCGACCACAAAATCCGTCGGATTTTTTTGGACAGATTTTGTCCGACACCGGTGTTGCATACACACGGTCGGACAAAGTTGTTCGGAAAATCCGATCCTTCTGAACGTGGTGAGGTTCGTTGCGTACAACGGAACTAAGTAGAGGCTAGTAGCCAATAGCTTTGGTCTTGTAATGTGATCTGAGCATGAGTGGCACTTTGTCCGTCGGAATTCGCTACACACGATCGGAAAAAGTCCTATCGGGCTTTGTTGTCTGAAAATTTGAGAGCAGGATCCGACGGAAAAAGTCAGATGGAGCCCACACACGGTCGGATTTTCCAACAACATGGTCCGATAGGACATTTTGCGTCGGAAATTCCGACCGTGTGTACGGGGCATTAGAATTAAGTTTGTTCGAAAAAAAAAATTCCATCCTGATTTTTTTGAATTTTCTTATTACTAGACTTGAAAGAAAATGTTGATTGGACCCCACTGATCTTTAGAAAATTGAATGAATGTTCTGAAAATACTGAAATCGATAATTGAAGTTATTGATGACATTAACACTTTAAGTCATAGATAACATTGATTGATACCTAAGTATATATTGTCCTTAATAAATTTATTCCCCAATATGGCTCAGTTGGTTAATTGACTATCTTTCTGTCTATCTTTTATTGGATGGTGTTTGGCATGCTCGGTCTACAATGATTTTGAATTTGAGAGAGATTGACTGAAGTAATTTATACACTGTGTCAGCTGGATGATATGTCACATATGCTAATGCTAGTCGACCATAATTCATGCTTTAAATCAGTGATATATATCAGAGTTTGATACATTGACGTCAAATTTCGAGGAGGACAATAAGAATGAAAGGAATGCTGGCAGGTGAAAATGATTTAAAAGTACACTCCCGTGACAATGAATATCTGAACGTAGATCGCCTGAATGCCCAGAATTTTTAATCTTCTCTTGAGAACATCAGTGAACCCCACTTGGTCACTGGTAACCTAGTATTCTAGAAACACACAACCCTAATGCTGCGTACACACGATCGGAAATGCCACCAGCAAAAGACCAATGTGAGCTTTTGGTCGGAAAATGCGACCGTGTGTATGCTCCATTGGACTTTTGCTGGCCGAATTCCAGCCAGCAAAAGATTGAGAGCGGGTTCTCAATTTTTCGGTCGGAAAAAGTTCTGATCGGAAATTCTGATCGTCTGTACCAATTTCGACGTGCAAAATTCCTACGCATGCTCGGAAACAATTTGACGCATGCTCGGAAGCATTGAACTTAATTTTCTCGGCTCGTCATAGTGTTGTACGTCACCACATTCTTTTGACGATCGAAAGTTCAGAGAACTTTTGTGTGACCGTGTGTATGCAAGACAAGCTTGAGCGGAATTCCTTTGGAAAAACCATCCAAAATTTTTCTGACAGAAATTCAGCTCGTGTGTACGGGGCATCAGCCTATGATTGTGTTCACAACTCCGCCCTCAAGCCAACCTGATCATTCCCCATCATATCCCCATCTCTGTTTTACTCACACTGATGCCTATTGCAAGAGTTATATGCACAAAAGCAAAGAGAGATTACACAGCACAGAATGACTGGTAAGAAGAGGTGATTTTCCTCCAGATGCCCACTGTGAGCCCTACTTAAAGAAAAAAGTTGCATGCTGGGGACCCAGTGCACTTCCTAAGTGGTTCAGAAATAATATCCTATTTCATTTCTGTCATGGCTGTGCTGTAACTCCAACCCAGGTTGAAGCCCAATTTATGGGTGTTTCTGTAGAGGAGTTACAGCCAGCACTGAAGCCACTGCATTTTTCATTTTGCAACCCTCCATGTAATTTTTCAGCCCTGTGCCTTCTCTGCCACCCTCTATGTACTTAAAAGAAAACACAGAGACCTACCCATCAGCTAGTAGCTATTCGTGGGAGAGAGACTACAGTAGTAGCTGACAACTTGCTTTGCTTTGAATGATTGTGGAGAGGGGTGTCATTATTCCCAAAAACAGTGGTCCAAAGCAACACAAGCCAGCAGCTATTACACATGCCAGAGAGAGACTAGTGCAGTGGCTTGGATGTGTAGCTGTGGGCTTGTGTTGTTGGCTTGCGCTCTCTATCGCACCATCATTTACAACAAAGCAAACCTTCAATCACTACTCCAGTCTCTCTTTTCCAAAATAGCAGGTGGCTGGTAGACCTGTCTGGGCTCAGTCTTTGATTTTACTACTAAGAAGGTGGCAGAGGAAAGCAGAGAAGGTACAGGCAAGCAGCATTACACTGGGGGGGCAGCAGATGTTCCAACTGGCAGCTTTCAGAGTAGTTGGGGGATGAGATTTGTATGGGTTCTATACGCATTCTGTTACCCCCTGTGCATTGAAATTTGGAAAGTTGAGTAGGGACCAGCCGAATTTCGATCATCTATATTTTGATCTATCTATGGCCATTTCTTCTTGACAGAAGTCAGTCTAATGATCGACTTCTGTTGAACAGGAAAGTTGGAAAATGTTCATTTGATCAGCAGCTGCAGCCAATCAGCTACAGCACTGATCGGTTTATTCTGACAGCAGAGAATTCTCACTGTCAGAATAGAATAGCACAGAAAGAAAGATTCCTCCATCTACCTCTATCTTGCTTGTGTGGATGGGGGAATCTATTAGTTTTTTTGGCTGACCAAAAAAAAAACGATACAACTTTCCCCCGATTTAGCCAGGAATAAGTAAGAATTCATTTACTTACTAGCAGTCTGGCTGGAAAGCAGCTGGAGGATGGAAGAGAGCAATCTGACCAAGCTGCTCAGCAACCACTGCACAGCCTCAAACAGGACCAATTGTGACGTGCCCTAGGTCCTCTTGGAAATTTAACAAGCATTTTCAACTTTAAACAATCACCAGAAATAGATCATCCAGGGCAATACCATGTTCCGTCAGCAGATGCAAATGAACTTTCACTGAGGAGTTGGCAGTAGGAGAGAAAGCAATCATGGATGGAGGTGGATTCTGGAGAAACCATAATGAGGACGACTACAGTAACACCCCAAGATGGAGCCAAGTAGAGGACCAAGTCTGTATAAGGTGATAGAGTACCTCCATTAACATGTTTCGGGGGGTCCATGCCCCATTATTAGAAACTGACTCTGAAACACCCTGAAACATTTTTGCTTAGTGAACGTATTGTATCTCCTAATACAGACTAGATCCCCT
>CM053034.1:211277518-211315429 GCA_028564925.1 Lithobates sylvaticus | reverse complement strand
CGAGCAGGTGTGTTACAGCTGGGGGCCTAGTATAAGCAAACCTCTTCTGCAGTGAAAAAATGGATGTTTTTGGTGCCTTCAAAGACCAGAAAGCTTTCTCTGTTTGTTTCTGTTCTAAGGAATGGTCTGTTAATTAATTGTATTTGTTAATAAAAAGCTGTGATAGTAATTTTGACTTCAAACTTTGGTGTGGTCTCTTTTGTTGTATGGGTTGAATCTAAGGGAAATGGCATAGCTGGCATTGGTTAAAGTTGTGAGAACTTTTCTACACTAGTCAAGGCTAAACTAATCTTCTGTACAGTATCTTGTTTTGCCACCGAAAAAATAGCATTGTAAGACACCCGTTATTTTAGCAAAAATAAAAATCTCTTCTTTAAGTTCCATCGCACTTACATTATTGGATTTTTTCGAACATGTATCTCCTTTTCTATTTTCTTTTCTCCAGTTTTTATTCCTTGTTGCTTTGAAATTCACTTGACCCTTTGACCGCAGCCCCCATTAATGTCTCACTTACAAAATTGTTTCAGTATATATATATGTTTTTGGATCTTGTCATCCGCATGGCGAGCTTCTATAGCTAGAGAAACTGGATGTGTTCTCAGACACACAAATATTACATTTGTAATAGACTTACAGCTCTTATTGAATTAGAAGCCCTTGTGGGATTTTGTAAAAGGAAAAAGTGTAAAACGGAAATACTGTGCTTGTTTTGCATGAAATAGAACCTCTGGCAATGGTATTGTGATATATAAAATTAAGTAGAAAGAACTCTTTACAAAACAGTAGAACCTATTGTGTAACAACAAGGGGTACTGCCGGGGCAACTGCCCTGAATCCATGAGGTCATGGGGTCCAATCTTAACTCCATCTTAGCATCTGTGTCCTTGCGTTACTTTCCATTGACACACTTTTGCTATTTGTTGTTTGATCCCATATTGGGTTCCAATTGTATTAAAATTTAGCAACATAAAACAGATTTTTTTTTCAGAGACCTCTGGCACTGTGCCGGATTTAAATTTTCGCTGTATCTCAAGAGCTAAACGGAAGAGTTAGAGGTATTTGTATGACAGAGAGAGGTTCAGTTTGAATAATGTGTCAAGGTGCTGATTCTTTTTAGCTAAGCTTGTAAGAGGGCTTTCGTGGTTGGCTGTATTTGGCGCCAAGAGCACAAGTCCCCACCCCTGCCCCTGTCGTGCTAGAACACTACCTCTCCTGCTGAGGCCGAACCCTCCGCCATCTTGAGCCCCACTCCATGCCAGAGTCCGCCACATGATCAGCCGTTGACCTTTACATCCCCAAAGGAAGGAATGTCCACACAGAAAAATAGTTTTGCTGCACTTTACTGGTGGAATTAAGGAAATGGAATAACAGTCACATCACTAGGACATACATTCATTCCGGAGTCACCTGATATTGCACAGCCAATCACATTTAGTGCACAGTCCACAGTAGTCACATGTGAAACTCATATGCAGCTACTCAGCAGTCTCTTACCCAGGGTCATTAGTACTTCATGACTGTGCTCTCTATAGTCACCTCCTCACTACTTACACCTCTCCCGGGACCCTGCAGGGAAGTAGCCTCAAACAGGGAACTCTTGGCCTGGCCTAAAAGGCCTTTTGCAATCCGCCCCCCACCTCTATATGGGACAGAGAGGCTACAGCTGAATCTTCCTAAGTGCAGGTCTACTCCCCCCATCCTGTGTGCTGGTTACATCCACATAGGTATGGGGTGTTTAGCTCCCATTCCCCAAGTGCTCCTAGGGCTCCTCCCCCAAGTGCTCCTCCTCCCACATGCCCCGTTATAACGTAGTTGCTGGCAAGTGTGAATGGGTCGGCATGTTTTTTGTTTGAGTGGGTGGGGATGCATCATTCAATGTAATGTACATGGATATGCATTGCTTGATGACATGATTGATGATGGAGTTACATTATGGGACATTTTACGGATTTATTATTTTTTAATCAAGGGCTTGTCAAAAAGTATGTGTGTTTTTATTTACATTTATTTTTTGTGAATGAGTATGAGTACTATGTACCCTTTACTCAATCATATGAGGGGTGGTTTCTGAGCGCCCCTTTGTTTTTAAAGGGGACTTCCAGATTCCAATAAGCCCCTTGCCCGCAGACTACCACAACCACCCGGTTAGGGTGTGGGGAGGAGGCCCTTGTCCTCCTCATGTTGAGAAGGGAAGGTGGTTCGGTATGGTTCAGGAGGGGAGGTGCACACACCTCCTCTCAAAATCCATACCCCTACCCCCATGCCATTTGTTTGATGATCCCTTACTTATTAGACTAGTAATAGCCATTACAGTTTTTGATGTTTGCCTCCCAGTTACTTCAATGGGGTTCAGATCCGGTACCCATACTTAAGTAATGTTTAGCGAACCTGACTCGAGCCAAATTCAAGTAAATTCATCTTATTACTAGTAACAAGGTACACAGTGGGGTTTAACCAACGCTTGTTTCAGTTGCAGTTTATGATCAACGTCTAAATCTACTAGATGCTATCTTCAGTTTAGTCAATTAGCTTCTTATAGAAAAGTATGATTATGGTCCAATATGACTATGGTTTTTAAGACTTAATTGATTGTCATTGTATGTTTTCATGTATTTCCACAAACAGCTGCTGCCCCTACAATTAATTATCTGGCTTCATGGACTTCTTTTGATCCTCCTGTTGTCTGATGCTTTGGTTCTTCTTTTCCGTAGCGCTCTTCACTTTCTAGTGCTCAGATGTTACTATGAAATTAATTATTTTTTGGGTTTATGTTTTTTCTAACAATTATATGTTTATATGCCAACACATTTTATTCATGCTTAAGGGGATCACATCTCCATATGTATATTTTTTCCTAATTAAGGCAATCTAATTGAATGTATTAACAAAAACAGGCAACACATTTAATAAGTTATTGCACATTCATAATTTTTATAACTTTATCGATATTGATTTGCTGGCTTAATGCAATTTCAGAGTGGTTTTACCTGGGAAGTGGGGTGGTGGAAGATATTCTACTTATGGTAGACTGTTATGTGTACATAAATAGTAAGAAAGGGAGGTCAGATCATATTGGTCCCATAAAGAATGATGAAGAGAATCTGATTACTAAGTATGGAGAGATGGCGAAGGTATTGAATTTATGCTTCTCCTCAGTCTTCACGAGGGAATCGGGGGGCTTTAGTAACCAAAACTGCAATGTTTATCCTCATGACACATCACAGGAAGCACCCCCATGGCTAACAGAGGACAGAATTGGAAATAGACTTGAAAAACGTAACATTAATAAGTCCCCGGGACCAGATGGCGTGCACCCGAGGGTCCTTAAGGAACTCAGTCATGTAATTGCCAGACCATTGTTCCTAATTTTTACGAACAGTGTACTGACTGGAATGGTACCAGCTGATTGGAGAAAAGCCAATGTAGCGCCAATATTTAAAAAAGGGCCAAGATCCATCCTTGGGAATTACAGACCAGTTAGCCTAACATCAATTGTATGCAAGCTCTTGGAGGGGATAATAAGGGAATATATACAAGATTTTAGCAATGAAAACAGTATCATTAGCAGTAATCAGCATGTATTCATGAAGAATCGTTCTTGCGAAACCAACGTATTAATCTTCTATGAGGAGGTGAGCTACCATCCAGATAAAGGAAGGCCCGTAGATGTGGTGTATCTGGATTTTGCAAAAGCATTTGATACAGTTCCCCATAAACATTTACTGTAAGGTCAGTTGGCATGGACCATAGGGTGAGTACATTGATTGAAAACTGGCTACAGGGGTGAGTTCAGAGAATGGAGGGGTAAATGGGGAGTACTTGAAATGGTCAGGGTTGGGTAGTGGGGTCTCCCAGGGTTCTGTGCTGGGACCAATCCTATTTCATTTATTCATACGATCTGGAGGATGGGATAATGAGCTCCATCTCTGTATTTGCAGATGATACTAAGCTAAGCAGGGCAATAACTTCTCCGCAGGATGTGGAAACCTTGTAAGAATATCTGAACACATTAATGGGGTGGGCAACTACATGGCAAATGAGGTTTAATGTGGAAAAATTTAAAATAATGCATTTGGGTGGCAAAAAATATGAATGCAATCCACTCCCTGGGGGAGAACCTCTGGGGGTAATCTAGGATGGAAAAGGACCTGGGGGTCCTAGTAGATGGCAGACTCAGCAATGGCATGCAATACCAAGCAGCTGCAAGCAAAGCAAAGCAAAGCAGGATATTGGCATGCATTAAAAAGGGGATTAGCTTCAGTGATAAAACAATAATTCTCCCACTTTACAAGACTCTGATCTGGCCGCACCTGTAGCATGCTGACCAGTTCTGGGCACCAGTCCTCAGGAAGGATGTGCTTGCTAGAAGTGGAGAGAGTCCAGAGAAGGGCAACAAAACTAATAAAGGGACTGGAGGACATTAGTTATGAGGTTGGCTGTTTGGTATGAGAAAACATGTATGAGGTTGGCTGTTTGGTATGAGGAGACATGTATGAGGTTGGCTGTTTGGTATGAGGAGACATGTATGAGGTTGGCTGTTTGGTATGAGAAGACATGTATGAGGTTGGCTGTTTGATATTAGGAAGCATGTATGAGGTTGTAATTGTTTTTATAATTTAAAAAATAAACATTTCTGAATTGTAATAAAAAAAGCCACAAAAGTGTTGGAATTGGCATTGCTTTGTTTCCTTCGTTCTCTTAAAATCTAATGTTATGTTCGAAGCTTACAAGTCGCCATTCTTGGCACATGAACAAGCCCACCATAGCAGAAAGAAGTGCTCCCTCAGAAGCCATTTAAAGTTCTTTGTATTCTCGAAAATTACTGTAGCTCTACCTATTAACTTCAATGCATTTCAGCAAAATGGGAAATTTCACCAAAATCTTATCTCAGTTTTACTCGTCCCTAGTTACTAGGTGTCTGACTTTCATGGCATTAAGACTAATGCCCCGTACACACGGTCGGAAATTCTGACAGATTCTGACGGATTTTGTCCGACACTGGTGTTGCATACACACGGTCGGACAAAATTGTCGGAAAATACAATCATCCTGAACATGGTGACGTTCGTTGCATACGACGGGACTACGTAGAGGCTAGTAGCCAATAGCTTTGGTCTTGTAATGTGATCTGAGCATGCGTGGCACTTTGTCCATCGGAATTCCCTACACACGATCGGAAAAAGTCTGATAGGACTTTGTTGTCGGAAAATTTGAGAGCAGGATCTCAAACTTTTTCCGTCTGAAAATCCGACGGAAAAAGTCAGATGGAGCCCACACACGGTCGGAATTTCTGACAACATGATCCGATGGGACATTTTCCGTCGGAGAATCCGACCGTGTATATGGGGCATAAGCCCCACCAAGTGGCCAACAATCTATCTAATGAGAGTGCCCTTCCTGGCCACTGAGATAGTTTCTTTGGATGGGTGGTAGTATTTGGCCAGCATTTTACCTGGACCTTTGCTTTTAAACATTTGAAAATGGCTATCAGGGTCAGTTGAAATTGTTTTCTGGGTAACATGTGGCAGTGTTATGCTCCATAGTAGGGTTGCCCCAATAATGTTATTTTTACCAGTGAGCAAAAGTACTGATACTTTTGGTCAAGTACTTGCCGATATTGAGTACCGATACTTTTGGTCAAGTACTTGCCCATATTGAGTACTGATACTTTTGGGGTTCCATTTTGAGCTCATACAAAATTAATAGGCTTAAAATGCACTGCAAAGAATCCCATGCAATTTGAACAGGAATGAGGTGCAATTCCTGTTCAAATTGCATGCGGTTTCCTGCACTACTCCTGCACTCCTACTACTAGGAGTGGTGGGGGAAACTGCATGTGATTCAGACAGGAATCGCACCACATTCCTGTTTAAATTGCATGAGCTCATTGATTTTGTATGGACTCAAATTGCACCGCAAGAGTATCGGTTTTAGGTATCAGAGCATTTGTATGAGTATGAGTACGAGTGCAAATGCTCAGTGTCGGCACCGATACCGATATCCTTATGAGTGCAACACTACTCCATAGCATTTCTAGGCTTGGCCACCTTGAGTAAGGGTAGATGATTCATGTAACCCCTATTTCAAAGAATCTATCTGCTCTTAGCTCAGGCATGCAGACAGGAGAGTGTACATAGCTAAGAAAGCCTCTCTCTTCTTCCAGATAAAATAAAAATTTACAACAAAGACTCCTGCAATGTATATAATCATGTTGGCCTAGGCCAGAAACCAGGAAGCAACTGAAGAAGTGTAAAATAAAAAAATAAAAAAAAAGGTTTAAAACATGTAAAATATAATATACCTTATATATAGTTACTGTTGACTGAGAACATAAAGTTCCATTTCAAGCACTAGAACTTTATGTTCCCCTGTCTTGCCTATAAAGCTACTGGTACTTGTTATCAAACACCTTAAACTGCGATTATATCATCTACATGTTCCCGAGCTTCTCCACCCCCAAGTGCCCTCATTCTCGTTTATCTACTCTTCCAAGACCTCCGGGCTAGGTACATAGGATACCCTGTGTCGCGATATCCATCAATGTACAGTATGTGCAGCATCAGTTGCTGAGGAGGTACCCTTACTACCAGCGCCTTCCATCACCCGCGCCAAGGCACCACCACTTCCTTCTGGCTGATTGCTTTAGCACCCAACAGTATTCGGGTTATCCTCAACAACTACAATATAGCCATTTCTACTCCAATACACTTGCAGGTTAGACCATTATAATGCTTCTACACACTGTATCTTGTTCATCCCTATTCTAATCTCTGTTCCTTTAATATGCCATACATGCACCCCTGTCCAAGGATCTTCAGGCCAGGCACTTTTTTTTAGAACTTTAAAACTTTTACTGGAAACTTGTGCAGATACATATCAATACAAAACAGTTTCTCACAGATTCCTCGATAGAGGACTCTAGTTCATCCTATCTTCAGACTGCCCCTGTTCATACCTTCAAACAGAGAAAAGTCCTTTAAGTACAGTCCATGAACCTGTCTTTGGTATCCCAACTAGGTACCCACCAAGGGGGAGCCCCTCAAAAGTTAAAGCAGAATTACATATGGCTGCAGTCCTCCTTCGCGATTCCTCATCCAAAGGACCCAACTTGGTTGCTTACCCTTGTATTTAGAATGCCCCACAAGAGGACATAGCCATGGACAAGCTGGCACCTTATCCCTTCCTGACTTCCAGGCAGCTTGATAGTCAAAACCCACTAATCATAAGTACTTAGTAAAAACAAAAATGCAACATGAGGAAGAACATGGTAAAGTAAGTGCTCTTCAAGTAGGCACCTGCCTACATATGTTATGCCACGTACACGCGAGCGGACTTTTCGACGGACTAGGTCCGACGGTCTTCCCGATGGACTTTCGGCGGCGATCCGACAGACTTTCCAAATGAACGGACTTGGCCACACACAATCACACTAAAGTCCGATAGATTCGAACGTGATGACGTACGACTGGACTAGAATAAGGAAGTACGTAGCCAGTAGCCAATAGCTGCCCTAGCGTTGTTGTTTGTCCGTCGGACTAGCACACAGACAAGCGGATTTTTCGATAGGAACTGGGTCGGGCGGAGTTCCGGTAGAAAAATTTGAAGCATGTTCTATTTCTAAAGTCTGTCGGATTTTTCGACAGGAAAAGTCTAATGGAGCCCACACACAATCGAATTGTCCGATGGATTTGTTCCGTCTGACCTTTGCTGTCAAAAATTCCGGTCGTGTGTACGCGGCATAAGAAAGCATCGAAAAACAAGAACGGCTCCATTCTCGCTATTGACAAAAACATACCCATGTTTTCTCATTCTGAGCCTGACCTTTCTCTTACCGGCCTCCCACTTTTAAGTTGGCACTGGGAAAAATATAGATATGGTTTCTGATAAACTGCCAGTGTAGACCTTGGCAGACAATGCTAGATCTGTAAGCACAGCCAACTGCCTTTTCCGATGAGGCTAGGATGTAATTGCAGACAGGAGATGTGCTGCGACTGCCAGGGAAAGTTGTTTGTGTTAAAGGAAATGTCCACTTGTTTTTTTCCCAGCTGATGATAACAAACACAAACATGTTTATTTTTCATGCTGCATTAAAAATGAAAACTAATTGTAAAATGCATTTACTTTTCCGAGGCATTCAACATTACAAAAACATTGATGTTTCATAAAAACACTGTTGTGATTTTCTGTCCCCGAAAGGTAAAATCCCAGGTATGGATATTTTTTGCATAGTTACACTGGAGCAGCTTGTACCAATGTAAGTATGTATGTGCCATACCTCTGGGGATCCCCGTGGAATCTGGAAGTCACAGTGGTGGGTACCACTACTCCAGTGATCTCCATTAGTTTCTGGGTCCCGTGCTGCCCTTCTGCATTGTGAACACAGAACAGTGCTTTCTTGGCATGGGCACCATTCTGAGAACTTTTTGGATTTTCTGAAAGAATGCAAACAAGGTAGACAATGTGGGGCGATGACATCACAAAGTTTCACCTTGTCCAATCAGAGAGCGATTTGCATTCATGGTCAATGATATCACCTAGAAAGCCCTGCAACTTTCAATACATCGGCTTGCCAGACCTGTCATTTCGGTGAGAGTGAAGCGGCAGGACAAGACTTGTATGAGCAATTCTTTTTTTCTTTTCACTTTCAATGGTTAATTATTCTGACAAAATGTTTTTTACTGATAAAGTTCCAGAGACATTTAACATTTAAGAGCTCTAGTTAACACCTGCATAAAATGAAGTCAACAGCTCACCCATCCTCCTCTTCCCTCTTTTCTCTCCCTGTAAACAGTTTGTCAGACAAGATAACAGAAGCCAACGATATATTTAGTGAAAAACGCAAACTAGTTTTAAATTTTCCCAGGTACTAATACGTAATGAATTCTAAATATGTGTATCTTTATGATTGGTTAAATGAACCAAGAGTCTTCTTCTTAGAGGAAATATGTATTTTTGAAGCAATTGTTGAGATATATATATATATATATATATATGCTGTAAATGCCCATAAGTGACCACATAGCATCCAGGCATGAGTCGGTGCTGAGTCCTTTCGCTAGCGAAATAAAAGGTGCTTGCTTGGCACAACATTAGTGACAGATGCATGCATACAATCTTGCACATGTGTTTGTGCACCTCTATACATGTACTGTATGTGTGACTGTGTTCAGGTGTTCAGGTCCGTGCACAGATATGTGTCCCAATACACCATTCTGTATCCTGGCATGGCCTTCCTCACACTGAAGTATTAGACTTTTCGACTGAATTCTGTCTGACTTTCAACGGACGTTCGACGGACTTCCGTCTAATCGGACTTGTCTACACACAATCACACCAAAGTCAGACGGATTCGACCGTGATGACGTACGACCAGACTAGAATAAGGAAGTTCATAGCCAGTAGCCAATAGCTGCCCTAGTGTCAGTTTTCGTCCGTCAGACTAGCATACAGACGAACAGATTTTTTTCGACCGGACTCAAGTCCATCGGAAAGATTTGAAACATGTTCTAAATCTAAAGTCCGGGTGATTTTTTGACAGCAAAGGTCCGATGAAGCCCACACACAGTTGAATTGTCCGACGGATTCGTTCAGTCTGACCATTGCTGTCAAAGTCCGTCCGTGTGTACACGGCATTAGAGTCAAAAGTAGGGTTTTACAGTCAACACATTTTGGGGGAGGCCATGCAATGCTCCCTTCATCAGGGCTTAAAGAAAATGTGAAATCCGCTGGTATGCAATCAAGGTTGTGATTTCAAAATTGTATATCTCTCAAAACTCAAAAAAGTCACATTCTGCAACTGGTTGGGGCTACCGTAGTTACTGTAAGTTGGATTCTAATACTTTGGTGTGGTACTTTGATTTTTGGACTCAGACATTGCATTCATCGTTTGTGTCAAATTGTAGAGTTGCTATTTGTTAGGCAGGAAAGTCCATGAGAACCAGCCCATTGTTATCAACAAGCTCATGGAAGATGGTGGAGTGGCAGGTAGTATTTCTATTGCTGGCTGCCCTCTCCAATTTCAGTAACAATTAAAACATTCTCTATGGAAAACCTCTTTATTTCATCGAGAGTCAAGGAAAAGTCAACACTTGAAGCAAAAAGAAAAAAATGTAAGTCGTCTCTAAGAATACACTGTGATCCTTCCTTTTCATAAAGGTGTAATCTGTGTCATCACACCAACATTCCTTTACTCTCTCTGACAGATGACAGATCGGTGATGTTTTGTTCTGAATTTATGCTTTGTGGCTGTTATAACTTGGCAGTTTAATTGAAGCTTAAGATATCAAGACAAGGGATGGCATCAGGTAACTCCCTCAGTGACATCTTGGATTGTTCATTAGTGGGGTATGGTACCAGAAATAGTGTCACTTCGTGACTGGTGATCCATCTGGGGGAAGTCATCACATTGGTAGTGGTAAGGTTACTACTTACTAGTTAAAGAAGATTTATTCTCGTCAAGGCTAAAACACTTCAATTAAAGTTAACCTGCCACAGAGTATTTTTCTTCATAATTCTGCTTTTCAAGAGAAGGTTTTATAAAGATACCTGGATGCATATGGGGATGTGCCTGAATTATCTTCTTTGTGGCCCAGGATCTGGTTCAGTTGGGGGCTTCAAAAGGGAACATAAACAATGGGACTTCTCTTCATCCACCACCTGTTTTGTGTGTAAGGGCTCACGTAACCATGTAAGGGCTTATGCCGCGTACACACGGCCGGAATTTCCGATGGAAACAGTCCGATGGGAGCTTTTCACCGGATTTTCCGACCGTGTGTATGCACATCAGTCTTTTTCTGTCAGCATTTCCAACGGACTTTAGATTGAGAACCTGTTCTTAATTTTTCTGATGGAAAACTTTTCTATCGGATTTTCCGATCGTGTGTATGCAATTCCGACACGCAAAATTCTGACGCATGCTCGGAAACAATTCAACGCATGCTCAGAAGTATTAAACTTCCCTTTTATAGTGCCGTTGAACGCGTTGTATGTCGCAGTGTTATTGATCGTCGGAATTTGGTGTGACCGTGTGTAGGCAAGACAGTTTGAGCGAAATTCCGTTAGAATTCCGACGGGAAAACCATCAGTGCTTTTTCCGACGAGAATTCCGATCGTGTGTACGCGGCATTAGTCATAAATCCATGTGTCATATATGGGTATATTCATACATGAATTAAGTTTTGTATCATATAAGAATATACATATATAATACGGTGGGTATAGGATAGTGTATATGGAGGTTTTTTTCTTTAATGTGTGGGTTCTTTTTAGGTTGAACCCACACTATCTCACTATCAAACTCGTAAACAGGTGAACTCCATGGGACTTTGGGACTTAGAAACATGGATAATATTTAAAAAATTCCCCCACCTGGTCCCTATGTACACACTTTATTGGCACATTACTTGAGACTACCATCAATAAAATTAAAAACAAATGTTTTAATATAATCCAGTTAAAATATGAACAGTACATTAAAAGATCAGGACAGAAAATGCCCACCAATAAAATATTTGCATATGCCCTCTGCTAGATCGGTTCAAGATAGCCTGAACCTAATGTACACACTTATCGGTATTACAGTATACTGTATATCGTACAAACGGGCTACTTCAACAAGTTTTGCAGACAGTTGCTTCATCAGGACATAGAGGGTGAGCAGTTGAGCGCAATTACAAGGCAGGGACTAACCATACAGTAACAAAAAACTGGCCACTGCCCACACCTATAACTGGCCTTCACACTAAGGAGCACTAAGGAGCACATGGAGGGGCATATACATGTAAGACAAAAAAAAATTCCATAGCTCAACTCACTAACCAGTCTGCTGACCAACCAAATTAAGTAAACATTTGCAAACGCATGTGAAAGTTGCAAGACCTTGTCACGGCACCCTGTGTTGCTTGCAGTCCTAACACCACAAATTTATAAGTGTCTCCACAGTGGAAGCACATGCATGGAATGGATAGATGTGGGACAGGTGAGCCTGGAGGCTGCCCAAGCCCCCTTAAAGTAACAGGAGCACACTGGACACCCAGCAAGAGCACAATGGCAGCGTAGGTGCCCAGTGTGCCCCCGGACCATATATACGAACAGTAACAAAAAACTGGCCACTGCCCACACCTATAACTGGCCTTCACAGTAAGGAGCACACACTTTTAACAGACGGTTAGACAGGTTAATTTGGCTGGTCAGCAGACTGGTTGGTGAGTTGAGCTATAGAATTGTTTTTGTCTTACAGGGACAATCCATACGTCTGGCGGGCGGACATATCGGCATGAAAGAGGTCTCCATCTTCACAAGTATGCTATATTGACCAACAGCATGTATCCCCAAAGAGAAAGATGTTATAAATAAATCTGGGACATTCTATGTAGATTCCCAACAAACAGAAAGGGAAAACCGATAATATTATTCAATGTATGAGCTACCCAAAGTGAGGGGGTGCTATTTCCAAAGCAAAAAAATGGTCCAAATACCAATTCCACATATCCAAAAATGGTCGCTATATTGTCATACATCCATTAGGGTCCATGAGGAGTACAGGACAGGATACCCATTCTGAGTCCAACCAAATGCCACCAAAGCCCGCTGGTTAGTGTACAGCACAACAGGATTGGATCTTGGACAACAGATATATTCCCCATTATTTGGGTTGTGGTCCCTTTAAGGGAGATTTCAAGGTGCAGTTTTAGTTCTCAGGGATTCAAACCCAAGGAGGGTGGGGGTAGTCTAGGCTAGTCTGGTCAGAAGGGAGAGGGAAGATTTTAGTACTCTTTGGATTGGTAAGTCCTCAGTTGGGACACAGAATTTGGAAGCTTTGAGACACTTTGGAGCGAGAAAGAGCTAACAAGCCCTGATTGCAGGGACTTTGGTCCTGAAAGTGTTAAACCACCAAGGAAGGCTTGAAACCACTTCAATAATAAACACTTTTACGCCTTTCCTGCCTAGCACAATTTTTAGCTTTCAGGGCTGTCACACTTTGAATGACAATTGTGCGGCCATGCAACACTGTATATATTATTTAGTCTGTAGGAAAGTTATAATGTCCACAAACTATGGTGTATATCTGAAAATGTATCAATCCTGATGACCTCGTATTTATTGAGCCCGAAAATGCCAGGACAGAACAAATATCCCCCAAATTACCCCTTTTTGTAAAGAAGACAGTCCGAGGTATTTTTTTTTGTCACAATTTTTTGTAAAATTAAGACATTTAAAAAACATCCTGTCACCAGTTCAGTACAGCGTCATTGTATAACTGGTGTGGCGGTGATCAGAGACACTGACTGGTAAAAAAAATGTTTTTTCACAATTTAAAAAAAATGTTTACTTCCTATCTTTACATACATTTTTTTGTTTTTAGCTCAAAAAATAAAAACCGCAGAGGTGATCAAATACCACCAAAAGAAAGCTCTATTTGTGGGGACAAAAGGACATACATTTTGTTTGGGTACAACGTCGCACGACTGCGTAATTGTCAGTTAAAGCGGCTCAGTGGCCTATCACAAAAAATGGCCTGGTCATTAAAGGGGCAAATCCTTCCGGTCCTTAAGTGGTTAAACACTCCCGCTGCTACTGTTGGATGCCATACAGTGTTTTTTCATTTACATAATGCGCATATTATCTGTGTGAAAAAAATGGCCCTGGCAGCATAAAAGTTAATTATCATCATCCACCAAATACTGAATGATTCGTTTTGGCTGGGCTGACCTTTAAATAAACCTGTTAGTGGTTGGTATTAGGACGGCGAGCAGAAACTTTTGGCCCTTTCCCCTCTATCAATAACGCATCTCTTCAAGTACCTGATAAGGAAAAGACGTCCTCATAAACCAGACAGGGCACGCCATCCAGACACAAAGTATTTACATTAATTCACTCTGTCTGGAAACCAAAAGGACCTTCCCAAAGCCGACTACAAAGCATTCCAACCTGAGATGATTTCATTTTATTTATCTTTAATGAATAATAAACGGCAGAGTGCTATTGACTGGATAGGCTTTTAAATATTCCATCAGTTAAGGAACAAGAAAATCAATTATTAATAAACAGAAAGTGTGCATGTCGGGGGTAATCAGATTTTTCACAGGCATGTGTTGCTTCTAGTCAATTAACTTCCTCTGTAAGCTGACACTGCGAGGGTTAAAGAGAGACTACGAGGATAGGAATCCAGAAGGTGTCATTGCTGACTTTTTGTTTTTGTAAGGTTCTAGGAGGGTTTTTCATGCCCCTTAGATGCAATACTATTGAACATTATATACAGTGGGGGAAATAATTATTTTATCCCCTGCAGATTTTGTAAGTTTGCCCACTTTGCCCACTTACAAAGAAATGAAAGGTCTATAATTTTTATCATAGGTGTATTTTAAATTATAGAGACAGCATATCAACCATAAATCCAGAAAAAAACACATGATACCAATGGTATAAATTGAGTTGCAGTTCAGTAAAATACGTTTTTGATCCCCAAGCAAAACATGACTTAGTACTTGGTGGAGAAACCCTTGTTGGCAAGCACAGAGGTAAGACGTTTCTTGTATTTGTTTACCAGGTTTGCACACATCTCAGCAGGGATTTTGGCCCACTCTTCTTTACAGATCTTCTCTAAATCCTTACGGTTTCTTGGCTGTCGTTTGGCAACTGAGGGAAGAAGGTTCTAAAAGATTTTACAATACATGGCCCCGTCCATTGGCCTCTCAATGTGGCAAAGTCGGCCTGTCCCTTTGCAGAGAAACAGCACCAAAGCATAATTTTTCCACCTCTGTGCTTGACTGTAGGGATGGTGTTCTTAGGGTCATAGTCCGCATTTTTCTTCCTCCAAACACAGCAAGTCGAGTTAATGCCAAAGGGCTTAATTTTGGTCTCATTTGACCACAGTGTGCTAGAAGTGTAGTGGTTAGCTTTTTGTTAGAATTGGTACATTTCCAGGCTTGGCTGGCAGCCAAGTCTGGTTTTGTGTTTTGATCTGGGTTGGGAGTGACTCAGGCAGAGATGGGTGCCTTACAGGCAGCATCACCAACACCCCCCACTTCTTCCCAGAATTTTCTGGTGTCTTTTGGAAAGGAAGAAGGAGAGAAAAGGTGGAGCTACTTGGGGTATTCTGAGGAGCCCTGACAAATCCCCAACTTGGATTGACAGGGGGCAGGCGTCCCTAAATACCCAGGGTCAGCCCAGTTGGGGAGGAGTTGTTCGGGAGGAAGCTGGTGTGCTAGGCTGTTGTGGCCTTTGATGGAGCTCTCCAGTCTGGGAGGGGGGTATGTGACCTTGGGCCTGGGCTCGGGTGTGAACGGGACCCTCTTACAACCCACAAAGGTGTCCTGGACAGGAGCAGTGTCAGGGCTAAATCTCAGTGCTAGCTGGTCCAGGAAGTGCAGATAAGTGATGTGCTCGAGGTGTTGATGAGAGATAGTCTGCAAGCAAGTGATGTGCTGGAGAAAAGAGAGGAGGTCTATATACTGGATTGGTATATAGTTTCAAGTCCCTGAATTGTCTAATAATCAACTGGGCATCTTATAATTTCCGTATCCCCATCCATGTTTATTCCCCTCAAAAAAAAAACATAAAAACAAGTTCAAGGAATATTTCATACCTTTGGATGCTTGAAAAGTGTGTGCCTGGTTGGGCAGGGTGACAGACGGACTACAACACTCAGCAGCCCTTACGAGGTTACCGCTACACTATAAATTGAGTTGTAGTTCAGTGAGTAAAATAATTACTTGAAAAAAAAAATAAGTACTTGACCAACCAACAATAATTCTGGCTCCTACAGACTGGCTACAGTATGTGGTTATATGGTACACAGATTAGTCCTGTCAATTTAAGAAGGTGCTCCTAAGGACAACTTATTATGTGTATAAAAGACACCTGTCCATGGAATCTCTTTCTTCCATTCAAACCTCACCATCATAGGAAAGAGCAAAGAGCTGTCAAAGGATGTTAGGGACAAGATTGTAGACCTGCACAAGGCTGGAATGGGTTACAAGACCATCAGCAAGAAGCTTGGTGAAAAGGAGACAACTGTTGGAGCAATTATTCACAAATGGAAGTAATACAAAATAACCATCAATTGTCCTCGGCCTGGAGCTCCATGCCAGATTTCGCCTCATGGGGTAAGGATGATCATGAGAAGAGTGAGGGATCAGCACAGAACTACACGGGAGGAGCTTGTAAATGATCTCAAGGCAGTTGGGACCAAACAAACCATTGGTAACACAATATGCCGCCATGGATTGAAATCCTGCAGCTCCCGCAAGGTCCCCCTCCTCAAGAAGACACATGTAAAGACCTGTCTAAAGTTTGCCAATGAACTTCTAAATGATTCTGAGAAGGATTGGGAGAAAGCTCTGTGGTCAGATGAGACCAAAATTGAGCTCTCTGGTATTAACTTGACTCGCCGTGTTTGGAGGAATAAAAATGCTGACTATGACCCCAAGAACACCATCCCTACAGTCAAGCACAGAGGTGGAAACATTATGCTGTGGGGCTGTTTCTCTGCTAAAGGTACAGGCCAACTTTGCTGCATTGAGGGGCTAATGAACAGGGCTATGTATTGTAAAATTCTGGATGAGATCTTGGATGAGAACCTTCTTCTTCCAACATGACAATGACCCAAAACATACCATCAAGGGGAAAAAAGGAGTGTCTCAAGAAGAAACACATTAAGGTCATGGAGTAGCCTAGCCAGTCTCCAGACCTTAATCCTATAGAAAATTTATGGAGGGAGATGAAACTTTGAGTTGCCAAGCGACAGCCAAGAAACCTTAAGGATTTAGAGAAGATCTGTGAGGAACAACGAACCAAAATTCCTACTGAGATGTGTGCAAACCTGGTCACCAACTACAAGAACTGTCTTACCTCAGTGCTTGCCAACAAGGGTTTCTCCACCAAGTCATGTTTAGCTTGAGGATCAAGTATTTATTTTACTCACTGAACTGCAACTCAACTTATAACATTTGTATCATGTTTTTTTTTTTTTAGGATTTTTGGCTGATATTCTGTCTCTATCATCTAAAATACACCTATGATAAAAAATGATAGACCCTTCATTTCTTTGTAAGTGAGCAAACTTACAAAATCTGCAGGGTTATTATTAGGTAATTATTTTCCCCACTCTATATGTATTGGCGTCGGCAAGTGGTTAAGCTCCGGGGGGGGGGGGGGGGGGGCAGATCAATACGCATTGGGGGGCATTGCCTGGTCTGAGCCCGGGCTGAGGCTGTCACATACTCTCTAATGCCCCGTACACACGGTCGGAAATTCGGACCACAAAATCTGTCGGATTTCTTCCGACGGATTTTGTCCGACACTGGTGTTACATACACACGGTCGGACAAAGTTGTCGGAAAATCCGATCATTCTGAACGTGGTGACGTTCGTTGCGTACGACGGGACTACGTAGAGGCTAGTAGCCAATAGTTGTGGTCTTGTAATGTGATCTGAGCATGCGTGGCATTTTGTCCGTCGGAATTCGCTACACGCGATCGGAAAAAGTCTGATAGGACTTTGTTGTCGGAAAATTTGAGAGCAGGAGATAAAACTTTGTCCGTCGGAATTTCAGACGGAAAAAGTCAAATGGAGCCCACACACGGTCGGAATTTCTGACAACATGATCCGATAGGACATTTTCCGTCGGAAAATCCGACCGTGTGTACGGGGCATTACACTGGATCTGCAGCGATGTGCGCCTTATGGGACACTTTTCCTGGTTCACACTGATGTTTGGAGCCGAGACAAGCTCCATCCCTGGCCGGCACTCATAGCGATTGGCACTGGATTGGGGTCCTTTGGGGTCTGAGCGGCACCCACAATTTTTTTGCATTTTGTTCACATAAAGGGTAAATTTCTCCCATTGGGGACACAGACAGTAAAAAAAAACTTTTTCTCTACTCTGAACAAATCTAGAAAAAAGTTGTGACTTTGGATACTTTTTTAATCACATCTACGCGTACTTCTAAATGATTAAATTGGATTGTGTATTTTCTTTAAGCAAGTACTGTAGATATAATCCAGTTTATATTTTTTTAATCACATTGTTTCCTGCAAGGCTTTACTCCTGCCTATTGTAATCTGTTCTTTCCTCTATTATTTTCCAGGGTGCATTTGGAACGTATTGAGTGTTTGCAGGTTAACTATGTAAATTGGTATAACTAACTGTAGAACATCACATACATCAATAATGCAATTAAATCAATGGCATTATTCCCAGAAGCTTGCAAAAATATATAAACATGATTTTTTTTTTTGGGTTATATAAATTCTATATTCTTTGTAATACTTTGCTATTTATCAAGTCAGCCAGGCAGATGATGCAGATATGATAAAACATATCTGGTTCATGGATATCATTTGCAATGTAATGGTTTCGGATTATTGTATTATTTTTTTTTAATGTTTTATTTTATATTTTTTAAAAAGTCGTTTTTATTGTGTCTTTGTCCCCTCTGGGTATTTTCACTCTCTCCATTTGTCCTGGTGACTACTCTCATCAGGACAGAAAGTGATGGGAAATCCAAAATATTAGCTTTGTCACCACAACAAGATCTGAGGGTAATATAGGGACGCCTGAAGAGGGAATTGCTATTATCTTATACAGATTTTCACTCACTTTTGTGGCTTCTCTGGGACAGTGGCGGCTGGTGCTCAATTTTCTTGGGGGGGTGACCCGCGGCACCCCCCCTTGTTGCTTGATCGCTTGCCGCTTTGCTTGCTCCCCCATCGCCCGCCAGGCCCCCCGCCGGCCCCGCACTTACCCCATCCAGGTCGCGGCTTACCCCCCTGCGTCTCTTCCAGCGTTCCGGAGGTTGTTTCTGCTCCCGGCCAATCAGGACTTAGGACTCGCGGCCAATCGGGTCTTAGGACTCCCCGTCAATCGGTTCTCAGGACCAGCTTCCTGATTGGCTGGGAGGAGAAGCAGGAACACAATAGCAAATATTAATTTGCCATTGTCACACAACTGGGTGGGTTTGGCGCACAGTGCTCTGCGCCCCAAGCCCACTTTTTTTTAAGCCAATTAGAGCCTCAGGCTCTAATCATGTGCTTCCCCAAAAAACAACAACATTGAAATCCATGTGTCCGGCACCCTGCATGCAAATTAGTGGCCGGGCGCATGAATTGAGGGGGCGGTGCCCCTGCACCCTGTATGAGTGAGGTGAAGGAAAAAGGTGGAAGGCGCGTGATCTGACGCTTTGATCAAAAAAGAAATATGTAATTTATTCACATACAAAAATGATAAAAGCATATAAAAAGTATCTACGTATTCATAAAAACAGGTTTACAACATATTCACATTAAAAGTTTTTTGAAATTAGACAGGCCCATACAAGGACAAGTGTTCAAAAAGTGGGCTGACGCGTTTCGAGGGTGTCCTCTTCATCAGAGCCTTGAATGACAACAAGAAAGGTATGCACAAAATATATAGTGGACCAAAATAGAGGGTAGTGGCAAGTTGGGAGATGTGTCACATGTTACGTGATGGTTACTCCTTAGCTTTAAAGCTGTCCATGTCCCAGCGCTCTACCTATACAGTGTAGAGGAATGTGGTTCATATGTTTTTTATATGACATTGCGGCTCCGGCCACTCACAGCGCCGGAGCCGCAAAACCCGAAAGACGCGCTGAGGCAAAATGTCAGCTTCCTCGGCGTGGACCGGGTGAGATACTGACGTTTCGTTCTAAGGTAAGTATTTCATAATGAGCTAGTATGCACCGCATACTAGCTCATTATGCCTTTTGCCTTACAGGTATAGAAAAAAAAAGTCAGCGGGTTTACTACGGCTTTAATACATTCTATGCATTAAGATAAAAAGCCTTCTGTGTGCAGCAGCCCCCCTCAGCCTCCCTAAAACTTCCCTGAGGTCCCTCTCTGTCCAGTGATGTCCACGAGTGTCTCAGCCATCCGACATTCTCTCTCCTGATTGGCTGAGACCCGTTGGCTCCTGCTGCTGTCAATCAAAGTCAGTTAGCCAATCAGAGATTGGGGGTGGGGCCAGGCTCCATGTATGAATGGACACAGGGAGCTGTGACTCGGCTCGGGTGCCCCATAGCAAGCTGCTTTGCTGTGGGGGGCACTCAACAAGAGGTAGGGGCCAGGATCACAGAAGAGGGACCAGAGAAGAGGGGGATCGAGGCTGCTCTGTGCAAATCCACTGCAGCAAAGCAGGTAAGTATAACATGTCTGTTATTTTTATGGGGAAAAAAATGAGACTTTACAATCACTTTAAGCTACTGAGTTCTGTATGCAAAGTAGCTCATATTAGTCTGGTAAATGTGTGGCATAATAGCCTGGCTCACTATAAATAAGTGAACATAAAATATTCATATACAACATTTCATGTTTGACAGCTGAAAGTAAATGTAAACTCAGTCTCTAGTTGTTAATAGTCCATTCACTGATCTCTCCTTCCTGTTAATGTCCCGAAAGAGACCAGTAAAACATCACTATCGGGTCCTGGTGTCACTTTCCCCAACCAGTATGGCTAACAGAGCACAATCTGCATTCCATTCGTTTATTTGGAGGACAGGCGAGACATCGGGGCTCTTTTAGACCCCTGATGTCGCAACAAGGAGAACCTGTCACTAACAAAAAATTTTTATAAAAAATAAATATAAAAAAAAAAAGATAAAAATTGAAAGCCAGAGCACTCAGTATTCACGGTTAAAGTGTTACTAATCATCCCAGTACCCTACATTCACTACATCGTATACCCCACAGTACATAGAAATCAAACAAGGAAATGCAATTCTTTTAGTAAATATAAACTGCCAAATACCTTTTTTCCGCAGTATTATATAGCAGCCTTGTGACTTCTATTAGTGTTTGGTTAAAGCTGGGGGAGTGGAGTTTTCATTCTCCTCTGACTGGTCAATGTCAAATAATGAATGCCGTATCTAAACGAATGGAACGTAAAAAAATGAATAATAATAAATAACAATAATAATAACAAACTTTTTATTATTATTATTTATTATTAATTTGTTCCATTACATTTGTTTAGATGCAGCATTCGTTATTTCGGACAATTCGTAACTTTGGATAAATTCATAACGTAACAAATACGAATTTATCAAATTTTATGGATTTATCGGAAATTACGAATTATCCAAAATATCGAATGCCGTATCTAAACAAATAGAACGTAACAAATTAATAATAATAAATAACAATAATAATAATAAAAACTTTTTATTATTATTATTTATTATTAATTTGTTGTGTTACATTTGTTTAGATGCGACATTCTTTATTTCGGATAATTCGTAACTTCGGATAAATTCGTAACGTAACGAATAACGTAACGAATACGAATTTATCAAATTTACGAATTTATCAGAGGTTACGAATTATCCAAAATAATGAATGCCATAGCTAAACGAATGGAACGAAATGAATTTATAATAATAAGTAACAATAATAATAATAATAAAAACTTTTTATTATTATTATTATTATTTATTATTATTAATTAGTTCCGTTCCATTTGTTTAGATGCGGCATTCATTAGTTCTGATAATTCGTAACTTTGGATAAATTCGTATTCGTTACGTTCACTAACAGACAAATTTGAAAGGAAATTCCAATACCTATAATTTAATAGTTAGTTATTATTAGTTAGTTATTCTTTTGAATTTTCTGATTTCCTTTCTGATTTTTGGATTTTCAAATTTTAGAATTTCCAAATTTTCAAATTGACGAATTTTCGAATTTATGAATTTACGAATTGCAATCATAACGAATGACCTGAAAAACAAAACAAATACGAATGATATGAAAACGAAAACAAACTATTTTTTTCGGCAGTGCACATGTCTATAAGAAAAAAGAACTGAAGAGCTTAGAAGGGAATTGAAACTGGAGCATTGTCAGGGCTGGGCTCAGCCCTTCCTTCTCTGACCTGGCTGCTCAGCTGTCGGCTAATTCCCAGCTCCTATCTCTCTCCACGGTTACTCAGCAGTTGATGATCCTGCTCGTCAGTCCTGCCTACTTAAAGCGGTTTAACACTGCCTCCGAGGTTTTTTTTTTTTTGTTACATTTCAAAAATCAAACATTTTTAAATGTGTTACTCACCTCTCCCGTTTTTGCCGCTGTGATCATTTGTTTTTCTCCTCCAAATCTGTAGTTATAAAATCCCCGTCCATGGGTTTCATCTTGCCTGTGGGCATGTGAAAACCCACAGGCATTCTCTTCCGGGATACGATGACGTTGATTTCCCATGATGCAACGTCCGTTGTCTCGCAGACATCGCAAATGCGCAGTAGACCCATATCGGAGCGCTGTTCACGTGCAAATCCCGTGAGATTTCACGTCGGAACCCCTGCAAAGACACAGCGCAATATCCCATGAGACACAGCGCGAGGTCCCAGGAGACACCGTGAACTGGACGGAAGTGACGACGATCACCGCCGAGAGCCCGCCCACGGCCGCAGGGAGAAGAATACAGATGAAGTCATCAGTAAAGGTAAGTGTAAAAGATGCAGAATTGAACCATCAATTCTGTCATCTTGAATGCTAGGGAAGCCATAGAGACATAGTCCTATGGTTGTGTGCAGAACCGCTTTAAGTCGTCCAGTTCAGTGGATCTCTGCCTTCGCCTTGGTCAACATCACAGAAACTATCACCTGTGATCCTGTTCAAGACTTGCTTTGCTGACATCCCTTCTGGCTCCAGATCCTGTTTGCTGTTCCACTACATTGATCCCTGACTTCTGGCTTGGCTGACTCTCCGTTCTGGTTACTGAACTTTGGCTATGTTTTGACTATGTTTGGTCTCTTTACTTTTATTATTAAACAAGTGTGATTTAACTGTACTCTCGGCCTGATTTCATAGTTTCTGACAAGCATGCTCCGTAGATGACAACAGCTGGTGTACACAGGCTGCAGTGGGGACACAGAGAAGATGGGAGGGACAGCTGAAGGCAGGATCAACCAGGTATATTTCACTCTACACAAAACAAATGCTTTAGTGGGTTTTTGAGCATGCACATACCTTGTAATGAGAGTTTTTCATAGTCTGGGTTTGAATGATACAATTCAGGTATACTCCTGATATATTGTGTGGCTATTACCTATTTGGATTTGGGAGAAACATTTACATTTTTGGGCAGGACAATTTTTGGAAGGGTGTGGGATATAAATAATGATATATAAAATTATATATATAATGATACATAAAAACTAGCATGTAGTTTGAATTATAGATGGCTGTAGATGATACTGTAGATTTATGGATTTTGTGACGAATATTTTTATGGATTTTGTGACGTATATTTTTATGGATTTCGGGACGTATGTTTTTATATGTGTTTGAGTATTTTTTTTAGCAAGAAGGATAGTGGAGTACAGAATCACCCAAGCTGATTTAAAATTGATGATGATGTATTGGGATTTAAAGGCGATAAAGGGCAGCACCTTGGAGGTAAGCCACATAAGAATTGGCAATTCCTATATAGCAATGATATAGATTGTATCATATTGTAAATAAAAGTGGAGTCCTTCTCTGCCAAAAAGTATCATGTTCTCTATAATGGGCCATTTCACTCAGAATTGATGTTTCAGTGATAGACAGATGCGGATTGGACTAAAAGGTATAATGCTCTGTTATACCTCTTTGTAATTTGCATAAAAAGAAGACTGTTCCTAAATTCTAAGGGGGAGATTTACTAAAACTGCAGCACGATGTATGTGATTCAGCTGTGCATAGTAACCAATCAGCTTCCAGGCTTTATTGTCAAAGCTTACCCGCTTGCTGACCGTATACAGTACATATACGGCGGCAATGTGGCTCTCCTGTGCGAAATCACGTACGGTATGGGACTTTGCACTTCCGGGGCCTGGGGGCGTGTACGCACGCCACCGGCGACTTGCTCCCGCTGTGACTGGACACAGCTAAAGCTAGAATGTGTAATTTGCTTCGTTCCAAATTGGTTTTTCGATTAAATTTCACAGATACGTTCATTTGGAAATATTCAAATTAACAAAACCCAGTTCAGTGAATTTTTCCAAAAATGCATCAATTCGAAAATGCGTCAATTCGAAAATCCTAAAAAAAAAATTCTAAAGAATGAAAATCCGATAATAAGAACCCAAATCCGAAAATTTTAAAACCCCAAAATGCGAAAAAATAACAAACTAGCAATAATAACTATTACTAACTATTAAATTATAGGTATTGGAATTTCCTTTCAAATATGGCTGTTAGTGAATGTAACAAATACAAATTTATCCAAAGTTACGACTTATCCAAAATAACGAATGTTGCATCTAAACGGATGGAACGTAATGAAATAATATTAATAAATAATAATAATAATAATAACGCTTTATGATTTTTATTATTATTTATTATTAATTTGTTACATTCCATTCATTTAGATGCAGCATTCGTTACTTACAGGTGATTCTTAACTTTGGATAAATTCGTATTCATCGTTCCAAATAGTTTTTTCGATTAAATTTCACAGATACGTTCATTTGGAAATATTCGAGTTAACGAAACCCCATTCAGTGAATTTTTCTGAAAATTCATCAATTCGAAAATTCATCAATTTGAAAATCCGAAAAAAAAATTCTAAAAAACGAAAATCCGAAAATAAGAACCAAAATCCGAAAATTTGAAAACCCAAAAATTAGAAAAAATAACTAACTAACAATAATAACTATTACTAACTATTAAATTATAGGTATTCGAATTTTCATTTCAAATTTGGCTGTTAGTGAACGTAACAAATACAAATTTATCCAAAGTTATGAATTATCCAAAATAACGAATGCCGAATCTAAACGGTTGTAACGTAACAAAATAATATTAATAAATAATAATAATAATAAAAACGTTTTATTATTATTAATTTGTTACGTTCCATTAATTTAGATGCGGCATTCGTTACTTCAGGTAATTCTTAACTTTGGATAAATTCGTATTCATTGCATTCATAAACAGCCAAATTTAAGAAGGAAATTCCATTACCTATAATTTTATAGTTAGTTATTATTAATTAGTTATTTATTATTTTGGATTTTCTAATTTTAGAATTTCTGAATTTTAGAATTTCACAATTTCCGAATTTACAAATTTTCTAATTTTCTAATTTAAGAATTTGCTAATTTATGACTACCTCATCTAAACGAATGGAACATAACACATTTCAAAGTTTTGATATTATTCGAAATAACGAATTTCGATCATAACGAATGACCTAAAAAACGAAAAATACAAAACAAAATGAAACAAATGAAATGAAAACAAACTAATTTTTTGACAGTGCACATGTCTAGCGAATGGACCCACCGATCGTTCCCGAGAGAAGCAGAAAAGCAGTCTGCCTATTTAAACAAGGCATATTGGCGTTCTGTCAGTAGGGAAGGTCATATTCCTGTGTTTCTGCTAAGCAGGAACACAGATCTCTGCCTTCCCACAGTACAAGCACCTCCCCCACAGTTAGAAAGCACCCCCTAGGAACATATTTAACCCTGTGATCGCCCCTGAAGTTAAACCCCTTCAATGCCAGTGTCATTAGTACAGTGACAGTGCGTATTTTTAGCATTGATCTGTGTTAGTGTCACTGGTCCACAAAAAAGTGCCAAAAGTGTCAATTTGTGTCTGATTTGTCTGCCACAATGTCACAGTCCCGCTATCAGTCGCTGATCGCCACCATTACTAGTAAAAATATTAATAAATAAATGCAAATTTCATAAATATATCCCATAATTTGTAGACGCTATAACTTTTGCGCAAACCAAACAATATATGCTTATATTTTAACAAAAATATGTAGCAGAATACACTGCGGTTTTTATTTTTTGCGCTATAAACAAAAGAAGAGTGACAAGTTTGAAAAAAAAAATTTTTTTTTACTTTTTGCTATATTAAATATCCCCCAAAAATATATAAAAAAACTTTTTTTTTTCCTCAGTTTAGGCCGATACGTATTCTTCTACATATGTTTGGTTAAAAAAATCACAATAAGCGTGATTGGTTTGCACAAAAGTTATAGTGCCTACAAAATAGGGGATAGATTTATAGCATTTTTATTATTATTATTTTTTTAACTAGTAATGGCGGCGATCTGCGATTTTTATCGTGACTGCGATATTGCGGCGGACATATCAGACACTTTTGACACATTTTTGGGACCATTCACATTTATACAGCGACCGTTGCTATAAAAATGCATTGATTACTTCAAATTTTCAAATTTTCTGATTTTCTTATGTTCGGATTTCCCAATTTCCGAATTTCCGAATTTTAGAATTTCCCAATTTTCCGATTTACAAATTTTCTAATTTTCTAATTTCCGAATTTGCAAATTTACGACTACCTCATCTAAAACGAATGGAACATAATGAATTTCAAAGTTACGATATAATTTCTTCTTGTGTCAATCACTTTTGACACATTTTTGGGACCATTCACATTTACACAGCGATCGTTGCTATAAAAATGCATTGATTACTGTATAAATGTGACTGGCAGGGAAGGGGTTAACACTAGGGGGCGCTGAAGGGGTTAATATGTTCCCTGGGAGTGATTCAAACTGTAGGGGGAGGGGACTCACAAGGGGAGGAGACCGATCGGTGTTTCTCTGTACAAGGAACACACCATTGGTCTCCTCTCCTCTGACAGGACCGTGAATCTGTGGGTTTACATACACAGATCCACGGTCCTGCTGTGTTACCGGGCAATCGCGGGTGCCCAGCGGACATGGCGGCCGCCGGGCACGCGCATCGTGTGCCTATTGACTCGCGCGCTCCCTGGAGGGCCGGGAAGGGGAGGGCGTCATACGATGCTCTCTCACCATGAGAGCTGCGCCGCCTGGCCATCAATTGACAGCCGGCGGTCGCAAAGCAGTTAAAGTGATTTTTTTTTTTCCAAAGAAAATTGCGTTTGAAAAATTGCTGCACAAATACCGTGTGACATAAAAAATTGCATCGACTGCCATTTTATTCTCTAGGGTCCCTGCTTAACCGGTTCCCGACCGGCGCACGACGATATACGTCGGTAGAATGGCACGGACAGGCAGGAGGGCGTATATATAAGTCCCTCCTTAATGCCGTCCGTGCCATCGGGAGCGCACCGGGAGTGGCGGCTCCCGCACCGGTCGGGACCCACGTGACTCTGACTCGATCGCCACGGGGACACCCGCGATCGTCTCACAGGAAGGCTGAACGGAGAGATGCGGAAATAAACAGCATCTCCCCGTTCTGCCTAGCAACTAATGACGCCGATCTCTGCTCCCTGTGATTGGAGCAGAGATCAGCATTCACTAGCTGACAGCCACGCCCCTCCCCACAGTAAGAAACACACCCCTAGGCATACTTAACCCCTACACTGCCACCCCCTGGTTAACCCCTTCACTGCCAGTGTCATTTATACAGGAATCAATGCATTTAAATAGCATTTGATTGCTGTATAAATGACAATGGTCCCAAAAAACGTGTCAAAAATGTCCGATGTGTCCGCCATAATGTCGCAGTCACAATAAAAATCGCTGATCGCCGCCATTACTAATAAAAAAAAATCATTAATAAAAATGCTATAAACACTATCCCCTATCTTGTAAACGCTATAACTTCTGCGCAAACCAATCAATAATCGCTTATTGCGATTTTTTTTACCAAAAATATGTAGAAGAATACGTATCAGCCTAAACTGAGGAAAAAAAAATTTTTTATATATTTTTGGGGGATATTTATTATAGCAAAAAATAAAAAAATACTTTTTTGTTTATAGCGCAAAAAATAAAAACCGCAGGGGCGATCAAATACCACCAAAAGAAAGCTCTATTTGTGGGGGAAAAAAGGGCGTCAATTTTGTTTGTGAGCGATGTCGCACGACCGCGCAATTGTCAGTTAAATCGGCACAGTGCCCAATCGCAAAAAGGGGCCTGGTCCTTTGGCTGCCAATTGGTCCGGTCTGAAAGTGGTTAAAGAATATATGTATAATATTTTGGGATTCTGAGTAATTTTATAGCAAAAAAATTATGATTTTTACATGTAGGAGAGGAATGTCAGAACTCCTGGGTGAAAAGTAGTTAAGTGGAAGTTTTTGTGCCCAGAGATGATCTTTGAATATTAGCGGACTAAACTTTTCTACAAGTCGCATTGCAGGGGGAAGCCATGATGGGCGTTAAAAGGAATTATTCTGACCAAAGAGGACCACGAGAGATAAACTCGCCGTGTGACAAAATTTGGTAACTAATTTTTCTCTCTCTTTGTTTGCAAGTTTAGCGTTCTTTCACGGAAAGCCGTTTTGCGCACAATGGAAGAGAAAATGAATCATTTTGGAAACAATATGCCGGGGACGTGGTCCCATTGTTTCAGTAACACATTCTTTTCCAGCTCAAATAGATAGATGCAGGAATGGTGATACTTGTCAGAGATCCAATTATTTTCCCATTTACGTCTGCTTTTGAAGCTTATCGGAGCAAGGTATTGTGGGCAGCAGCTCTGCCATTACAACCAGCACTCAGAATCCTGCCTGCACTGATTCTTATTGTAATGCAATTAATCTTCCGCTTTGCCCTAATGGATGAACAAGCATATTTACTGCAGCATAAAATCCTAATTATTTTTTGAGCAGATGCATAAAGGGAATTGAAATTAATGGCAAGTGACAATTGTGATAAATGCAAAATATATTTTAAAAATGTCAGATCCTCTGTGCGTCGTGGGGAAGTCACACAGGACGGCCGCTCGGTACGAGGCGCGGGTTCCAACCTTCTGCGCAGCGAGAGTTAAAAAAAAAAAAAAAGCAACAGGTGAGTCGTCAGGCAGAGATGCTGGATGAAG
Organism: Lithobates sylvaticus; assembly: GCA_028564925.1. NCBI lineage: Eukaryota > Metazoa > Chordata > Amphibia > Anura > Ranidae > Lithobates > Lithobates sylvaticus. The sequence goes on along the minus strand of CM053034.1, from coordinate 211,286,651 downwards.
CCTAAAGTAAAGGAATGAACCTTTACCATATGATGATAATTTCACTCAATGACACAGCAATGTCATCATGGCAGGAATGATGATGTCATTCAAATATTTGTTACCTATGTTCTGCTTACAATCACTGGGAGGTAGTGGAAACCCAGAAAGTTAGTGAGAAATGTGGATATGACTGTTAGGGCTCACTCACCTTTGCAGCCGAGGGGCAGTAAAGTGGTTGAGTTGTGCTTTTGCCACAGCTCTGACCCCTGCACTTTGAAGCCCCCATGGATCTGTCCCCGCCCCTGCAAATCGCAGCCCCCCCCATGGATCTGCCAATCCCTCCCCCTCGTCACATCACAGCTCCCTGCAACTCTGCCCCCCATGTATACTGCAGCCCTTGGAGCTCTCCCCCCCATTCACATTGCAGCCCGCCACAGCTCTGCCCCTTTTACATCACAGCCCTCCCATGGCTCTGCCTTCCTTAACATCAACTGCAGCTCTGACCCCCCCCCCCCCCTTCACATTACAGCCCCCCCTGCAGCTTTCCCCCCTTTACACATTGCAGCCCCTGCAGCTCTGCCCCTTATTCACATTGCAGCCCCCCACAGCTCTGCCCCCCCCATTCACATTACAGCCCCCCTGCATCTCTGTCCCCTATTCACATTACAGCCCCCCACAGCTCTGTCCCCCATTCGCCCTTGCAGCTCTGCCCCCCATTCACATTACAGCCCCCCTGTATCTCTGCCTCCTATTCACATTGCAGCCCCCCACAGCTCTGCCCCCGTTCACATTATAGCCCCCCTGCATCTCTGCCTCCTATTCACATTGCAGCCCCCCACCGCTCTGCCTCCCATTCGCCCTTGCAGCTCTGCCCCCCATTCACATTACAGCCCCCCTGTATCTCTGCCTCCTATTCACATTGCAGCCCCCCACAGCTCTGCCCCCGTTCACATTATAGCCCCCCTGCATCTCTGCCCCCTATTCACATTGCAGCCCCCCACAGCTCTTCCCCCCATTCACATTACAGCCCCCCTGCATCTCTGTCCCCTATTCACATTGCAGCCCCCCACAGCTCTGTCCCCCAATCGCCCTTGCAGCTCTGCCCCCCATTCACATTACAGCCCCCCTGTATCTCTGCCTCCTATTCACATTGCAGCCCCCCACAGCTCTGCCCCCGTTCACATTATAGCCCCCCTGCATCTCTGCCTCCTATTCACATTGCAGCCCCCCACCGCTCTGCCTCCCATTCGCCCTTGCAGCTCTGCCCCCCATTCACATTACAGCCCCCCTGTATCTCTGCCTCCTATTCACATTGCAGCCCCCCACAGCTCTGCCCCCGTTCACATTATAGCCCCCCTGCATCTCTGCCCCCTATTCACATTGCAGCCCCCCACAGCTCTGCCCCCATTCACATTACAGCCCCCTGAATCTCTGCCCCCTATTCACATTGCAGCTCCCCACAGCTCTGCCCCCATTCACATTACAGCCCCCCTGTATCTCTGGCTCCTATTCACATTGCAACCCCCCACAGCTCTGCCCCCTTCACATTACAGCCCCCCTGCAGCTCTGCCTCCTATTCACATTGCAGCCCCCCACCACTCTACCCCGCATTCACATTATGGCCCCCCCTGCATCTCTGCCCCCTATTCACATTGCAGCCCCCCGCAGCTCTGCCCCCCATTCACATTGCAGCCCCCCCACCACTCTAGCCCCATTCACATTATGGCCCCCCTGCATCTCGGCCCCCTATTCACATTGCAGCCCCCCCCCCCAGCTCTGCCCCCATTCACATTACAGCCCCCCTGCATCCCTGCCCCCTATTCACATTGCACCCCCCCCCCCCACAGCTCTGGGAAATCCCTTCTCACAGAGTTGTCACCAGAACAGGTATCCTTAACTTTATATGCTTAACACTCACCTACTAAATGTGAGTGTATTTTATCATTGTCTATTGCACAATATTAAAACTGTTATACAGTCTGCACCCAGAGGCGCTTCTCTTTCTTGTTTCTTTCCCATACTTAAGAGAGGTCCCCTTGCTTTCATTTTTGACATCAGCCATAACATTTCAGATTTCTCAATCACTTTCAGCCACATTGATAGCAATGACAAGGGCAAAAAGAGAGGGTGAATCACCCCAGCTGGCAGCAATAAAAACCTAATATGGGAGAAGTAGCAAAGGTTCCACGCAATAAAGGTTATATGGTCATAGGGTCCAGAATAGTTTTCTATTGAATAATTACTGGCATAAGAGTGCCAACGCGTGTCAGAGTTCAAATGCTGCCCCTCCATCAGGGCTTATAATTTATATATAAATATACTGTGTTGCGCTAAACAAAAACAAAGAACAAAATAAATAGAAAACAAAAAGGTGTGATTCTCTCAGTGAGTCCAAGTATTGTTTCTTGACAATAACAAAAAGTCTCAGAGCCAGTGAAGCAGGTGAAATTTCAATTTCCAAGATCCCAATGACCACCTTTGTGAATACACCACCACCACATATAGATGTGCTCTTACCAGAGAGCATAGACCTCCTATTATGGAAGGTCAAAGAAAGCTCATGTAAATCATGGATCTCGTCTTCTGTTGGTATCCAGCCAGAAGGAAACGATGGGAGTCACTACAACAGCGCACACTTGTGTCGACAGCCCTCTTGTCTCAGACCATCAGAGTCGATATAATGTATCAATAAGATAGGAAAGCCAATAGTGTAAACCTTTTACAGTTATGCTTTAATAAAGGTAATGCACTTACACGTTTGAAGATAAAAACAGCTTGAGTGACATTAATGCACAGAAACACAATCCTTAAATCCGGATAGACGTGATAACATAGATATGAACTGCAGCCCGACCGGTTTCGTCACAAAGAGGACTTCTTCCAGGGGTTAGGTCTGTTCAAGCATCTGTATATAATGTGACCACAGGTATGACTAGCCTTGAATTTTGCTACATTGTTTATGCAAAATGGATAAATAACACCAAATGTAGAGGATAAACTCCTCAGTGCACCGATCCCTTCTTTGGGGGGGTTTAAGATACATGTGAGCAGCCTCACCAAAGTGATTCAGCTTAATAATTTGGATGGGGTCTCCAAACTTTCTAAACAAAGGGTTTACTGTCCTTCAGATTTTAGGAGGGCTGGACTGTGCCCAGTTGGAGAAAACAATGCCCAATCTTTGTTATTAGGGGAAGAAATCATTGGTGTCAGTGGAAGGAATAATGCCCCATCATTGGTGTCAGTGGGAGGAATAATTCCCCATCATTGGTGTCAGTGGAGAGGAATATTGCCCCATCCTTAGGCCCCTTTCACACCGGGGCGTTTTTCATGCGGTGCAGCGCTAAAAATAGCGCCTGTTCACCGCATGAAAAAATCCGGCCCCTTTAACTCCAGTGTGAAAGCCGGCGGGCTTTCACACTGGAGCGGTGCGCTAGCAGGATGACAAAAAAAGTCCTGCTAGCAGCATCTTTGGAGCGGGATAGGAGCGGTGTGTTCACCGCTCCTATACCGCTCCTTCCCATTGAATAGAATGGGACACCGCGGTGAAACCGCGGTAATACCGCCGCAAAGCGCCGCTACGGCGGCGCTCTGCGGGGGGTGTTTAACCCCTTTTCGGCTGCTCGCGGGGGTTAAAACCGCACCGCGAGCGGCCGAATACCGCGGTTAAAACGACGGTAAAGCAGCGCTAAATATAGCGCTGCTTTACCGTCACCGCGGCTCACCGCCCCAGTGTGAAAGGGGCCTTAGTGTCAGTGGAAGGAATAATGCCCCATTATTGGTGTCAGTGGAAGGAATAATGCCCCATCATTGGTGTCAGTGGAAGGAATAGTGCCCCATCATTGGTGTCAGTTGAAGGAATAATGCCCCATCATTGGTGTCAGTGGAAGGAATTATCCCCCATTGTTGGTGTCAGTGGCAGACTTTATGCCCCATTGTAGGTGTCAGTGTCAGGAATAATGCCTCAAGGGTAGTATAAAAGCAAACAAAAAAAATGTTTGTCCTTTAAAAGAGAAGTATGGGTTTGGACTTTATTCTAGATTTATACTTACCTAGGTGGATGCAGCATGGGTCCGATGCTGCATCTGTCCCCCGGTGCCTCTGCGCTGAGTGACTTTATAAAATTGTCAGGCCACCGAAAAGTAGAACCTGGTGAGTTGAGTCAACCCCTGGCTTCTTACATGCCATTCATTGCCCTGGATACTCCAATAGTGAGATCTCCCTTCCATGATCCATGATCCATGTTCTCCCTCACCTTTGTGTGTCCCAGCTTCTCCTGTTACATTTTTTTTTCATAGTGACTGGTCTAATGAAAGTGATCCTATTACTCCTGTCCTCGAGTCCTTGTACTGGCTACCTGTCAAGTTTCTCTTTGACTTGGAAATACTCATGTTCACCTTTAAAGTGTAAAGGCAGAAGGTTTTTTACCTTAATGCATTCTATGATAAAAAAGCTTCTGTGTGCAGCAGCTGCCCCAGCCCCCCTAATACTTACCTGAGCCCCATCTCTATCCAGCGATGTCCACAAGTCCCTCGGCCCTCACGGGACTTGCCTGCCTGAATGGCTGAGACACAGCAGCCGTGCCATTGGCACCCGCTTCTGTCAATCAAAGTCAGTTAGCCAATAAGGAGAGAGAGGGGCGGAGCCGAACCACAGCTCCGTGTCTGAATGGACACCCAGAGCTGCAGCTTGGCTCGGGTGCTTCCTGTGGGGGCACTTGCCAGGAGGGAGGGGCCAGGAGCAGCGAAGAGGGACCTGAGAAGAGGAGGATCCAGGCTACCCTGTGCAAATCCGCTGCACAGGGCAGATAAGTATAACATGTTTGTTATTTTTTTTTTAAATTGACTTTACAATCACTTTAAAGGATATGTAAGGCTTTGTTTTAGAAAATCAAAAAAACAAACATGCCATACTTACTTCCTCCGTGTAGTTGGTTTTGCACAGAATGGCTCCGGTCCTCCTCTTCTGGGGTCCCTCAGCAGCGCTCCTGGCTCCTCCGCTTCTTGAGTGCCCTTTTGGAGAGCCGCTCCCTTGTCCTGCTGCTGTGTCCATTGGCACAGACAGCAGGACTCGGCCTGGCCCCCCCTGCTCCTGCATAATTGGATTTGATTGACAGCAGCAGGATCCAATGGTTGCGCTGCTATCAATCTAATCAGGACCTGATACACCGGCTGGTGCTGGTGTGCTCATCCCCGTCGCTGGAAAGACTGGGTTCAGGTAAGCAAAAGGGGGGGGGGGGCTCTGGGGGCCTCTGGGGGGCTGCTGCATCACAGGAGGTTTTTCAACTTCATGCATAGAATGCATGAAGGTGAAAAACCTTGATGGTTTACAACCACTTTAAGGTTCTGCATGGCTTGGCACTCCATTATCAATGTGAACTTTAATCACCCTACTGCCACTCTTGTAACCGTCATTCCTCTAATTATTTTCTAATGGTCTTCTTTGTGTCCTTCAAACCTACCTACACTTTATGAGGGTCAAGCTCTTCTCTTGTTATGCCCTAAAAGTCTACAACATCATTCCTTAAACTCTTTCACATGAAAACTGAAAACCTTCTTCTTCCGACAAGCCGTTACCTAACTGTTCTTTTGTGTTCTTTTCTTGTGTTTTCTAGACCTGTGCACAATAGAAAAATTTGTTTAATTTCGATTTGTTTCTGTTAGTTTCCGTTGATTCGTAACGATTCGTAATTTTGTAAGTCGTCGGTGTTCGTATTCGGACTCGTTCGTATTTTCGTAAGAGTTATTTTTTCGTTGATTCGTTTTTCCGTTAGTCTAATCTTCGTTTATTCGAAATTCGTATTTTCGCTATATTTCATATTCGGACGCATTCGTATTTTCGGAAGAGCTATATTTTCGTTGATTTAAAAAGATTTGTATTTCCGTTAATCTAATTTCCGTTGATTCGAAATTTGTATTTTTGTAGATTTAGTTACATTCGTACTTTCGTAAGATTGATTTATTCGTACTTTCGTAACATTGTTTTCGTAGATTTGTAATCAGAGCATAATTCATAATTTTTTGAAATGTGTATGCTATTTACATGTTTAAGAAACAAAGAATTTCTCTCTCACAAGTCAGAACTTAACTCAAAAATCCACCAAAACAGTGCCACCGACCCAACCACACCCTATCTGGACTCTGGATGGAATATTTCAGAATCAGAACTAATATTCGTTCTTTCGAATTCTCGATCAGCAGAATTTTTGTTATTTCGTATTTTCGTTGTTTTGATTTCCTTTTTTCCGAATATTCGTAATTTCGATTTTTTTCGTTCATTTTGATTTTCGTTATTTTTTAATCTTTGTTCGGTATTTTCGTTTTTTCTGTTTTCGTTTTTTGGATTTTTATTCTTTCGTAGTTTCGTTGTTTCTAATTTAATTATTTCGTATTTTCGTTGTTTTTCATATTCGTTCTTTTCTATAGTTCGTTATTCGTTAGAATTTTTAGTAAACCATTCGTTCATTCGTACGATAACGAATGAACGAATATAACGAATTTGAACGGAAAACAAATTCGTAACTAAACGAATTGCACATGTCTAGTGTTTTCATTTGTTTTTATTTCTTTTGTAAAACATTATGAGAATGTAACTTTAAAGGTATATACAATAAAGTATATTATTTTTATTATCATCATTTTTTTATATTATGTAAAATGAATGTAGCACCCTTTGTAGCTTACCTCCATTGCAGGGAGAGGGCTAGCATTACCCAAGGGTGTATCCATGGCTGCATTGGAGATAGTCATGACAATGATGGGCAGCGGTCACTTTTCTTCAAGTTTTGGATTAGAGCATATGTCTCAGGACTCCAGACTTTCTCTTCCATCTAAAGGGGATCTGGAATCTTCTGAGGGTGGAAACCAATCCCCCACCAGCAGTAATTCCATTCTCTTGCTCTACCACTTTGGGTACTGTATCCTTCATGACCAGACAGGGCATCTTGAGGACTCTGAGCTAGGCCTCAACCGTACTTCGGTCTACTCAGCATAAACCATTACACACACTTCCCTCCCCAGGCCTCAGCCGGGGTAAAGAGAGCTCTCCAGGCCACTCCCCAATTTATATCCCCATACATATCCTCTTACATTTATATCCCCCCCCCCCCACATGCGCCACTGGCCATGGACCTCCTAGTGGTTGCCAGATGGGCCATAAATCATCATTAATCCAAGATTGTTACTGCCCCCATAACTATTGCCCTTAGTGCCAGTGACACCCCAGCAGGGAACATCAGCAACCCTCAACCTAGAAAAGAAACCAAGGGAAAGTCTATGAGGACAATAGGGTGGCTACATTTAAAAAAAGCAGAGGGTGGGAGCCCCCTGAGATGGAAATAGCTTCTTATTTAGGTTCAGGTTGAGATTTGGGAAATCAACCAATGATAGAGAAGAAACTGAAATTTAATTTTTGGATGGGCTGGCCATTTAATTACCTAACATCTGCCATTGGTTTTGGGTGGACAGACCCTTTAATCGCCCATGAAAATATTTCTGTTAGTAGAATAAGGAGGTTGGATGCCTACCAAACATTGATGTGTTTTTCTTGCAATGCCTCTGACAATACGCACATTTGATTACTGTGGTATAAATAAAACTGAGACTGCCAATTCCCCATCGCAACGCTGACACTAACAATCTTTTGATCTGTCTGAACTGTATATTGTCTGTTGCCGCAGAGCTCGCACTTGTTGTGAATAAACACACCGTGCCAGCGAATTTCAACAATTTGAAGTTACATTTATTGGACAGATCAGTGGATAAAACTGTTTTGGCAGTTTCATATTGAGTGTGATTGAGTGTGCCGGCTCGTGTTATTGATTTTATGAAAAGCTTCTCTTGTTTTGCAAGAGTAAAGCTCAGCATCGTCCCCCCACCAAGACGCAGAGAAGGGCGAGGAGCAGACGGCTGTTCCCGGCTTAATACGTTGTCAGAGAGATCTCACCTTCCCGGCCCCGAATGGGCACACGCAACTCTGGGCAAAACTGACAGCCTTGGTGTAATTATCTTTCTAGCTGAATAAATCTCTCCTTTTAATTTGATTGTTTGATCTCTCTTTGAAGAGCCTGGGGCCTCTCGGTCTGTCAAGCAAAAAAAAAAGAATACAATAAAAAATAAAAAAATAAAAAGACAAAAGCTTGTTATGCTTTTTTTTTTTTAGCTACCATGAGACAACTTTTTTGATTCGTGCCAAGGATACGATGATTACAAAAAACATGAACTACTATTCACACCGTTAAAGTTCATTCAAAGTCGCTGGGTTCACACTGTTGCATTGTGGTACCATAGGTGTTAGCACACACATTACTGCAACCAGTGCACACTGGTGCATATCTCCCAACATTTTGAGATGGGAATGAGGGACACCTACCAGCAGACGTATATAGGCATAGGCCACGCCCCCTGTCAACCCCCTTAAAGGAGAATTAACCCCCAAAAAAAGGTTAATTAAATCCACAAGGGCTTTTTTTTTTACCACTACTATTCCTTTATATTGGCTTTTAAAATGCAGCAATTTAGAATTTGGTTTAGCACTGGGAAACACTTTTTGAAAGATAAAAAGTGCATTTTTTATACAGCTATATGGATCAGACCAAAATGAGGGACAAATGAGGGGCAAAGAGGGACAGAGGGACATTGCTCCAAATCAGGGGCAGTCCCTCAAAATCAGGAACAGTTGGTAGCTATGCTGGTGCACTACGGGGCCATTTGTTATTAATGGCACCTCAACACACCTTATCAATGTGTAGGCAGGTGCGGAAAATCTTATTTGTGTTTTTCACCTATGGGGTTACTGTCCTGTGGCTCCGTTGTTAATAGGCTGTGGTGTGGCTGCCGCTTGTACTGTAGTGCTTACCGTAGGGGGTGGGGATATTTAAGCAGGAAGGGTTTGGGCCAGGAGGTCGGTTGGTCCTGGGAGCTAAAAAGACCATACATAGGAAGATGTAGTGTTGCACCTCAATGGGGTTACCCCTTGGGGGGGGAACCTGAAACGGGAATGTATAGTCATTAGTCAAGCCATGTTATCGCCAGTTGCTACAAACTAAAGGTATGTCAAAAAAACAACTGGCTGGCTGGTAAGTGAGCTTGGAATTTTTCTTTGTTGTTTTTTATGTGTCGCCTTCCATGTGTTTCTTGCTGCAAAGGCCAGTTAC
>CM053034.1:211257709-211277049 GCA_028564925.1 Lithobates sylvaticus | reverse complement strand
CAGAAGCATGACAATTTAACTTTGCTGATGCGACGGTCCAGACTTTTTATCATCAGCATAGACAGAATCTGGATAAAGCTTGAGGTATGGAAATTATGCTTTTGGGTGTATATATTGTACCTGGTTCAAGGCATTCTTCAACTAATGGAATAATATTAACCATTTCAGCCCCGGAAGAATTTACCCCCTTCCTGACCAAAGCACTTTTTGCGATTCGGCACTGCGTCACTTTAACCACTTTCAGACCGGACCAATTTGCAGCCAAAGGACCAGGCCCCTTTTTTTGCGATTCGGCACTGCGTCAATTTAACTGACAATTGCGCGGTCGTGCGACGTGGCTCCCAAACAAAATTGACGTCCTTTTTTTCCCACAAATAGAGCTTTCTTTTGGTTGTATTTGATCACCTCTGCGGTTTTTATTTTTTGCGCTATAAACAAAAAAAGCGACAATTTTGAAAAAAAAACACAATATTTTTTACTTTTTGCTATAATAAATATCCCAAATGAAAAAAAAACAACAATTGTTTTCCTCAGTGTAGGCCAATATGTATTCTTATACATATTTTTTGTAAAAAAAAAAAAAATCGCAATAAGCGTATATTGATTGGTTTGCGCAAAAGTTATAGCGCCTCCAAAATAGGGGATAGTTTTATGGCATTTTTATTATTATTATTTTTTTTTTACTAGTAATGGCGGCGTTCTGCAATTTTTCTCATGACTGCGACATTGCAGCAGACAGATCGGACACTTTTGACACTATTTTGAGACCAGTGACACTTATACAGCAATCAGTGCTATATATATGCACTGATTACTGTATAAATGTCACTGGCAGGGAAGAAGTAAACACTAGGGGGCAAGCAAGGGGTTAACTGTGTTAGCTAGGGAGTGATTCTAACTGTGGGGGGAGGGAACTGACTAGGGGAGGAGACCGATCGGTGTTCCTATATACTAGGAACACACAATCTGTCTGCTCTCCCCTGACAGGAGAAGGATCTGTGTGTTTACACACACAGATCCATGTTCCTGTTCTGTCACCAGCAATCGCGGATGCCCGGCGGACATTGCGGCGCTGGGCATGCACCCCCTATACCGCCGGGAAGCCAAGGACGTAATACAGCGCCCGCCCAGAGGGACAGAGTGTTCCTGCAGACGTCATATGACAATGGACGGGTAGGGAAAAGGTTAAAAGAGATGTATGGCTGCATTTGATGGCATAGTGGCAGCAATTGATGGGCACAGTGGCTGCGTTTGATGGCACAGTGGCTGCGTTAAATGGGCACAGTAGCTGCGTTTGATGGCACAGTGGCAGCAATTGATGCGTACAGTGGCTGCGTTTGATGGCACAGGGGCTGCGATTGATGGCACAGGGGCTGCGATTGATGGCACAGGGGCTGTGATTGATGGTACAGTGAGGCTGCAATTGGGTTTTTTCTGAATTTTTCAGTTTGTTTGCGCCCCCCCCCAAACTTTTGAGCACCAGCCGCCACTGACTTGCATATCTCTGAGTACCTGCTAATCCGCTTGATCTGGGTGGAATTTGTTCCAGAAAACCAACGTGGTCTTCTATAGAATCTTATATTGCATCTCTTTGAAGGTCACAGAAAGGAGCTTCAGAAAATGAGCTGAAGAGCTTCTTTAAATGATTGCATTGCACTCTAGGATGTTTGCAATTGAATTTCTTCCCAGAACAACATACATATCCTCAGACACATATTATAAATAAGGCAAATAGTGATAGAACACTGGGAAGCCATTGGATTGCTTCTCTACATAATTTTACGCCTCTAAGGGGTAGCAGGTGCCTGATTGTGTGTGCAAATCCCACATTTGCTCTGCTGCTGGCAGGAAATAGGTGAGTTAGGAGCACCTGCTACCTTAACAAGGTTTGGCTGAAAACTGATCGTCTCACAATATCCGAACAGGCTCTTTGATACAGTAGTAACACTGAATAAATAGATAAAGAAAAATAAATTAAGCTTATCTCTCACAATGTAGTTTTCTATTTTGTCGGGATGCCAACAAGTATTTACAAGGATTTTCATCCAACTTAACTTTGTGTAGAAATTCTTTTGATTAGAGATTTTCTCTCTGTCACTGAGAACCCGTGTATAACCTTCAGTACGGGAACTTCTATGGCTCCTAATGCCACATACATGCGGTCGGAGTTCTCATCGGAAAAAGCTCTGATGGTTTTCCTGTCGGAATTCCGACGGAATTTCGCTCAAACTGTCTTGCCTACACACGGTCACACCAAATTCCGAATAACTCAATACTCAATTCAATAACACTGCGGTATACAACACATTCGACAGCACTATAAAAGGGAAGTTTAATGCTTCCGAGCATGCGTCAAATTGTTTCCGAGCATGGGTCGGAATTTTGCGTGTCGGAATTGCATACACACAATCGGAAATTCAAAAAAAAAAAAAAATTTAAAACAGGTTCTCAATCCAAAGTCCGTCGGAAATTCTGACAGAGAAAGACAGATGGGCATACACACGGTCGGAAAATCCGATGAAAAGCTCCCATCGGACTGTTTCCATCGGAAATTCCGACCGTGTGTACGCAGGATAAGGGGGGTATTTTCTCACTCAGCGTCTAATCTTTCGTAGATCATTAATAGTTGATAGATATATCAAATTATACAGTCTTCCCCTTCCAGGTTAGATTTTTTTTCTTGGTGGGTGGTTTTCATCCTTGGTATTTACATTTTAGGGTCTCAAGAGGTTTTAGTGAGGACGCACTGGATACCTTCAGCTGCCATTGTGCTTTTGCTGGGTTTCCAGTAGACATGTGCACTGCCAAAAAATGTGTTCGTTTTCGTTTCATTCGTTTTTGTTTAGTTTTTCGAGTCATTCGTTATGATCACAATTAGTAAATTCGTACATTCATACATTCGTAAATTCTCAAATTCCTACATTCGTACATACGTAAGTTTGTAAGATTTGTAACTTCGTACATTCGGAAATTTGGAAATTCGAAAATCCGAAAACCTGAAAATTAGAAAATCTGAAATAGTAACTAACTATTAAATTATAGGTATTGTAATTTCCTTTCAAATTTGGCTGTTAGTGAACGTAATAAATACGAAATTATCCGAAGTTACGAATTATCCAAAATAACGAATGCCGCATCTCAATGCCACAATTCATTACGTTCCATTCCTTTGGATACGGCATTCATTATTTCGGATAATTCGTAACTTCAGATAAATTTGTATTTGTTACGTTCACTAACAGCCAAATTTGAAAGGAAATTACAATACTTATAATTTAATAGTTAGTAATAGTTAAGTTATTATTAGTTGATTATTATTTCAGATTTCCGAATTTCCGAATTTACAAATTTACAAATTTATGGATTTATGAATTTATGAATTTACGAATGTACGAATTTAGGAATTTACGAATTTCTGAATGTGCAAATGTACAAATTTACGAATGTACGAATTTACACATTTTCGAATATTCGAATTTACGAATATTAAAAAAAAATTCTTAAACAGGTTTTCGTTCATTCGGATATTTCTGAATTAACGAATTTGTCGAAATTAAAGTATTTAGGAGGAGTATTCATATCCCTTGACATTTTCCAAATTTTTTCATGTTACACCCAAAAACGTAAACGTATTTTATTGGGATTTTATGTGATAGACCAACACAAAGTGGAACATAATTGTAAAGTGGAAGGAAAATTATAAATGGTTTTCAAAATTTTTTACAAATAAATATGTGAAAAGTGTGGCGTGCATTTGTATTGAGCCCCTCTGAGTCAATAATTTGTAGAACCGACTTTCACTGCAATTACAGCTGCAAGTCTTTTTGGGGATGTCTCTACCAGCTTTGCACATCTAGAGAGTGATATTTTTGCCCATTCTTCTGTGCAAAATAGCTCAAGCTCTGTCAGATTGGATGGCGAACGTCTGTGAACAGCAATTTTCAAGTCTTGCCACAGATTCTCAATTGGATTTAGTTCTGGACTTTGACTGGGCCATTCTAACACATGAATATGCTTTGATCTAAACCATTCCATTGTAGCTCTGGCTGTATGTTTAGGGTCGTTGTCCTGCTGGAAGGTGAACCCCCGCCCCAGTCTCAAGTCTTTTGCAGACTCTAACAGGTTTTCTTAAGATTGCCCTGTATTTGACTCCATCCATCTTCCCATCAACTCTGACTAGCTTTCCTGTACCCACTGAAGAAAAGCATCCCCACAACATGATACTGCCACCACCATGTTTCACGGTGGGGATGGTGGGGATGGTGTGTTCAGGGTGGGTTAGTTTTCCACCACACATATCGTTTTGCTTTTAGGCCAAAAAGTTAAATTTTGATCTCATCTGACCAGTGCACCTTCTTCCACATGTTTTCTGTGTCCCCCACATGGCTTCTCGCAAACTGCAAACGGGACTTCTTATGGATTTCCAGGGTGCTATTGCGCACGCAAAGATGCAGGAGCGACGCACCGCACATGCGCGATCCATAAATCCCCCATCTTGGATTAGGGCTGCCAACACATCGCAAAGGCCGCTGGGTGTATACACCCAGATCAGCACAGCATTTGTAGCAGCCTGCGCAGAAGGGAGACATGGCCAAAGGGCCTGGCTGGAAAGGGAGCTCAACCTAATAGAGCAGCGTTAGACTTAGACCTAGCGGGCTCCAGTCAACATTCCAAATTTGAACAGCTATGGAAGGATCGGTGCTCGGGGCGTCCGTAAGGTTATCAATTGGCCAGATAATTCATTCTGTTCTATTACCTTCAGAAAAATTGATAGAAAAATCATTATTAGATAATTAAATAGAGAACTAGATGGTATATAGATCCATCTTAATGCTTCAGTACAAAACTAGATACATTGATTTTGATGTAAGAGTGTACATAATCACATATTGAGAACACTTTTTTAATTTTCATAAAGATACACAGAATAGATATATAAAGCCAAGCAGTTTTAGAGATCAAATAAACATTATTTTTCAGAAATGTTTTTTTTCTAAATTATCAAGGTATTGTGATGCACTATATCTTTTATTTGGAAAGGTTTGTAACTTAGTGCATCATTCAAACCTAGAGGTTTTAGGGCTGACAAACTATGAATCCAGCGAGCTTTGCGTTGTAATGGTATTTTGTCATTATTCCCCCCTCTTTCTTTTAAAGGAATATGCTCTAGTGCAAAGAAATGCATCTGAGAGCAATTGAAGCCATGGAATAAGCCCATGTGGCGGCTAATTGGGGTGTCCATTCTTTTTTTGGACACCAAAGAGACATGGTCTCGAATTCGATGGGAAAAGGGTCTTTTTGTTTTGCCTACATAGTATGCCCCGCAACTACATAGCATAATGTATACCACTCCTACCGATTGTCAGGTAGCCAAAAATTGAGGTCTAAAAAGACACCCATTAGGAAAAGTGATTTCTGCTGCTTTGAAAATATATTTACAAAAGTTGCAGTTATTGCAAGAAGTTGTTCACTTTGATTTGTTCTGAGTTCCTACCTTTAATTCATAATGACTATGGACAAGTTTGTCCTTGAGTAATTTAGATCTTCTGAAGGTGATTTCAGGATACATTTTTAAATGCTTAGAGATAGTGCTGTCAGCCATTAGGAGATACCAATATTTTTGCATAATTTGGCGAACCTGTTTATGCTGACCTGAGAAGCGGGTAATCATTCTGACTCCTGGATTAGCTTTAGGATCTTTTTGACCATAGATTAGTGAAGCTCTGTCTTTACTATTTGCTTTAACATAGGCCCTTTTAAGCAGGGGAGGGCTGGCAGCCTTAGGCCTGGGGGGCAAGTCCAGTCAAGTGGCCCATAGAGCCAGTGGTGGCAAAGTGATAGATAAGGGAAAACATTCTAAGGTTTTACATTATCACAAAGGTGGGGTAGTGGCAGGGAGGACAATGTGGCCCTCCAGGGCCCTTGTGGGACTTGTACCACCATGGCCTCCAGGATCTAAAGTGCAAACAAGTCTCTGTATGAATCCCTCAGAGCTGAGGACCTGACCCCCCCCCTGCAATTATTGAAGGACTACAAGTCCAAGCATTAACGCCTGAGATCTAAGGTCTAAGGATGAGACCCCCCCCAATTAGTTACGGAGTACAAGTCCTAGCATGAAGACCTGAGATCTAAGGATGTGACCCCCTTAGATCTCACGGATTCATGCTGTGACCTGTAATTCTTCACTAGTGGGGGGGGGGGGGTGTGACACATCCTGAACGCTGAGGGGTTCACGCTGGGACCTGTAGTCCTTCACTTTGGGGGTCATATCCTCAAAAGTGAAGGATTAAAACAAGCCCCAGCATGAACCCCTGAGATTTAAGGATATGGCCCCTTAGATCCCATGGGTTCATGCTATGACCTGTAGTCCTTCACTAGTTTAAGGGCCAGGGGGACACGTTCTGAGGGGTTTAAGCTGGGGCAGTGGGACCTGCAGTCCTTCACTAGTTGGGGGGGGGGCAGGGGTGTGTGACACATTCTGAGCTCTGAGGGGTTTATGCTGGGACCTGTAGTCCTTCACTTTTGGGGTGCAAGTCCCAGCATGACCCCTGGCTAAGATCTAAGGATGTGACCACCTCCTCTGCTGCCAGCTCATGCTCCCATGACACACATGCTCCACATTACACATATGTTATACAGTAATTCATTCACTGCTCCCAACCTCACCTCAAGCAGGTTGACTCTGTAGAGGTGGTTCTGGCACAGTCAGGGACAGTTCCCTTCCATCAGGCAGGCTCTGAGGTGCATGGCGACGCACAGGAGAAGATGGAGGGAGGAGGTGGGTGGAGCCAAACAGTAATAGGCGTTGGAGGAGGCATAAGATCCTCCTCTGCTTTAAATCCTGCGGCCTCAGCCTCGCTTTCCTCCTTTGGATTGTGACATCGCTGGTTGCTAGATGCCAGGCTATCCTAGCAACCAGTGCAGGTGATAGAGCCCAGTAGTGGAACAAATGGGTCTCGGCCGGCCGGGTCAATATGCCACAGAGAGAAAGACACCGCTCCACATTTCCCTGCACAGAGAGAGACCACGCTCCACATTTCCCTACACAGAGAGAGACCACGCTCCACATTTCCCTACACAGAGAGAGACCCCGCTCCACATTTCCCTGCACAGAGAGAGACCCCGCTCCACATTTCCCTGCACAGAGAGAGACCCCGCTCCACATTTCCCTGCACAGAGAGAGACCCCGCTCCACATTTCCCTGCACAGAGAGAGACCCCGCTCCACATTCCCCTACACAGAGAGAGACCCCGCTCCACATTCCCCTACACAGAGAGAGACCCCGCTCCACATTTCCCTGCACAGAGAGAGACCCCGCTCCACATTTCCCTGAACAGAGAGAGACCCCGCTCCACATTTCCCTGCACAGAGAGAGACCCCGCTCCACATTTCCCTGCACAGAGAGAGACCCCGCTCCACATTTCCTTGAACAGAGAGAGAGACCGCTCCACATTTCCCTGCACAGACAGAGACCCCGCTCCACACTTCCCTGCACAGAGAGAGACCCCGCTCCACACTTCCCTGCACAGAGAGAGACCCCGCTCCACACTTCCCTGCACAGAGAGAGACCCCGCTCCACATTTCCCTGCACAGAGACCCCGCTCCACATTTCCCTGCACAGAGACCCTGCTCCACATTTCCCTGCACAGAGAGAGACCCCACTCCACATTCCCCTACACAGAGAGAGACCGCTCCACATTTCCCTGAACAGAGAGTGCCTCCGCTCCACATTTCCCCACACAGAGAGAGACCCCGCTCCACATTTCCTTGAACAGAGAGAGAGACCACGCTCCACATTTCCCTGCACAGACAGAGACCCTGCTCCACACTTCCCTGCACAGAGAGAGACCCCGCTCCACACTTCCCTGCACAGAGAGAGACCCCGCTTCACACTTCCCTGCACAGAGAGAGACCCCGCTCCACACTTCCCTGCACAGAGAGAGACCACGCTCCACATTTCCCTGCACAGAGAGAGACCCCGCTCCACATTTCCCTGCACAGAGACCCCGCTCCACATTTCCCTGCACAGAGACCCCGCTCCACATTTCCCTGCACAGAGAGAGACCCCACTCCACATTCCCCTACACAGAGAGAGACCCCGCTCCACATTTCCCTGCACAGAGAGAGACCCCGCTCCACAATTGGGTGGGATCAGGGCACACTCTCTGTGCCCCAAGTCCACCCTATTTCGAAAACCTAATGGAGCCTCTGGCTCTAGTCAGGTGCTTAAAAAAAAAAAAACATTGGAATCCATGCACCCGACATCCTGAAAGGGGTCGTGCGCATGGATGAGTGGCGGCAGCAGGGATTTGGGGGGGGGCGGTGCCCACAATGCATGGGCTGCCACATTTGTATTGTTGCCCCACACAGAAGATAAGGGGGGTCTGCAACAAGTAACCTGTGGCTGACAGTGTTGCTGCTTCCAGGAAAGGGTCACCACCTTGCTCAGCTGCAGTGTCTTCCCAGCAGGGAAAAGTGAAATAATTCTTCCCTCTCAGGCTCCCTCCAACTCACCACCTCATGATGCCCTCTTATCTCCCTCGATGTTCTTTGCAGCCTCCTGGTGTTCTCTCCCTTTCCCCTGTGCATGTTGCAGGCTACAGTCCATTCACAGGCAATCACCATTTTTTTCCTGGTACTCGGGACTACATGTCCCATGATCCTCTCCTGCTCTGACTCCTCCCTCTCATTGGCTCTGACCATGGCCAATGAGCAAAGGAAGAGAGCGGACGAAAGGCAGTGTCTGTGTGAAGAGGAGAGGGAGGGGGAGGAAATCCCCCGCAGCTGAAGGCTTTCCCTTCACCTAGCCTGTCACTGTCAGCGCCGCTGCCTTTGTGGATCCTGTGACAGCGGCGACTGGTGGTATGTGGGCGGGGGGGGGGGGGGGGGTGTAGACATGGACTATAAAGCTGCCACCTGATGGGGTTGTACAGCCCTATCAATGGCACCAGCAGTAACACATGCGATGTTCACCGCTGGCAGCACATCAGCCTTTTTCTGGGGAATCAGAGCGGCCCAGGGGGCATTTGCATCCCTGCCCCCCGGCCCAGCCCGCCCCTGCTTTTAAGGCATTTCTTGCTATAGCCTCATTGTGCGAGGTGTAGCTGGAGTGCCTTCACTTCTGTTTCAAAGGTTTTAATGTCACTGCAATTTCTGTTTAGCCTAAGATATTGCCCATATGGGACACTTGCCACCAAGGAAGTTGGATGCAAACTATTGGCATGCAAGAGTAAATTCCCCACAGAGGGTTTATGAAAAAGGGTAGAACTCAAGGTTCCATCAGAATTGACTAGTATTTGAATATCAAAAAAACGAATCTTTCATTGCTGGCATTCTAAAGTGAATTTAAGATTGTATTTATTAACTATTAATTTCTCAAAAAAGAGAGCAACTCGTCCTTGGTCCCAGTTCAAATGAGGAAAATGTCGTCAATATATCGATGCCATAGAGGTATCCTACATAAGGAGGACTGCATTTCCTCACTACAAAATAGATCTCGCTCCCACCCCCCAGGCACAGGTTGGCGTACGATGGTGCACATCTGGTCCCCATCACCACCGCCTGCACCTGGAGGTAGTGGGAGTGACCAAACAATAAAATGTTGTTTGTCAGAACAAATTCCAAAAGATTCAAAATGTATTTGTTGTAAGGTGAAACAATAGGGTCACCCTCGGAAATTAAGCCCTCCACAACAGCCACTCCCTTGTCATGGGGGATGGAGTTGTAGAGGGCCTCAAAATCCAAGGCCACTAACCAGGCTCCCTTGGGGACACGTAGCCCATCAAGGGCCCGGAGAAGGTCAGAAGTGTCCTGTAAAAAAGAAGTAAGACCCTCTACATGTGGTCGAGGGTAATCGTCTATCAATTGGCTTGCAGTCTCTGTAAGGCAACCATTACCGGACACTATCTGTCTTCCAGGTGGCTGCATTCGATCTTTATGTATTTTTGGCAAGGCGTAAAGCGTGGGTGTCTTGGGGTATTTGACATTTAGGAACTCCCATGTTTTTTTGTTTATAAGGCATACAGTACATAATAGACTGAGCTATTTAACAAATGCATGACCATAGTTTCATACTGCTGACAGTCCATCAATACAAGATTGCCTCCTTTGTCCGAGGACTTGATAATCAAATTTTTATTCTGTTGTAATGAGGTGACTGCCTCTTGCTAGGCCGGGGTTAGATTGGATTGAGATAGGCCTTTTCAATTGGTATGGGAAATCTCATTGGTGACTTGTTGTGTAAAGGCCTATATGTTAGGTATTTCCAGCTCTATAGTGTAATCCTGGGATTTTATTTTCATGTCCCTAGGAATGGAAATTTTGGGAGGAATGTCTAGTGGGACAGCCGAGGCCCAGCCGAGCGACGGCTCGCCTAGGGCTCAGTCTCATCCACATCACCTTCCTCCCATAAATCCATAAGATCATGTAGTACATTTGTACCCCGTCCTGAAGATATTTATGGACTGTTCAATAGGAG
The DNA here is from genome assembly GCA_028564925.1 of Lithobates sylvaticus. Classification (NCBI taxonomy): domain Eukaryota; kingdom Metazoa; phylum Chordata; class Amphibia; order Anura; family Ranidae; genus Lithobates; species Lithobates sylvaticus. Next base: position 211,266,572 of record CM053034.1, on the reverse strand, counting down.
CTGTGTCTGAAGAAGGGTGGTATGTGCCCTTTTAGGCGCAAAGCAGCATATGTTGGATTCAACAGGAATTCATGTAATATTTCTGGGATTCATACATCGGCTCTCACTCCCAATATTCAGCCAAATTGAGTCTTACAGTATCCTGGAGAACAGGATGCCCCCCCCCCCCCCAGGTCGGAATGTAGCCAGTTATATTTACATGAGACTAGAGGCTCCAATCTATCTATGAGAGCTGCTCTGCAAGCAATCTTCAAAGACAGCTGGACAATACTGGCCCCCGAGCTGTCTATGAGAGTTCCTGCTATACTTAAGAATTTCAAAGAGAACCTAACTGACAGAGATGATGAATGGGGTGAGGCACAGGAGATCGAACCCAAGATTTGACCCCAGTTGGATTAATTGCAATTCATGGTCAGACACTAACCCCTAGAGGCCAATTATGGCAAGACGGTCAGAAAAATAACCTGGTGGAGGAGACGTCCCAGAGACACTGTGATTCGTCCAAGAGCAAAGTTGGGCAGGAAATTAGATGAGGTGTGGATGAGGTGTGTTTGTCAAAAAGGAATGTTTCAAACAGAGCTCCCTCTTATTCCATCATGATGCTAGGATGTGCTAAGTATATTCTTGTATTGTGTTTTGATTGTAAGCTATGTAATATTTTAACTTATTTTAAATACCTTACTGTTAGCTTTCTTATTTCCTTGGGAAATAAATGAGACTTGATTACTCATAAACTGTGTGTTTGGTTTCATAGCTAACCTTGTGTTATTGTGATATTAACATTAGCATGCACTCAGAGTTTTAATAGACTGACTAATCTATAGGGACTAGACAAATTAATACACAGATATAATAGTATAGTAATAAGTAATTATTGTATCGAATACTTCATTTACAAAATGGATTGGCCAAGGAATGACCTTGGGAATAGGGCTGTTCCTTATCGTATATGATTTTAAACATTAATCTTCTTGAGAATAGATTGATGTCCTTGATGAGTTCAAACTGATCCACTTTTTGGGTAGGGCAGAATGTCAATCCTAAACCAAGGGCCTGAACCCGATCCTCAGTAAGTGTGTAAGAAGATAAATTAATCACCTCAAATTTGTTTTGTTTGTATGCAGTTTGGGATTCACTAGGTCTCCCATCTGGAAGAGGTTGAGAAAAGATTGGTGCGGGACGAAAATCTGATTGGGAATTATTCCCAATTGGTTGGCTTACCTGGGCTTGGGTTTGTGTAGGAAAAATTTGTGAAGTGATAGTAGCCTGTATTTATGGTGGATTCCAAGTGGCCAAGTCCTTCTTGTAAATGAGAGGATATAGCCTGAGTTAAACGTGCAGTGTTTTGTGCCCGACCTGTGTTAGGAGTGTGCTTCGGTGCAGAGACTTGTGCATTATCAATATAATTTTTCTGTTTAAAGAAACTATATGTCTTGGTAGTGCGAGTTCGTTTGTGCAGGGTTTTATTAGGTTTATATATATTATTGTTTCTTTTTCTTATTTTTGCCCTGGACCCGATTGTTGTCATAAGATAATTTGTCTCGCATCAATTTTTTTTCTTTTGTTTTCAGTATTTCTACAACATAAATCTCTAAATTACTTTCCAAAGTGATTTCTCGTGCACTGAACAAGGGGTCAGAGACGACTTTTTCATTTTCTCTATATAATCTCTCAATTTCTTTGTCTAGAGAAATTAGTTAGTAGGTGTATTGATGGCAAAGTATTTCCATCATGCGTATGGAACATATCTGTAGATTCTCTTCCCAGTTTGTTTTAAAATCTAATTCTATTGCATTGATATTCAGAAAAATTTGTATCCTTAAACCCCACGGTGAGATTTTTTCTTCTATATATTTAAGGAAATACCATTTGTTCCAATGGATTCTAGATTTCTTCTCCAACAAACGTTGAAGTCGGAGAATAAATCTGTCCATTGAAAGACCTCCCCCGGCTGCATTCTGGGTTTGTTGGATCTGACCCATCAAACCACTGAAGGCAATGCCACAATAATCGGCCATTGTTTATTCTATAATTTAATGAGACTTTGTCTAGCAGACGAACAACACAATGGAAAATAGAACAGCAGAAAATGGGAAACATTTATGAAGTGTTAACTTTGCTAAAAATATATACACAGCTTTCAACAAAATAATTACTCAGTATTATTTTTAAGAAAATCGGTCTGATCAGGCATTGACCCAATTGTTTTTGGGTGGGTAACACCTGGGTAAATATAACAAGAATATTTAGGGTTGCCTGGTCAGAGGACACCACATCCCAATTTTATATGAGGAAAACATGAAAAAAAAAAAGGAAAACTGTGGGACTTTTAAGGTGTCAAGAAATGAGGAGTATAGTATTTTATAATTATAAAAATATACTTTATTATTGTCAATGAAAACATTTTCATAAAAATCCCTTGTTGCATGTCAAATTCAATACATATATTTTTACAGACACTACCGCTCTACATGTTTCGCTTCGAGTGAACTTCTACAGGAGATTCTAGAGTGCTGTATGAAATGATTACTAAAAAAAGTAAAACAACTGGGATTAATTAGCAATGTGTGACATATACTATTTCTTTATTAATTGATAAAGAGGAGAGATTCTCAACTCTTTACCCCTGTTGAAAATCCCTCCTTGAAAGTGCTTATTTCCGTGAAAGAAGCAAAAAAATAAAAAGAAGACACATTTTTGGGACGTTTGACATTTATACAGCGATCAGTGCTATAAAAATGCACTGATTTCTGTGCAAATGTTACTGGTAGGGAAGGGATTAACACTAGGGGGCAATCAAGGGGTTAATGTGTTCCCTTGTGTGTGTTTCTTACGTGTGGGGAGGGGACTGACTGGGGGAGGAGACATATCGCTGTTCCTACTTACTAAGAACAAACGATCTGTCTCCTCTCCTCTGTGAGCCGGTTGACAAGTGGTTATCTTTGTTTGTTTTTTCTTTAATGACTTATGCCTTTGATAGAATGACAACCCGAGAACGTGCTATCGTTTCAAATGGTATATTTGTTACTGCCAGATATTATTCAATAAAAAATACAGTAAAACCTTGGATTGAGAGCATTATTTGTTCCAGAAGCTTGCTTGTAATTCAAAGCACTCTTATATCAAAGCAAATTTCCCCATAAAAAATCATGGAAACTCAAATGATTTGTTCCACAACCATTTATTCATAAGTCCTTCAGTTTATAGTCCATATAAAAAGATTATAGCGATGTGACCAGGTTGTGTAACCATAAAATGTCCATCCAGAAATGGAAGCCTCCACAAGGGGATTATAAGTAAAATCCAGCAGGAGCTACGGAGTATAAAAGAGAAGAGAGGCGCCTCCAATGCCGCGTACACACGATCAGAATTTCCAACAACAAATCTTCGATGGGAGCTTGTTGTGGGTAATTCCGACCGTGTGTAAGCTCCATCAGACATTTTTTAAGATATGAGAGCTGGTTCTCAAATTTTCCGAGCGTGTGTAGACAATTCTGACGCACAAAATTCCATGCATGCTCGGAATCAAGCAGAAGAGGCTATTGAACTTCATTTTTCTCGGCTCGTCGTACGTGTTCTACGTCACCACGTTCTTGACGTTTGGAATTTCCGACAACATTTGTGCGATCGTGTGTATGCAAGACAAGTTTGAGCCAACATCCGTCGGAAATAAATCCAGGATTTCGTTGTCGGAATGTCCGATCGTGTGTAAGCGGCATAAGTGTAGCAAGATGTTGCTAAATGTTGTACCTTCATTAAATTTAAACATATTGCTACACTTAGAGGCGCCTCTCTTCTCTTTTATACTCAGTTGTGATATGACGCTACTTGTATATCATAACATCGCTTGTATATCAAATCAAATTGTATTTAAAAATGTTGCTTGTCTTGCAAAATGCACTCAAACCAAGTTACTCTCAAACCAAGGTTTTACTGTATTGAAATACAAAAAAAAAAAGCGGTGGTGATCAAATAACACCAAAAGAAAACTCTATTTGTGAGAAAAAAAGGACATAAATTTAATTTCTGTATATCGTTGCATGACCGCACAATTGTCAGTTAACCGCTTGCCGACCGCCTTGCGCCAATCTACATCGGTAGAAGGGCTCGTACAGGCAAACTAACGTACCTGTACATGGCCCTTTAAGAGGCGGCCTGCGGGCTACCGCGCTCATCTCACGGGGAGGAAGAATGGGGAGATGCTAATGTAAACAAGCATCTCCCCGTTCTGCCTAGTGACAGTGTCACTGATCTCTGCTCCCTGTAATTGGGAGCAGAGATCAGTGACGTGTCACACGTAGCCACATCCCCCCACAGTTAGAAACACTCCCCAGGACACACTTAACCCCTTAACTGCCCCCTAGTGATTAACCCCTTCCATGCCAGTGTCATTTACACAGGAATCAGTGCATTTGTATAGCACTGATTGCTGTATAAATGACAATGGTCCCAAAAATGTGTCAAAAATGTCCAACGTGTCCGCCATAATGTCGCAGTCACGATAAAAATCGCTGATCGCCGCCATTACTAGTAAAAAAAAAATATTACTAAAAATGCCATAAAACTATCCCCTATTTTGTAAACGTATAACTTTTGCACAAACCAATCAATAATCGCTTATTACGATTTTTTTTTACAAAAATATGTAGAAGAATACGTATCGGCCCAAACTGAGGAAAAAATATGTTTTTTTATATATTTTTGGGGGATATTTATTAACAACTTCAGCCCCGGACCAATTGGCAGCCAAAGGACCAGGCCCCTTTTTGCGATTCGGCACTGCGTCGCTTAAACTGACAATTGCGCGGTCGTGCGACGTGGCTCCAAAAAAAAATTGGCGTCCTTTTTTTCCCACAAATAGAGCTTTCTTTTGGTGGTATTTGATCGCCCCTGCGGTTTTTATTTTTTGCGCTATAAACAAAAATAGAGCGACAATTTTGAAAACAATGCAATATTTTTTGCATTTTGCTATAATAAATATCCCCAAAAAAATATATAAAAAAACATTCTTTTCCCTCAGTTTAGGCCGATACGTATTCTTCTACATATTTTTGGTAAAAAAAATCGCAATTAGCGATTATTGATTGGTCTGCGCAAAAGTTATAGCGTTTACAAAATAGGGGATAGTTTTATAGCATTTTTATTAATATTTTTTTTTTTTACTAGTAATGGCGGCGATCAGTGATTTTTATTGTGACTGCGACATTATGGCGGAGACATCGGACATGTTTGACACATTTTTGGGACCATTGTCATTTATACAGAAATCAATGCTATATAAATGCATTGATTCCTGTATGAATGACAGTTGTAGTGAAAGAGTTAACCGCTAGGGGGAGGGGAGGGGTTATGGGCTGTGACGTGTGTGTGTTTTTTTTACATCAGGGGGCGGGGCTGACGTCTGACGTCATTGATCGGCTTTCCCGATGACCGGAACAGCCGATCAATGACAGGCAGAGTAGGAAGCTCGGGGAGAGATTTGTTTATACAGACCTCTCCCCGTTCTTCAGCTCCGTGACCCGATCGCGGGACACCAGCGGCGATCGGGTCCGCTGGTCCCGCGGCCGGGGTCACGGAGCTCCCGACCGGGTCGCGAGCGCGCCGCTGGTGGCACGCACGCGACCCACGGGCAGGCAATTACCAAATCACGTACAGGTACGTGATTTTGCCTGCCCGTGCCATTCTGCTGACGTATATATGCAGTGGGCGGTCGGGAAGCGGTTAAAGCAAAATGTAAAAAATAATGTGTTTTATTTTGAAATTGTCGTTCTTTTTTTTTTATAGCGCAAAAAAATAAAAACCGCAGGGGTGATCAAATGCCACCAAAAGAAAACTCTATTTGTAGGGAAAAAAGGACGTCAGTTTTGTTTGAGAGTCACGTCGCACGACCGCGCAATTGTCAGTTAAAGCGTTGCAGTGCCGAATCGCAAAAAGTGCTCTGGCCAGGAAGGGGGTAAATCCTTCCGGGGCTGAAGTGGTTAAAGTAACGCAGTGCCGTATCACAAACAATTGCCTGGACATGAAGGGGGGTAAACCTTCCAGAGGTCAAGTGGTTAATAAATAGATACGTTGAACCAATGGATGACTTGATGCACATAACAAGAAAAGCTAGACAAAGGCCGTTATAATAACCTAGAAAAAAAAAAAAAATTATTTCCGTTTGTGTTCCTTTTCGATTCCAAACCTTTATAATCAGACTGTGTCCAAGGAACACCTGACCCCAATTTCATCACAGGGATTGTTTTGCCGTATATAAATTATGCCATGCACGTACAAAACATATTTCCTCAGGACATATATTAACAGAGAAAAAAAAAAAAGACTACTTTTGTTCAAACTATTCAATTCAAGCGTGAAAACATTATCTCAAATATGCTGACTTCTTTCACAAACGCTACGGGATTGCAAAAGATTATGAACACACAAAAAAAAAAAGTCTCCCAGAGTTACTGAGTCCGCAATCTTTGTTCCCTGCCTCTCGCCATGCTTCTCACAACCCAAATTGTATATGGAAAGGACTTCAATGTGAATTATTACTGAGAATTTTCCAAAAGATGTTACATACTGTGGGTGTTGGGGGGATGAAAAGAAACACATTTAAATGAGTACATTGCAGGCTGAGGCAGAGTCGAATGTACTGAATGCTTGGCATTTAGATTTAGGAGCTTTTTTTTTTTTTTTTTTTTGCCAGTTTGGATCTACAAAGATCATAAAAATGCAAAAAATTTGAGTGTTCTGCTAAAATGAATAGTCGGTAATGTTTGAAAGGGAAGCAATTGTATAATTTGAATATGCATTCTACGGTGCTTTGTACAACATTTATCTGATGTCATATGTAGCACCCACACTTTTTAAAGTGTGCGCTATCATTGTAAATCAGGGGCGGACTGACCATTCGGCCACTCGGGCACTTCCGCGGGCCCCGGGCCACTAGGGGGCCCCATCAGGGTTGCCAGCCTCAGTAAGACCAGGGACAGTATGTAAAAATCTGCTTTTTTTATTTACATCTGTTTCTGAAATGTCCCTTACCGACATCCTTTTGGTCTAAAAATCCAGAGATTATAGCTGCCCCACCTCTCCAGTACCTTCTCAGCCAATAGAAACATGTCTGTGTATACTGTGTGTACATGTATGTGTATACTGTGGGGTAGTATACTGTGTGTGTGTATACTGTGTGTCCCCATAATCTCTGATTGCCTGGGGGCCCCATAATCTTCTATTGCCCGGGGGCCCCATGAGTTGTCAGTCCGCTCCTGTTGTAAATTTCATTTTTTCCCAGAACTGTAACGGAGTTCTGGGGGTTAATTGTACAGGTTTTACTTTGGCATCAGTCTGGCTGGGCTGTACTGGAGTTCTGCCTGGTCATGGGTGCAGTGAGGCTCCTGTGACAGGCTGAGAACCAGGCCTGGTTGGACGTGTTGGGTACCAATCGTTCCCAGGGGCCAATCAGTGGGCGCGTCTGGCCCCGCTGTGTAGTCTGGGAAGAAGTATTTAAGGTGCTGAAGTCACGTGTTCAGGGTTCGTCTGCTGCTTTGATTCCTGGTTTCCGGTCTGGGGCAGCCCCATGAGGGGTCCCAGGCCCAGGAGTGTCTGCTGTCCCCGCAAGCATGCTCACCCTGACCAGCCCCAGAGGCCCTCATAGTCTGGGGTGGGGATCCGTCTGTTCCCGAGCCCCGGAACTGGCTAGTAGGGAAGAGCCGAACACCCCCGGGTTCGGTTCGCACCAGAACCTGCGAACGGACCTAAAGTTTGTGTGAACGTTTAGGGTGGCACAGTGGTGTAGTGGTTAGCACTCTCACCTAGCAGTAAGAAGAGTCGCTGGTTTGAATCCCAACCACGACACTACCTGCCTGGAGTTTGCATGTTCTCCCTGTGCCTGCGTGGGTTTCCTCCGGGTACTCCGGTTTCCTCCCACAATCCAAAGACATGCAGGTAGGTTAATTGGCTTCTGTCCAAAAAAAAAATTGGCCCTAGTATATGAATGGGGACCTTGGATTGTGGGCTCCTTGAGGGTAGGGACCGATGTGAGTGTACAATGTACAGGGATAGGGACAATTGTAGACACTCAGGTTGAACTGGATGGACTGATGTCTTTATTCAACCAAAACTAACTAACTATGAACGTTAGAACCCTATTAGTTACAATGGATGCGAACGTTCGAAATCTAAAGTGCTAATTATAACGGCCAATATGCATGTTATGGTCAAAAAACAAGTTTGGGGACCCGGGTCCTGCCCCAGGGGACATATATCAATGCAAAAAGAAGTTTTAAAAACGGATGTTTTTTCGGGAGCAGTCATTTTAATGATGCATAAAGTGAGAAAAAAAAGTGAAATATTCCTTTAAATATGGTACCTGGGGGGTGTCTAAAGTATGCCTGTGAAGTGGCATGTGTTTCCCGTGTTTAGAACTGTCCCTGCACAAAATGACATTTGTAAAGGAAAAAAAGAAGCCATTTAAAACTGCTTGCGGCTTTAATGTCATGTCGCAGATGGCTGGATTAGATAACAGGGCAGAAGGGCAGATACAGTGTAAGGTGGTTTAGTGTGCTACTGCTGTGCTATACTCACACAGCACACACACTAACTCCTGTAGATGTCTGGATTGGTAGAGAACAGCACTGAGAAGAATAAACTATCCCTGCCTATTTTTCCTCTTTCCCTACACTATTCCCCACACAGAAATGAATCACAAGCTCATATAGTGTGTACACTGTACAGTACAGTCTGTCACTGTTCTTAATGCCGGAACACACTACACGAGGCCGCCGGCGTGGTTCCAGTCCCCTTGATGTAAACACAGAAGCGACGTCACAACGTCACAACGTCAGGTTTACTCGGCTGCCAATGGCGCTGGCTTTTA
>CM053034.1:211218146-211257278 GCA_028564925.1 Lithobates sylvaticus | reverse complement strand
TTTTTTTTTTAACAAAAAAAAAAAAAGCCATTCTCTGATTCCTTAATTATAATTTTTGTTTTCTTGATTGTTTTTACTTTCACTCATAGCTATAACTTTTGATAATAATTAACTTGGGAAAAGTGTATTAAGATAACGAGAAAATGAATTGCAAATAGAATTTACAGCTTGGCTCTGGTTTGATTGCAGAAGCATATTATGAGAATGTCATTAGATAGCAATCAGTTCTGCTTTTATGGCAATATCAATACAACCTTAATTACGAAGACCACTTAGTTTGGGGAGAGGATGAAGGGGGACTCTTTGGTTCAGTCCCTAATGACTTTACGAGAATTTATTCGCAAGAATATCAGGCAGGAGTTTGTAAATCGTAGAACTCTGACCCCTGTGGCTTGTAATGAGCACTCCAACCAGTCCAGGAAGTCTTGTACAGAATAGGCATCAATGAGTGGCATCTAAGAGGCTGCAAATACATAATGGAGTTGATGTAGGCAAACTGGTGGAAGGAAAAGGGGAGGTGAACCTCATTAATATCAGCTCAATATTATTGAGCTTGAGAAATTCTAGCAGCTTAGTTGCTAGCTCCTCTACCTTGCAGTACTGGGGTCCATGGTTTGAAACCCAGTTTTCCTCCAACAGTCTCAAACAGGGTTGTCAAACACAAATATCGCAGCCACATTAGACATGTGCAATTCGTTTCGTTTTTTTTCGTTTTTCTTTTTTTTTCGTTATGTTCGTTCGTTCATTTTCATACGAATGAACGAATCGTTCGAATCGAACGAATCTGATTAACGAATCGTTCAAACCGAACGAATCCGATTAACGAATCGTTCGAATTGAACGAATCCGAAAAACAACGAAAATCTGAAAAAAACTAATTAGAAACAACGAATGTACTAATGAAGAAAATCCGAAAAAACGAAAACAGGAACAACGAAAATGAACGAAAAAATTCGTACATTCGTAACTTTTTATTTTTTGTTGAATTGGTAATTTTCCGTGTCCCTTACAATGGCGCTGCTTAACGTGCTTCGAATAGATTGAACGAAAAAATTCGTACATTCGTAACTTTTTTTTTTTTTTCGTTTCGTAACTTTTTTTTTTTCGAATCGTAATTTTCCGTGTCTCTTACAATGGCGTTGCTTAACGTGCTTCGAATGGATTGAACGAAAAAATTTGTACATTCGTAACTTTTTTTTTCGATTCGTAACTTTTTTTTTCGATTCGTAACTTTTTTTTTTCGATTCGTAACTTTTTTTTCGATTCGTAACTTTTTATTTCGATTCGTAATTTTCCGTGTCTCTTACAATGTAATAATAGCATACACATTACATAAAATTATGAATTATGCTCCGATTACGAATCTAGGAATGTTACGAATGTACGAATAAATACGAATGCGTCCGAATTTCGAATAAACGAATAAACGAAAATTAAACTAACAAAAAAACACAGCAACGAAAAAATAACTCTTACCAATGTACGAATCGTCACGAATACGAACACCGATGACTTACGAATGTACGAATCCTTAGGAATACGAACACCGACGACTTACGAATGTACGAATCGTTACGAATCAACGGAAACGAAAAAAACGAAACAAAAATAAACAAATTTTTTTCGGAAACGAAAAAAACGAAACGAAAATAAACAAATTTTTTTGTTGTGCACATGTCTAGGCCACATTAGCATTATGGTTGCCCTCAATAGGCCGGCTGTTTCTGTAAGATTAGATGCCCAGAGCACCCCACCCCCCTTTACATCACATGTCAATAGCCCTTCCCCACCATCCGAAATCAAGAGTTGCCCACCCTGCCTTACATAAAAGTGCACTCCCCTACCTTGTGCTGCTGCCAGGAAGAAGCTGGGGGCGGAACTGGAATGCAGAAATTGCAAGGTCTGGAGGAGAACCAGAGGAGGGCTGGAGACAGCTGCTGGAGTCTGCTAAACCCTGAGACCAGGGGATGTGGAGACAAGGGGGTGCTGCGGCTGCACAGAGTTCTGTAGGAGGAGTTCTGTCCTCCCCTTAGCTGTCAACTGCTGAAAGGGGGTTGGGGAGGGGGCAGAGACAAACCTATTTGCCGCCGCGGGGAGAAGCGCAGATTCTGGCAGAGGAGTTCTGTTGTCCTCTCTGCTGCTGACTGCACAGTCGAGGTGGGGGCGGAGATGAAGTGTGAGGGGGGGGGTGCCACAGCTGCAAAAGAAGTGCGGGGGGGGGGGGGGCCACATGAAATTGCTTGACACATGTGCTCTAAAGTAGAGAAGGAGAAGTCTGGATGGCCGCACTTCAAAAAAAGGCTTCTTTATTTAAATAATTAAAATCCAAACACTACATTTGCATCATCAGAACATGCATACAGCAAAAATAGCTGACGCGTTTCACATGTGCTCTAAAGATACACAGCTGGGTTAATCGGTTCCTCTCTATATTGTCCCTAGTATTTGTAGGCATGTAAGATAGGAACCTAAGGTTCTAGGCTCCTTGAGGGCAGGGACTAATGTAAATGTAAAGTGCTGTTTAAATTAGTGTTGCTATATAAATAGCTGTAGAAAAAAATGTAAAATGAATAATTCTGCACCAATTTTGGTTTGAACAAATCATTTGTTATAGCTTCAGTTTGACAAAAAGATCCACCCAAACTGGGAGCCATTAGCATTCAGGACATTTTTTTTCTTAAGGTGTGACTCCCGCTTGAACTTTTTTTTGTTTTCTTTAATAAACTTTCTCTGTGTTGTTTTCCTATTACCTTTGCACCTCTAGCAGATTGGACCATTGAAGAGATGAATGCGCAGTTGTCATATAGCAACTCAAAAGATCACTGTTATGCCTTGTGCACACGGTCGGACATTCCGACCACAAAATCCATCAGATTTTTTCCAACGGATTTTGGCCAAAATTTGTCTTGCATACACACGGTCGCACAAAGTTTTCGGAAAATCCGATCGTTCGGAACGAGGTGACGAAAAAAACGTACGACGGGACTACGTAGAGGCCAGTAGCCAATAGCTTTCGTCTCCAAATTTTTTCTGAGCATGTGTGGCACTTTATACGTCGGAATTCTCGACACACGATCGGAAAAAGTCCGATCGGATTTTGTTGTCGGAAAATTTTAGATCCAACTCTCAAACTTTTTTCATCCGAAATTCCGACGGAAAAAGACGGAGCCCACACACGATCGGATTTTCTGACAACATAATCCGATCGGACTTTTTCCGTCGGAAATTCCAACCGTGTGTATGGGACATAAGGCCCCATTAACACTCTTGTATGGGACCCACTGCAGAAGACTCAGTGATTAGACATGTGCAATTCGTTTAGTTTTTTTCAGTTTTTCGCCTTTTTTCGTTATTTTCGTTCGTTCGTTTTCGTACGAATGATTCGCTAAAAATTTTAACGAACAACGAATCGTTCGAATCGAACGAATCCGATTAACGAATCGTTCGAATTGAACGAATCCGAAAAACAACGAAAATCCAAAAAAACGAATTAGAAATAACGAATGAAGAAAATCCGAAAAACGAAAACAGGAACAACGAAAATGAACGAAAAAATTCGTACATTCGTAACTCTTTTTTTTTGTTGCATTGGTAATTTTCCGTGTCCCTTACAATGGTGCTGCTTAACGTGCTTCGAATAGATTGAACGAAAAAATTCGTACATTCATAACTTTTTTTTTCGATTCGTAATTTTCCGTGTCTCTTAAAATGTAATAATAGCATACACATTACATAAAATTATGAATTATGCTCCGGTTACGAATCTACGAATGTTACGAATGTACGAATAAATACGAATGCGTCCGAAAAAACTAATCAACAAAAAAATAACTCTTAGGAATGTACGAATCGTTACGAATACGAACACCGACGACTTACGAATGTACGAATCGTTACGAGTCAACGGAAACGAAAAAAACGAAACGAAAATAAACAAATTTTTTTCGGAAAGGAAAAAAACAAAACGAAAATAAACACATTTTTTTGTTCTGCACATGTCTATCAGTGATTAGCCGCGGATCGGAAGCCCCATTCAGAACAATGTTGGGAGGCTGACTGCAGCAATTACCTATGGATTACAGCTGTAATCATACATGCAGCAATTACCTATGGATGCAAACAGTGTGCCTTCCATTGTGCCTCCCAAAAAAAAAAATGGAGTTACACTTTAAGAAAATGCATTTCCTGTCTGCTAATTGCTCTCAGTTTGGGCGAATCTATTTGTCAAATTGAAGATATAACACATGATTTGTTCAAACCAAAATTGGTGCAGAATATTTTTTTAATATTTGTTACAGATACAGGCAGTCCCCGAGTTCCGAACAGGTTAGGGACTGCCTGTTTGTTCTGAAGTCGGATTTGTTCGCAATCTGGACGCGCATGCTCAGAACGGCTTTTCCGATGTTTTCCGCGGTTTTCCAACGTCATTTTCTGATGTTTTCCGCTGTTTTCTGACGTCGTTTTCCGATGTTTTCCGCTGTTTTCCGACGTCGTTTTCCGCTGTTTTCCGATGTGCCCGTCGGCGCCGCCTGCCGCTCGTAAGTAGGAGTCGTTCGCAAGTCGGATGTTCGTAACTCTGGGACACCTGTAAAATAAATAAATGAAGGAAAACATCCACATAGTGTAATAACGTAAACACTCTTTTATTACACAAAAGGGATTAAAAGTGCCCACATCTCAGAAGATGCCCCCGATGACATCAGTTGTGACGAAACATGTAGGGTGAAGCCTATGTACGTGTCGTCGCCACGCTTGCTTTGCTGTGTACACCAACTTATTGATCTCCATGCATGGTTCACATTGCATACATGCCTGCTTTTATCTTCTGAGATGGGAGTACTTTTAATCCCTTTTGTGTAATAAAAGAGTGTTTACGTTATTTCACTATGTGCATGTTTTCCTTCATTTATAAACACATAGTAGTCCATTGTTTCATATTGGGAGTTTGGGACTACTGAACAGCATCTGTTCCTGGAGGATCTGCGATGGCTAATTACTGATGATACACTTATCTTATCTGAGTGCAATTGACTTTGTAATAGAGTCCTCCAATTTTGGTAAGAGTCCATCTTACACTGGGTGGTAGAGCACATTGGACCCATACACGACCCATTCACCCCAAGATGGGTCTTCCAGCATGGCAATGACCCAAAATTTACCACCAAGGCAACAAAGGAATGACTCAAGAGGAAGCACATTAAGGTTCTTGAGATGCCCAGCCGGTCTGCAGACCTTACTCCTATAGAAAATGTATGGAGGGAACTGAAACTTCGAGTTGCCAAGAGACAGTCAAGAATGGATTTAGGGAAGATCTGTAAAGAAGAGTGGACCAAACTCCCTCCTGAGATGTGTGCAAACCTGGTCACCAACTACAAGAAGCGTCTGACCTCTGTGCCAACAAGGGTTTCTCCACCAAGTACTAAGTCATATTTTGCTTGGGGATCAAATACTTATTTTACTCACTGAACTGCAACTCAATTTATCACATTTGTATTGTGTGGTTTTTTTCTGGATTTTTGGTTGATATTCCGTCTCTATCATTTAAAATACACCTCTGATAAAAATCATAGACCCTTCATTTCTTTGTAAGTGGGCACACTTACAAAATCTGGAGGGGATCAAATAATTATTATCCCCACTGTATGACAAAAAACGTATTGGTAACAATACATACCGTATTTATCGTGTATAACACGCGCCGGCGTATAACACGCAGCCCAAGTTTAGGAGGGAATTTTAAGGAAAAAAACTTACATTTAAATGCCCATCAATGCAGCCTTATCAGTGTCCATCTGCAGCCTTGTCAGTGTCTATCTGCAACCTTGTCATTGCAGCCTTGCCCCAGTGTCATTTGCAGACTTGCCATTTAAAAATGGCACCACCGAGATACAGAGCTGGATGTCCTGTGTATCTCGGCAGCGGTCGATAGCTCTCGGCTGTTCTCGGCGGCTTTCGGTCGCTCTCGCCAGCTTTCGCCCGCTTTAGGCCGTTCTCTGAGGCTTTCGGACATTCTCGGCAGCTCTTGCCCGCTCCCGGCCTCTCTCGGCCGCTCTCTGCGGCTTTCGCCTGCTCTCGGCGGTTTTCACGCGGGACTTGAGTGCCGCAGAGAGCGTCCGAAAGCCACCGAGAACGTCCGAAAGCGACCAAAAGCCAGCGAGAATGGACGAAATTGTTCGAAAGCCGCCGAGAGAGGCCGAAAGCCACCGAGAATGTCCGAAAGCGACCAAAAGCCAGCGAGAATGGCCGAAATCGTTCGAAAGCCACAGAGAACGTCCGGAAGCGACCAAAAGCCAGCGAGAATGTCCAAAATCGCTCGAAAGCCACCGAGAACGTCCGAAAGCGACCAAAAGCCAGCGAGAATGCCCGAAAGTGTCCGAAAGCCAGCGAGAACGTCCGAAAGCGACCGAAAGCCAGTGAGAATGGCCGAAATCGTTCGAAGGCCACCGAGAACTTCCGAAAGCGACCGAAAGCCAGCGAGAATGTCCGGAATCGTTCGAAAGCCACCAAGAACGTCCGAAAGCGACCAAAAGCCAGCGAGAATGGCCGAAATCGTTCGAAAGCCGCAAGAACGACCGAGAGGCTCACAATCGGCGTGTGATCGGCGTATAACACGCACCCACGATTTTCCCCAGATTTTAAGGGGAAAAAAAGTGCGTGTTATACGCTGATAAATACGGTAATACTTTAGCAAACTAAATACCATACAGTTAAAGTTTACATCCACTTCTACTGTTCTTATTAAATTTACTTTTATACTTGTCCTCCTCATCTTTCTTTCCATCCTTTCTCCCTCCCTTCCATTTTTTATTACTTTGATATTTGAATGCCCACATGTCATTTGGGCTATTTAAGCCATATTTATGCAATCATTCTCTATAGAGTAGGATGCTTTACAACTCCAGTTTTCCAATTCCGTCATTTGTGTTGACTTTGAATGCGTCACCCATCATTGCGTTTCAAAGTTACATTAGGTGGATTAGTTCTTTCCTTCTTCTTTTTTTTTTTTAATCTGGCATTAGAAATGGGCAAGCCATATGGTAGTACAATATGTTTGCATGCTAAATTACTACCTAACAAATATGCCTTGAGCCGTGGCGCCTACAATGCTCGTGGAATGGTAATACCATATCACAGGCTCTGTCATAACTGCATTAGAGGTCAGAAGAACTTTATTTAGATTTTTTTATATATACGCAATGTAACTTTGAAGACAGATTGTAAATGCGTGTTTTCTAACAACTTCTAGGATATTTCTGGCAGTTTTGTGAAAGTTATAGCCGATAAGAGTAAACAGATTTGTCGGCAATGACAGCAGCAATGCTATGACAAGGCTGAGTGACAGCTCGGCTCAGAAGAGAAAACTTCAGTTAAAGCTGTACTCCTAGCAGATAGAGAAGGCACAAATTATTTGTCATTGTACCAATACACACTATATCACCAAAAGTATTGGGACACCTGCCTTTACACACACATGATCTTTAATGGTATCCCACTCTTAGTTCGTAGGGTTCAATATTGAGTTGGCCCACCCTTTGCAGCTATAACAGCTCTTCTGGGAAGGCTGTCCACAAGGTTTAGGAGTGTGTCTATGGGAATGTTTGACCATCCTTCCAGAAGCGCATTTGTGAGGTCAGGCACTGATATGGGACGAGAAGGCCTGGCTCACAGTCTCCGGTCTTATTTATCCCAAAGGTGTTCTATCGGGTTGAGGTCAGGACTTTGTGCAGGCCAGTCAAGTTCCTCCATCCAAAACTCGCTCATCCATGTCTTTATGAACCTTGTTTTGTGCACTGGTCTAAATAATTTGGTGGAGGGGGGATTATGGTGTGGGGTTGTTTTTCAGGGGTTGGGCTTGGCCCCTTAGTTCCAGTGAAGGGAACTCTTAAGGCCTCAGCATACCAAGACATTTTGGACAATTTCATGCTCCCAACTTTGTAGGAACAGTTTGGGGATGGCCCCTTCCTGTTCCAACATGACTGCACACCAGGGCACAAACCAAGGTCCATAAAGACATGAGCGAGTTTGGGGTGGAGTAACTTGACTGTCCTGACCTCAACCCGATAGAACACCTTTGGGATGAATTAGAATGGAGACTGTGAGCCAGGCCTTCTCATCCAAATAAGTGCCTGACCTCAAAAAAGG
This sequence comes from Lithobates sylvaticus, assembly GCA_028564925.1. Lineage (NCBI taxonomy): Eukaryota > Metazoa > Chordata > Amphibia > Anura > Ranidae > Lithobates > Lithobates sylvaticus. The sequence goes on along the minus strand of CM053034.1, from coordinate 211,249,136 downwards.
GCTTCTGGAAGAATGGTTTAACATTCCTATAGACACACTCCTAAACCTTGTGGACGGCCTTCCCAGAAGAGTTGAAGATGTTATAGCTGTAAAGGGTGGGGCAACTCAATATTGAACCCTACGGACTAAGACTGGGATGCCATTAAAGTTCATGTGCGTGTAAAGGCAGGCGTCCCAATACTTTTAGTAATATAGAGTATGTATTTTAAGTAGTGTAAGAACCTGAAGTTGACTTGCCATTAGCCTATTGCAATCCCATGTACAACAGAGCTCAGCCTGGGAAAGGAAGAAGCAGCACAAGAAGCCAATCAGTTGGGCTATGTGATTGAGGTGATAACAAGGCACATGCTGAGAGAAGAGTGCCTGAGAGAAGAAAGCCGGGCTAGGACAAAGGGGTGGTGAGGCAGGAGGGGTCCCGGTGGTATAATGTGATTGTGGGGGAGTGCTGGGGCAAGGTCATCTAGCGCCCCCTCCCCCCAAATGTATGAGCATTTTGAATGACAATTACTCAGTCATGCAACACTGTACCCATATGACATTTTCGTACTTTTTTTCACACAATTAGAGTTTTCTTTTAGTGGCATTTGATCACCTCTGGCTTTTTTATTTTTTGTGCTATAAATGAAAAAAGACCGAACATTTTGTAAAAAAAAAAAAGCATTTTTCTTAATTTCTATTAAACTTTTTTGCAAATAAGTAATTTTTCTTCATAAATTTGGCCAAAAATGTATACTGCTACATATATTTGGTAAACATAACCCAAATTAGTGGATATTATTTAGTCTGTGGGAAAGTTATAGGGTCTACAAGCTATGGGGCCAATCACTGAAAATTTATCAATTTGATCACACCTGATGTACTAACATCTAATTTATTGAGACCCTAACAAGCCAGTAAAGTACAAATTCCCCCCAAATGACCCCTTTTTGGAAAGTAGACATTCCAAGGTAGTTAGTACAAGGCGCAGTTAGTTTTTTGATGTTGTTATTTTTATCCCACAATTCTTTGCAAAATTAAGATTTTTTTTTTTATTTTAATATTTTTTCACACCAAATTGTCATTATAACAGGTTATTTCTCTCACATGGCATGTACATTCCACAAATGACCCCAAAATATATTCTGCTACTCCTCCTGAGTATGGCGATACCACATGTGTGAGACTTTTACACAGCCTGGCCACATATAGAGGCCCAACATTGAAGTAGCAACTTCAGGCGTTTTAGGAGCATAAATTACACATCTAATCTCTCAACCAACTATTACATTTTTGAAGGCCCTGGAGCACCAGGACAATGGAAACGCCCACAAAGTGACCCAATTTTCGAAAGCAAACACCCCAACGTATAATCTATGAGGCATAATGAGTCTTTTTAACGGTTCATTTTTTTCCAGAAGTTTTTGGAAAATGTTGAAAAAAAATTAAAACACATTTTTTTACACAAAGTTGTCCATTTATAAGATATTTCCAACACATAGCATGTACATAGCAAAAATGACACCTCAAAATATATTCTGCTACTCCTCCTGAGTATGGCGATACCACATGTGTGAGACTTTTACACAGCCTGGCCACATACACAGGCCCAACATTGAAGTAGCAACTTCAGGCATTCTAGGAGCATAAATTACACATCTAATCTCTCAACCAACTATTACAATTTTGAAGGCCCTGGAGCACCAGGGCAATGGAAACGCCCACAAAGAGACCCCATTTTGGAAAGCAAACACCCCAACGTATAATCTATGAGGCATAATGAGTCTTTTGAATGCAGTGGCGCAGGTGGCACTGATGGGCACAGGTGGCACAGGTGGCACTGGTGGGCACCGACGGCACTGATGTGGCACTGCAGTGGCGCAGATGAGCACTAATGGGCACAGGTGGCTCCGGGGGGCACAGGTGACACTGGTGTGGCACTGGTGTGAACTGTAGTGGCACTGGTGTGGCACAGATGTGGCACAGGTGGTACAGATGACAGATGGCACTGTTGTGGCGCTATTGTGGCACTGTTGGGCACTGCTAGATAAAATTAAACTCACAGTTTGGCACACAATTGCTCTCCTCTCACGCTGCATCTGTGTGAGGAGAGGAGGGCGATGAACTTATGATGACCTTGCTTGACTGTCTTTGTTGGCATTTGTGATCGATCCGTCATTGGACGGAGCGATCAGGTGGTAAAGGGGCGCTGTCATTGGCCCTTTACCACGATCTGTGTTGCGCCGTGTAATAATAATAATTTTAAATGTTTTTTGTTTAAAGTCATTCTAAAGTCTTTTTTTGTTTGTTTGTTTAAAAATAACAATAACATAGAATGCATAAAGATAAAAAAAAAACCCTTCTGCTTTTGGAACCACTTTACGTTATTTTATGTTCATGTAAGAAATATAAAGTAGGTGTTATCCCAATTCAGCTGCAAAAGTGGAAGCGCACTTTAAATGTCCAATAGCCCAGACAGGGAGTCAGCTTGCTGCAATGTGACACATGCTGAGTCCTGCAGGATGGATTTTATTTGATGCTTTTTCTCACGTACATCCTGAACTTCTCCAGTAATGTCATGTTAATGGAAGCTTCCTCTCCTCTGACCTTTCCTTTAGGGACCTGAGCTCCCCCTGCGGACTCCATCTTATCTTCTTCCCCCCTCTTCTAGACAAGTCAGAGCACAAGCTGCCCTATGGCAAGAGTGTGTTCCTTTCTTTTTTTTAAAGCGCACGCACTGAATACTTAATGCGCTGGGCAGTGACGTGTCATGGCTTTGGATGGCATTCAAGCATTACGGAGTCTTCGGGGGCTTATAAAGCCTTTCCGCCAGGGATTTGTGCTGAAATTCACTTTGCAAAATCTGTTCAATCAGCAGCATGCTTTCTTCCACCTTCTTGTCTTTTTTTTTTTTTTTCTATGCCTTCCTTTCTAAAACAAGACCAACTTTCGCCTCGGGGTAGACTAATTTATAGCATTAATAAATATAATAATATGTCTTCATACAGAGCGCTGATTGCTTCAAATGCAAAATCCTTGTCTGAGACGTCTAAGCAGCTCGGTCTCCTGAGATCAGAGAATGTCAAGCTATTTAAAAAAGAACAAGGTGATTCTGGTAATCAGAATGTAGTTGAGACTCTGGTGACGTCTTGCTCCATGTGGATGAGGATATTAGGGATGTGCCAATCAAGAATACAAACCTAGTTCTGACCAAGAAAGTAAAGACTCAAGACTCGTAGACACGATCGGATTGTTGGCCAACAAAACCGTGGATTTTTGTCCGAAGGGCGTTGGCCCAAACTTGTCTTGCATACACACAGCCACACAATTGTTGGCCAACAATTACGAACGTAGTGACGTACTACGTGGTTTTTCAGCTCTTTAGCGCCACCCTTTGGGCTCCTTCTGCTAATTTCGTGTTAGTAGAAGTTTGGTGAGTGTTGAATCGCGCTTTTCATTTCGCACTTTTCAGTTTGTTTCCGAATGGCCGTTTGTCAACCAGACATGTTGCGGAATCGGAGGAGATAAGGCGTTATTTATTATTGGCCTTGAAGTTATTGCTTTGTAGACATGTGCAATTCGTTTAGTTTTTTTTTCGTTTTTCGTTTTTTTTCGTTATTTTCGTTCGTTCATTTTTCGTCTGAATAAACGAATGATTCGCTAAAAATTTTAACAAATAACGAATCGTTCGAATCGAACGAACGAATCCGATTAACGAATCCTTCGAATCGAACGAATCCGAAAAACAACGAAAATCCGAAAAAACTAATTAGAAACAACGAATGTACGAATGAAGAAAATCCGAAAAACGAAAACAGGAACAACGAAAATGAAAATGAACGAAAAAATTCGTACATTCGTAACTTTTTTTTTTTTTTTGTTGAATTGGTCATTTTTCCGTGTCCCTTACAATGGCGCTGCTTAACGTGCTTCGAATAGATTGAACGAAAAAATTCGTACATTCGTAACTTTTTTTTTTTTTTTCGATTCGTAATTTTCCGTGTCTCTTACAATGGCGCTGCTTAACGTGCTTCGAATGGATTGAACGAAAAAATTCGTACATTCGTAACTTTTTTTTTTTTCGATTCGTAATTTTCCGTGTCTCTTACAATGGCGCTGCTTAACGTGCTTCGAATGTATTGAACAAAAAAAATTCGTACATTCGTAACTTTTTTTTTTTTTTTTCGAATCGTAATTTTCCGTGTCTCTTACAATGGCGCTGCTTACGTGCTTCGAATAGATTGAACGAAAAAATTCGTACATTCGTAACTTTTACTTTTTTTTTTTTCGAATCGTAATTTTCCGTGTCTCTTACAATGGCGCTGCTTAACGTGCTTCGAATGGATTGAACGTAAAAATTTGTACATTCGTAACTTTTTTTTTCGATTCGTAATTTTACGTGTCTCTTTAAATGTAATAATAGCATACACATTACGAAAAATTATGAATTATGCTCCGATTACGAATCTACGAATGTTACGAATGTACGAATAAATACGAATGCGTCCGAATTTCGAATAAACGAAAATTAAACTAAAGAAAAAACGAATCAACGAAAAAATAACTTTTACGAAAATACGAATCGTTACGAATACGAACACCGACGGCTTACGAAATTACGAATCGTTACGAATCAACGGAAATGAAAAAAACGAAACGAAAATAAACACATTTTTTTGTTGTGCACATGTCTATTGCTTTGACATTATTTTTTTGGTCGAATAATGATTTGATTTGTTATATTGTCTATATTTTTGGATGCATAGAATGCACTTTTTCGTTAAGTTCTGCTGGCAGATAGCATGTCTATTTTTTATTTTTTTTAATGCACAATAAAAAATAAAAAAATTGTGTATAATAATACTTGGCTGTGTGTTTTACTTCAAATGACAGTTTGGGAGTCGGCAGTTACATTTAAAAAAAATACAATGTAAAATTGACAAGGGACACCAACATAGTTGTATCTTTTATCTTAAAAACTCCGGGATAATGGTGTTGTGGTAACTTGCCCAAAAAAAAAAAAAAAAACATAATAATATTATTCTTGATATCACTAGAAAAAAAAAGCCTTTGAAAATTTGTTTGCAATAACTCCATCAGTATCACCAGCAAAGCAGCTTCATTATTATCCCATTAAAGAAGAAGAGAATGTGCGCTGCATTTCGAGATTTCATAATTTGTTAATGTTAATTCTCCATTACGAACGCTAGTTTACTGACCGCTTCCGGCTCGTCCTTGCTTCCGAGCATGTGTGTGTTTGTACTTTGGACTTTTGTCCGACAGACTTGTGAACACACGATCGGAATGGCCCACAACAAACATTTGTCTGCGGAAAATTTGAAAAAATACGAGGCAACATTTCTTGGCGGAAAGTCCGACAACAATTGTCCGATGGAGCGTACACACGGTCGGATTGTCCGCCAACAACCTCACATCCAACATTTACCGTCAGAAAGTCCGATCGTGTGTACGAGGCTTTATGCTGGCCATAAACTATATGAAAAATCGCCCAAAATTCGATCATTTGGACAGTTTGTTCATTTTTCGGCCAGTTAATGGGCACAAAATCGATAATCGTTGGGACGTTTTTGAGCCGAAAAAATGAAGGACAAGTTTGGAAATTTTCTGCCAAAAGAACATAAAATTAAAAGGTTAATGTGTTTCCTGTCCGAACTGTCTGCACTAGTTATATGTAATAAAAAGAACAAAAAAATGAATGTATGTCTACTGAACGATTTATCGGTCATTACATGGTGGCACTATCGCTTGCGCTCATGGCCAAATTTTTTCCCAGAAAAAAAGGATTCCCAGAAACAATTTTTTTTTTCTATAGCAACATGGCTTGGTTGGTCGAATTTTGAAAATCAATGGTGGCACCATCGGATCACAAAATGCACAAAATTTCTGATTTTGAAAAGAAAATTAGTTCGGAATTCGACCATGTTAAAGGGTAGCTGCACTTTTGTAGAAACAAAAATAGCAAATAAAAAAAAAAATATATAGCAAATATAAATGCAACACAAGTCATATTGTAATTGATTGCTATTAACCACCTAAGGACCAGGCCTATTTTTTTAGACTTGTGTTTTACAAGTTAAAATCATATTTTTTTTGGCTAGAAAATTACTTAGAACCCCCAAACATTATATATATATTTTTCTAACACCCTAGAGAATAAAAAACACTTTTTTTAATTAAAAAAATAAGACAACAGTGAAGTTAGCCCAATTTTAGTTTTTTTTAGATTGTGAAAGATGATGTTATGCCGAGAAAATTGATACCCAACATGTCACGCTTAAAAAGCACTTAAAAATTCCCAAAACATGGAATGTTGGGGGTACTTGAGGACAAGGTTGAGAACCACTGGTATACAGAACACCCCCCAAAGATGTAATTTCCTGCTTGTGTCATTGGCTCACTGATTTTCTGCACTAAGATACAAGTCAGATTTTGGGCATCCCCTGCAACAGGGGCAGCCCTGTCAGGGGGGCACCCCCGTGAGGGGTCCCGGAACCAGGAGTGTCTGCCGTCCCCGCAAGCATGGTCACGATGACCAACCCCAGAGGCCCTCATGGTCTGGGGTGGGGATCCATCCATTCCTGAGCCTCGGAACTGGCTAGTTAGAGGCCCAGTAACTGAAGGAGGATTCGGAGGTGTCTCGGTGTGCTCTCGGTATTGGAGGGACACGGCATCTCGTACAAGTGACCAGGGGAGGACTCTTCGGAGGAGGGCCAAGAAGCTGGCTGCTCGGTAAGGGCCTGGAAGCTGAGTTGTATGGACACTAGAGAGTCCACACTTCTCACAGTATCGCCAAGAAGGCTGAGAGATCCAGGTTCTGTGGGAAAGGTTCTTATTTATCTTCAGTTACAATCTAGTCTGTGGCAGAGACTTTGCAAACATTCCGGATCACATGTTGGCTGCTAAATCTACGGTTAGAGGTTTATCCAGCAGTGAAGCACCCAGTTGTGAGTGGCTACTCTCTGGGCTAACTAAGACATTCAATTGATGTCAGCAGTTCAAACTGCCTGAGTTTTGTCACCTGTGCCCTCTATTCCCACCTGAGACTGTGTTATTGTTGGATGTTACCCCTGCAGAATAAAAATCCTCAAAAGGACTTTTGTGTGTCGGCTTCTAAAGTTACTGGGTACTAACCCTGGGAACTCCTAGACAACAACCAACGAGCTACGAGGAGGTAATTGGTAAGCCCAGAAAATTTAAGGTCGCCCCTAGGGGTTATGGCCGCTACAATAACAAAAGGTAGGAATCTGCAACTAAGTTTATCAACTTGACCATTTTAAATACCAAGTCCCACATATATAAATAATCTGAGCGTCCATTTAGCCACGCCCCTGACGATATCATTCTCTGACGAAACGACGTAGGGAGGAGTCTGCGACGAGACGCTAGTGCATGCTGGTACGCGCCGGCCATCTTTCTGGTGGGAACTGCTGTATTCATACAAACAAAGCCTTTTTTATCTGCTTAGAATGTGATTTCATTCCAATTTTATTAAATAAATATATATTATTATATACTGCGCAATGAGGTTTATCTCCTGTTCACATAGGATGACATTTATGTGGTGACTATTGGTGGAGTGTATATTGAACAAGGAGAGCTGCACCTGGGTTTTCTATATCCACTATCCGATCTGCTGTCACTGAAGTATATGAAGACTGATGGGTTTCCTATATACTATATCATATAAATGCTGATGTGGCCTTTGTGATGAGGGCCCATTAAAGAGGGTAAGTGGCTGTGTTGTTGGGTGCCGGTGATGGTTTCCTCTGTCATATACAGTATCCCACAAAAGTACATACAACCCTTACATTTTTGTCAATGTTTTATTATATCTTTTCATGTGACACCCCTTAGGGGGTGTACTCACTTTTGTTGCAAGTGGTTTAGACATTAATTGCTGTGTGTTGAGTTATTTTGAGGGGACAGAAAATTTACACTGTTATAAAAGCTGTACACTCACTACTTTACATTGTAGCAAAGTGTAATTTCTTCAGTGTTGTCACATGAAAAGATATAGTAAAATATTTACAAAAATGTGAGGGGTGTACTCACTTTTGTGAGATACTGTATGCTTTGCTGCACGTTAGTACCAGGTCGTGTTCCTCAGGATCGACCCACCAGGAGGTGAGCAAGCTGGGGTCCAGTAGCATATAGAGCATGTAGGGATCAAGCAGAAGCATAGTCAGTAAACAAGCCAAAGGTCAGTTACAAGTGGTTGAAGGTTGGGAACAAGCAGAAGCGTATTAAAAAAAAAAGCCAAAAGGTCAGTAACGAGTGGTAGTGGAGATATGGACAGCTGCAGGTACGAAAAGGACCAAAATATTGGCTGGGGAGAATGCAATTGGACAAACAGGAAGTGCAAAGGCATGGCTAAAACAGGAAGTTCATGGGAGGAATAAGGAGTTCAAGGTTTACCAGAAATACGGTGCAAGATTATCCAAGGGTTCGGACAGGATGCTGTCTAGCATCTTAGGTGACTCAGCAAGGATAGCTACTGCCAGATGCTAGTAGAGGTTATGGGTTCAGATCCTGGTCTTGACAGGGACATTTGACATCTATTGTGTATATGGCAAGGAGCCATACTGTACATACACAAAAAGCACCATGGTTAAGAAACGGAGCTGTAAATGAGACCTCTACCACTCTGCACAGTGTCTTTGGGACAGGATGCAGGACCCTGTGTCTAAAATCCTGGGAATGCCTTGCAGCTTCAGGGACACTTAACAGCTATGTTTCCATGGCAAGAACCAATACGGTATATGCATGAAAATCACAATAGTATGGGAGTAGAGCGGTTCTTATGTAAAGGGGCTCTCTGCAGATTATCTGTACCCAGTCAGTACTGTGTGTGTCTCTGTAATAAACAAACCATCACAATTAGTAATTTATTCCATAACCATCCGGAGTAATTGAAGCGACTGTGACCCAGATACAAGCCCTGTGCAACTGTAAGATACTTAAGCTCGCTTTGCATATCTGAATTGTTCCTCTGAGTAAGAGATAGCTGTCACCGGTAAAACTTATGATTGCATTAATACAAATCACAAACATTTCAGGAGGCATAACCTAAGCAGAATTCACATCATCTATTCCAAAATACACCATCAACAAAAAACTCATTTACTCTTAAGCCGATTAAATGCTGCCTTGTCTATATACAGCGTTGCCCCAGAGACGGGATATTACATTCCAGGTCTGCTTAATGAGTGGCAATGCAATGTCTTCATTGCTCATTTTAAATTCCAAGCAGCGAGGTGGATGTGCGCACATAGGTTATCCGTTCTTCTTCCAAGAGTTGCTAACTGACAGGAGGGCAGGCCAGTTGTAGGTGCTGCAGTGAACCAGTACAGGACCGCTTATATATAGCTGACACCTTAGTTATTTATTGGTCACTGTAGCCAGGTAGGATCAAACTGTACCTGCCTATATACTGTATACATAAATTGTTTATATATATATATATATATATATATATATATATATATATATATATATATATATATATATATATATAATTTATTGTACCCTGGGGTACAGGTAGCAGGTACATAAGCTTCCTGGTATAAGCAGGCTTTCAGGCACAGATACCAGAACTAGTGAAGTAGTGACAAACAGTGAAGTGTTTAATGGTGATATTTACAAGTCCATAGAGGTGCTGTACAGTGTTCAAACCAAAACCAACAGAACAAAATAGCCAAACAAAACCCTAGCCATGTCTTGGTTCTAACTTTACACTATGCAACTGTTTATAGATTAAGCCTGGAATCCTTGTTGTTTACGGAGATTGTGAACCCACTTTAACCTGAGCTAAGTAACTTTTCTACTGTTTACAGACCATAGTTGATGCTTATTTGCTAGGAAGTAAAGAAGAAGGCCTTCTAAAAATACAAGGTCAATCATCATCAGTATTCAGACTTTATAAAGAATGCAACAAGAAATGTAAGGGTGCAATTAGGGTGGCTAAGATAGACACATATCTGAGGAAAGCAAAAAAATACCAACAAATTCTTTAAGTGTGTAAAATGTAATTTTTTTTACATTCATGGGGCCATATTGGTCAGCAACGAACAAACTGATTCGTAGCAAATATCATTGCATACGTTCTAACCATTGTCTATCATGTTCCCCATTCATAAAACTGTCATTACCGCATGTCAAGTTCCTTGCCTTATCCCCACTGCCTTCATTTAACTTACTGTATCATTCGCATGTATTCATACCTTGTCGGTTTCTCAAAAATCACTAACACCCAGTCGTAAAATATTCTACACCCCATTCAAGTCCAGTCGCACCAGCGACGTAACGACTCGTGTCAGCCCACTGCTCAGGCCGATTCATATTAAATTGCGTCGGCAGCACGAACGATTCAAATCCACGCCACTCACTCACACTTCAGTCAGTTCTGAATCTAGTCGCACCAGTGACGTAACAACCCAAATCCTCAGCTCTACATACCACATCATTTCAGCCCGATCCGAATCTAGTCACATCGGCGTGACATTGCGGCAGCACAACGATTCGGCTCCTCGGCTCTACACTCAACACCACTTACTCACTTCAGCCCGATCCGAATCTAGTCACATCGGCATGATATTGCGGCGGCACAACGATTCAGATCCTTGGCTCTACACTCAACCTCATTTACTTACTCTTCAGCCCGATCCAAATCTAGTCACATCGGCTTGACATCGGGGCTTAAACCAATAAAACAGCGCTGGCAAACAAAATTGTGATCAAATAATAAAAAATTCCCACAAAATTGACTTGCATCAAAAAATTGTGTATGATAAGACTATTATATATGTGAAAAATATTAAGTAACATAATAAAAAATAATCATAAAACGAATTCCATGTGTATCAAATTAGTGATAAACCACAAACAAATATGTGATGAGAAATAAAAAAATGTGAATGTGTCCAGTAATAAACCCAAAAAACCAAGACCAAAGTACATATAAGCTCCTCCTTGGAATGGACTCACCGGACCAGTAGACAAACAGCAGAGCAAAGAGCAGATATGCAGACAAGCTGTGATACGGCAAGCAGGCATAAAAAGCAAAGCTGGAGAAAAACAGGCCAGAGGATCCAGGTATGCACACAGGGCACAGTAATTTTCTTGGGGGTGTTGGACCGGTAAAAGAAGAGAGCAAGTTGTAAATGCTGTAGCAGGATATTAAATGCGCACTCTGCGCTACTTACAGGATGCAAAGGGGAAGGCAAACTTCTCAGGCAAACTTCTCAGGCAAACTTCTCAGATACTTCTGTGGTTGCAGCTGATCCAGCGTGCGCTCCACGGGAACAGGAAGTGGCGTCAATGGTTCTTTGGCCGGAAATTACGTCGACGCGTTTCGCCCCTCCTCCAGGGCGTCATCAAAAGACATCACTTCCGGCCAGAAGGACGTGATATTTATACTGAATGGAAGCCAGAGAGCCCTCCCATTACAGGTGGAGCTAAACCGCCAAAAATGATCAGAGAGGATCACTTAATGTCCTGCATGATCATCATAGGAGTTTGCATGAAGCCTTTAATAAACTGGCAATAAGAAAAAAGGGGGGGGGACAAACCCCAACATTTACAATGTATAGTTGATAACATATAATGTATAAAATGATCAATAAAATTACAATGGTTTACAATAAGCAACAATTATTTTAAAAATTGATACAAAATAACGTGGGAATTACATATATAAGAAAAAACGTAATCCCAAGGAATAGGAACTTGAACTTACAATATAATATATTAGGCCATAAAATCTGGTTAAAAAAAAATTTAATTTTAAAATTGATTTTAAAATTTATAAAAAATATAAAATATAAAAAATATGTAATAAGTATTTTAATGATGTAGGTATTTTATTGAAAATTTATCCTAGTAATTTAGAAACCTCCAAGTCCTGGACACTATAAAAAATACAAAAATAAATAAAATGGAAATAAAAATAAACATAAAAATAAAAATAAATAAAATGAAAATGACTATAAAAATAAAATTAAATGAAAATAAATAAATATAAATGTAAAAAAAAAATAAATAAAATAAAAAATATATGAATGAAAATAAAATAAAAATAAAAAGAACAATAAAAATAAAAAAATAAATAAATGTAAAAAATAAAAATAAAAATAAAAATAGAAATGAAAATAAATGAAAATAAAAATAAAAATGAAAATAAAAATATAAAAATAAATATAAAAATAAAATTAAATATAAAATAATGGAAATAATTGAAAAAAATATATAATGAAAATGAAAATGAAATGAAATACATAAAAAAGGAAGACAAAAAACAGAACTACAGTGTCCAGAAATGAGGAGGAATCCAACTACCAATTGGACAAATAACAATTTAAATCCAAATCAATATTAATACCCAGAGGACTCAAAGTACGGAGCCTATGTATCCATTGTGTCTCGTTTTGGGAAATTGAACGTGTAAGGTTGGAGCCTCTCCAATGCTGTTCCACCTTATCAATTCCACAAAACGTCAAGACACTAGGATCCCGATTATGAAAAATTCTGAAATGGTTGGAGAGGCTATGGTGTTGGTATCCCTTCCTAATTCTGTTGACATGCTCCCTCAACCTCACCCCCAGTGGTCTGGTGGTTCTCCCCACATATTGGAGCCCACATGGGCAGGCAAGTAGGTATGTCACATGTGTGGTGCCACATGTGATAAACTTTTTAATCTCGTAAGACTTTCCAGTGGCAAAAGAACTGAACTGCAAGGTTTTTCTTTTCCTGAACTTGGATGTTCTACACATCATGCATCTCCCACAGCTGTAAAAACCTACCCGGTCTAGGAAGGTAAACAATTTTTTTGGGGGGTTCACAACATTATGTGCCAATTGCAATCTTAGGGTGGGAGGCTTGGTGTAAATAAAATTAGGCCGACTGGGTAGTACAGATTTTAGCTCCTTATCTTCCATCAGAAGAGGCCAGTGTTTTTTTATGATTTTCTCCAATTCTTTATACTGGCGATTATATCCAGTTAGAAAGGATATGCCAAAATCTTGATCCTTTTTAGGTTTCTTCCTGAATAGATCATCTCTGTTCATTTCTCCAATATCCTCTTTGATCCGCTTTAGATCTTCCAGATCATATCCTTTAGCCTGAAACCGCTCTAGGATCATGTTCGCCTGTGAATTATAATCTTCTATCTTGTTACAGTTTCTCCTGACCCTGAGCATTTGGCTTTTCGGAATTCCGCCAAGCCACCTGGGATGGTGGCAGCTGTAGAGAGGAATGTAGCCATTCCTATCTACATCTTTAAAGAATGTCCGCGTAAATAATTGATTTCCTTCCTTAAAAATTGTCAAATCTAAAAAATTGATCTCCTTATGGCTGAAAACTTCCGAGAAGGAAATACCAAACGGGTTATTGCTCATTTCATCCAGGAAAATTTTGAAAGATTCTGGCGATCCTGCCCAAATGACTATGATGTCATCTATATAACGTTTATATAGTTTCAGCTGTGGGATATCTCGCTTATAAATGGCCTCCTTTTCCCAGAAGCTCATGAAAAGATTGGCAACCGATGGGGCATATTTGGCCCCCATCGCGACGCCCTTCTTTTGTCTGAAAAATTCCTTTTCATGCCAGAAAAAATTATGACTCATAGCCAGATCTAAAGTTTGCAGAATAAATGTTTTTTGTTTTTCTTTCATATTGAGATTTCCCAATGCCCAGTCAACGGCTTGCAGGGCATGGGCTTGCTGGATATTGGTATAGAGAGAGTTGACGTCTATACTTGCCAAGATACAGTTCTCATCCACAGTCATGGGACCGATAAGCTCAATTAGATCCTTGCTGTCCTTAAGGTATGCAGGGCATTGAGTAGTAAGTGGTTGTAAAAAATAATCTAAATATTCCCCAATTCTAGAGAACAGAGATTCAATTCCACTTACTATTGGTCGCCTGGGCGGCTTAAGTGGATTTTTATGTAATTTTGGCAACTGATATATCACTGGAATTCTAGGAGCATCTGGGATCAAAAACCTTGCTTCCTTTTTCTTCAAGATGCCATCCGTGGTTGCTTTCTTTATTAGTTTCTTGAGTTTATCTTTAAATTTCTTAGTGGGATTTCCTTTCCTTTTCCTTTTTTGTTGAGTATTACTACTCCACCACCCTTGTCGGCTGACCTTATTACTATGTTTTTGTTCTTTTCCAACAGCTCCAACCCATTTTCCAGATCTTTTTTCCGCCTATTGGGTCGTAAGGAGAGTTTCTCTAAGTCTTGTTCGACCAACGACTTAAAAGCTCCCACAAAATGATTATTGGAAATTTGGGGATTAAAAATAGAATTGTTTTTCAAAGAGCTGTGTAAATAGACTTCGGAACATGGTTCTACTGGTGGTTTATTTTTGGCATAAAATTTTTTAATATTGATTTTTCTGATAAATTTTTGAAAATCGATAAAAACATCAAATTTGTTCAAATTCCTATCCATAGCAAATTTTAGACCGAGGTCCAAAACTTTTAATTCATCTTTCGTGAACGTAGCATCACTGAGGTTAAAAATTCCTTCCATTAGGTTTCTCTTTTTCGCTTGCTTTTTACCTCCTCTGCATCCTCTGATTCTTCTATTCTTCCTTCTTCTTCTAATAGCTGGGAGACCATAGGGTGCCAAGGGATCCACTCCTCCTCCTCCCCCTTCCTGCTCGGTTGGCTGGGATTGTGTTTCCCCCGACCCCTGGGTGTCCCACCACCCCTCCCCCTCTGCGGGGGCGGTCCTCCGGATCCTCTTCTCTGAAAATCCCCTCTTGTGTTGTTGGGGTACCATCCTCGTCCCCTATTTGGTGGTGGCCCATAACCAGATGAATTAGTGGGCCAAGATTGGCCACCATGGTTGCCTCCTCCTCTATGGTCATGTCCTCTCCAATTAGAGGGGGGAAAATAGCTGGATTGTCCCTGGGGCCAAAATTGGCCGCTGGGGTGACTCCCTCTCATATCATGGCCTCTCTGGCCATGAAACCCTCTATTGGATGTGTGACCATATTCATATGCCAAGGGTTCATACTGATTATGGGTGATCATCCCTATATTGGTAACTTCCTCTCTCATTATCTTTAGGGGTACCATCATATTTTCTGATCGGAGTTTTTGGGATTCCAGTATTGTCCAGCCTTTGTTCTGAGATTGTTGTTGGATTTCTGGCAGAATTACTAGATCCTTCAACAGCCTCTTGCCATTTGTAGACCTTATGAGTTTTGTAGTCATTGGAATCCCTCATAAACTTTTTATTTTTTTCTTTTGGGTATCCTTATCTACTTTGTCTGCAAAATCTTGCAGCTGTTTTAATCTATCTTTATGTTCACCTGATGCGATTGACGGGCCCAATTTGGATTTAATGGTCTTAATATTGTTTTCAATCAGTGATAATTTCTTCTCCTTTCTGGCGATCAACATACCTAGGAGTTTCCTCTCACTATGGTTGAAAAAGGAGAACCACTCATTCTCAAGATCTTTATCTACCAGACCGTCATTAGGAGTAACATCCCATCTTAAACATCTAGGGGTGATTTTATCTTTTACATATTTATTGAGGGTGAATATGTCCCACCAAGTTCTGATTTGTTTGTCAAGAGCATTTTTTAAATGCTTGAAATCTTGGTTAATATCTATAGATTCAATATTTTGTGAGAAAAAATCATCTGCATTCAGATTTCTACTATTAGTGAACGTGAAAATTTCCATAGCTGCCTGATACACTCCCAAAAGAGGGAAAACAATATATAGACAAAAAAACGGCGCTGGGAAAAACGTGTACAATATGAACGTGAAAAGAAACAATCGGGGCGGCACAACGATTTGGATCCTCGGCTCTACACTCAACAACATTTACTCACTTCAGCCCGATCCGAATCTCGGCTTACTTTACCTTACTCTTATCAAGCATAAACATACACATCTCACTCCATCTATTCGTATGTTGTTGCAGTCGGTCTTTTCTACATGCTCAAATTCCGCTATCTTTGTTTTTGCCTTCCTGATAAGGCTGCTTACTTGCAATCATTGCAAGCATCTCTGCAAGTGGCTCAAATTGACCACTCTTTGTCTCCAGTGGCAAATCGGCCATTCACCTATTCTATGTCACTTCCTCCTTTAGGTCAGCAGACTTCAAGTTGGTCCATCCGGCACCAGGTTTGGACAGTATTCGCTCAGAAAAAAAAACACCTACACACACTGATGACAGGGCTCGCACCTTCACCAGGGGGCAAGCCATGCTCCAAACAGTCCCCCTTTTTAATCAATTTCCTATGTCACCTTACTACAGGTTCCCGGTCGACCCAGTTATCGACCCCAACCAGGACTTCACAAGCTAGAGCATCGAGTCAGGTGTGTAGTACAAGGGATCTTCCCTTGCATTTCCCTTAATTACTCTTTGACGACATGTTTTACTTCACATACATGATTCGGTTTGCTCCTGAGGCGTTAGTAACTGTCACATATTTCTGTGCACTTCACTATGTTTTCGAAGCGAGATCCTTCACCACGCAAACAAGGTCGCTCAACATCAAGCTTGCTGGCAGTGCAAGCGTTAGCAGGCCGAACATACGTCAATAAACTACAGATCGCAGCATTCCTACTTAGAATACCAGACTGCAGCTCCCCGCCCCAGTACGCCCTAGGGGCGTTGGTTCACAGGTGTGTGCCGAGCACAGATGGGCACCCGAGCTATCGGTTATCTGGCCAGTCACCTCCTGGCTCACCTTGGTTGCCACGCATTCTTTTGAGTTTTCAAAATTTCTACTCAACGGCGTTCGTACGCAAACCTGCTTCTTCAATACGCCTGTCATTCCTTTGACCGGGGGTACATGATCGCCCCTTTTTCAAGTCACCTTTCACCATCTGGAGAGTCATTTCTATTGGACTTGCTGAGGACATGTATTCAGCCAGTCTCCCAGGGCCAGGGGGCGGGGCGGATTTAGGGGAGGGGTTGTGATTGTGGTGGATGGGATCAGGGGTGGGATATTCATGGAGTCCCCCTTCACGTCACAACCCCCCTTTTCAGCACAGCCCTAGCCTTTAAATCAGTGAACACAGTCCCCCTTTACATCACTGTTCCCCCTTTAAAGCAGTCTCACAGTGTCCCCAGTTCCCCTTCACATCAGAGCCCCCCTTTACATTAACGTAACGTGGACTGCTCTGTAAAGGGGGCATTGTAATGTAAAGGGGGCTGTGATGTAAAGGGGGCACTGTGATATAAAGGGCACTGCAGTGTAAAAGGGCACTGTAATGATTACAGTGCCCCTTTAAACTGCAGTGCTCTTTATATTACAGCTATCACAGCCTCCTCCATCACAGTGCCCCTGCAGTCCACATTCCTCCTCCATTCCTCTGTAACATCACACAGCACAATTCCCCATTCTAAGCTCTGCTTCTCCTGCACAGGACTCCAACTTGTTATTAGTCCGTGTGTCCTCTCCTGGCTCCTCTACCCACCTGCTTGTCCGACGATGTCATCCTATCAGTAGGCCAGGTCGTGGAAGGAGCTCTCCAATCTGATCTGCAGCTCCTCCTGCCCCCTGCCCTGCTGATAGGATGACATTGTCAGGCGGGCGGGGCATGGTCGCACAGCAGGAGGTCTGTGATAGCCCTGTGCAGACCGCACTCGCCGCTCATCTTCTGCTGTGCGACCCGGTCATCAACAGGCCAACAGACTGGCACTGGTCTGCGGCCCAGGGTTTAGGGACCCCTGATATAGAGAACGCAAGGTTCCTCCCCTGACCCAGATCCTAAAGGGACGACCACACTATAACCTAAAGCATTAATCCAATCTCCTACAAACCCTGTAGCATCTCCGCAGTCTATGACCATCTCCTTAAAGAGGAAGTAAAGGCAATTAAAAAAAAAAAAAAAATGCACCCTGCAAGGCAAAGGCATAATAAGCTAGTATGCATAGCATACTAGCTTATTTTGAATAACTTACCTAAGAACGAAGCCCCCGAAGCGGTCCTCCATCTTCATCTTCACCGCTGCCATGTATCCCGGAGTGACTTCCGGGTCTCGCTGCTCCGGCGTTGTGATTCGCCGGAGCCGCGATGACGTCACTCCCGCGCATGCGCACAGGAGCCGCCACGAGCGGCATATCGCCGATATCTAAGGCATGCTCAGTGCGCCTGCACGCCGCTGTCTACGGCGCATGCGCCGTAGACATCGGTGCCTGGCTTTTAGCAAATATCTCCTAAACCGTGTAGGTTTAGGAGATATTTCTTGGACCTACAGGTAAGCCTTAAGCCCCATACACACGCGCGGACAATCCGTGGACCAGGTCCGTCGGACCATGTCCGTCATACTTTGTCTGATGTTGGTTTTGCGTACACACGATCGGACAAAGTTGTCGGAAAATCCGATCATTCTGAACGTGGTGACGTTTGTTGCCTACGACGGGACTACGTAGAGGCTAGTAGCCAATAGCTTTGGTCTTGTAATGTGATCTGAGCATGCGTAGCACTTTGTCCGGTCGGACAAGCGTACACACGCTCGGATTTGGTGTGATCGGACCGGGTTGACGGGAAATCTTTCCAGCAGGAGATAAGACTTTGTCCGACGGACAAACCGACGAACACTGTCCGATGGTGCATACACACGGTCTGATTTTTCAACAACCTTGTCCGATCGGACCAAATTGATGAAAAAGTCCGACCGTGTGTATGGGGCTTAAATCTAGGCTTATCTGTAGGCCAAAGTGGTTTGTAAGTGTTTACAACCACTTTAAAGATGACCATTCTCCTACAGCATGAGCCCAATCCCCAACAATTTCTGAAGCACATCTACAGTCTCTGATCACCCCTTAAAAAAGTCAACTCTCCCACAACATGAACCCAATCTCTAGCAATTTCTGTAGCACATCCACAGTCTCTGACCATCTCCGCAAGGATGTCCACTCCCCTTAAGCATGACACCAATCTCCAACAAATCCTGTAGCACATCTGCAGTCTCTAATAATCTTCACAAGGAGGCCACCAGTCTCCCGTAGTCTTCTGTAGCATTACATATACTGTATATTATGTGTAGCTCCATGATAATGTCAGTGGTCATGCTTCAAGCCCCCTATACCTTGTAAGGGAGCCATCGACGATCTATGGGGATGTTTAGGGAACTGTGTTTTCCCAGTTTCTATTCAGTGATTCATTCTCTCTTCTTTCATCTAGAAAAGTTCTTACTTTTGCTGCTAACAGAGAGTGGCTAGAAAATAACCCCCACCCTTCTCATCCATTTCATTAGGTTGTATAAGTCCCTCAAGACTGAACAACTGCTTTGACTGACATGAGGGATCTAAGCACAATTAATTCCATCCTCACAAAAAGCAATTAAATACAAAAATAAAAGCGCGCTTACTACAGCTTCCCCAATTAAGGGCTCGAGTACACCGGATCATTTAAGGTCAGTTTGTGCTTTCTTTTCATTCTTCGCTACAAGTCGGGGGGCATGCATGGTTAATGCAAAGCAAATGCAGGGCAAACACAAGCCAAATTCATCTCTGTGTACTTTGGCTTTTAATAAGGTCGTGCAAAGAAAACTTATTTTGTCCAACGTTTAGAAAGCCTGGGCAACCAATCAGATATCACATTTTTCTCCACTTGATCAACTTAAATTGGTTGATTGGTTGATCTTGCTGTATTTGCACAGAGCCAAAGTTCTACTTTATTGATCAAACCTAATGCCGCGTACACACGATCAGAATTCTCGTCGGAAAAAACTCTGAAGGTTTTTCCGACGGAATTCCGCTCAAGCTGTGTTGCCTACACACGATCACACCAAATTCCGATGGTCAATAACACAGCAGCATAAAACACGTTCGACAGCACTATAAAAGGGAAGTTTAATGCTTCCGAGCATGCGTCAAATTGTTTCCGAGCATGCGTCGGAATTTTGCGTGTCGGAATTGCATACACACGATCGGAAAATCCGATAGAAAGGTTTTCCGTCGGAAAAATTGAGAACAGGTTCTCCAATCAAAGTCCGTCGGAAATTCCGACAGAAAAAGACCGTTGGGCATACACACGGTCGGAAAATCCGATGAAAAGCTCCCATCGGACAGTTTCCATCGGAAATTCCGACCGTGTGTACGCCGCATAAGGTTACTTCCAGTCTAGCATTGGTTTTATTAAAATAATAAATAAATAATATTTTTGCATAATTACATTGATCCAGCCTATACCAATGTAATTATGCATACACTATACCTGTGGGGTCCCTCTAGAAGCTGGAAATCGCTGTAGAAGGCACTGCTACTCCAATGATCTCAACAAGCTTCCAGGTGCTGAGTGACTGCCCTGCTGCATTGTGAATACAGGGGGTTGCCCGCTTGGCAGGGAGGCCATTCAGAGAATGCTTTGCATTTTCTCAATAAATGCAAAGCATTCTCTGATAAGACAAACTGTGACATCACTGGATTGCCTTTCCACCTCATACATGCATTAATTGAGAAAACGCAAAGTGATCTCCAAATGGTGCCCGTGGCGAATGGACAACCTCCTGTGTTCACAATGCAGCAGGGCACAGACCCAGAAGCAAATGGAGCCTGCTGAAGTAGCGGTGTCTACTACAGTGATTTCCATCTTCCACAGTGATCCTACAGGTATGGTATATGCATAGCTGGACCAATGTAACTGTAATATTATCCATACCTGGTATTCTTCTTTAAAGAAGTTCTCTGGCAAAAGACTCTTGCCCCATACACACGAGCGGAATTTCCGTCGGAATAATCTTGGATGGTTTTTCTGACGGAATTCCGCTCAAGCTTGGCTTGCATACACACCGTCACACAAAAGTTCTCTTAAAACTATATACAGTATCTCACAAAAGTACACCCCTCAAATTTTGGTAAATATTTTAGTCTATCTTTTCATGTGACAACACTGAAGAAATGGCACTTTGCTACAATGTATAGTAGTGAGTGTACAGCTTGTATAACAATGTAACAGTGAGTGCCATTGAGGAGGGCCCCAGCCAATCCCCAGCAAGTGGGCTGGCAGGGGGTGGGCAGCTCTTAAATACTCTGGGTCATGCAAGCAGGGGGAAGTCAGGTGGAAGATGGAGAAGGAGTGCTGAGGAGGCCGTTGATGGTGCCCACTAGTCTGGGGGGGGGGCCTCGGGCCTGAGAGCTCGGGTGCTAGAGGGATTCTCTACAACACACGGAGGAGTCCTGTCCTGGATGCACGGGAGCAAGTGTTAGGACAGCGGGAGAGCTGGTGAGTGTGTAGTCTGGGAGGATTGTGGAGAAGTAGCCAGGTGGGCTAGTGAAAGGGGCAGCTGCAGCCAGGTGGGCTGGCAGTGCCTGAAGAGGTGGTGCTGGGATCAGTAGCCACAGGGATGTGTGCCGGACATTGTATTTTGCTACACAACCCAAGGGGCCCAGGGGCCCTGCCTGTAAAGGGCTTTTGCTTGAATATCTGGCTGTTGCCTTTTTGTCAGATTAACCATCAGTTTGCCAGCTGGAATTCTGCAAGCAAGTTTAGTGCTGGAAAAAGAGTGGAGTGTATATATTTGTATATAGGAAAGCTGTCCCTGAAGAATTGTTCTGAAGTCAAGTGGGCATCCCATAATCTCCCTAATCCCTATCCAAGTTTTATCCCCTCAATAAAACAAAGTGATGGACTGTTTTCTGACTCTGTGAGCCTGTTAAAATTCGGTGTACTTATCTGTGCAGGGTGGGGGGTCCCTATTCACCAACGGCTCCTACTTGGGGTGCTCTGCACAAACCCAGATTATACCTTGAAATGTATATATTTACTTTTGAGCATCAAATGCCTTTGCAAATTCAGTTATTACAAAATAAATGTAGCAGTGACATCATCACTGTGCTGTACTTAGCCTGTGCAGAGAGCAGAGCTGTGGTAGGGATCCAGGAGACTCCACCCACTACAGGCTGCCTGCAAAAAATAATTACAGGAGGGGGCGGAGACAAGACCAGTCACCCTGCACAAGGAGAGAGAGCAGAGCTGTGGGAGGGACTTAGCATTCCCCACCCACTACAGGCTGCCTGCAGAAAACTACAGGAGGGGGGCGGAGTCGCGGAGACAAGACCAGTCACCCTGCACAAGGAGAAAACAGAGCTGTGGGAGGGACCCGGCAGGTCCACCCACTACATGCTGCCTGCAGAAAACTACAGGAGGGGGCGGAGACAAGACAAGTCACCCTGAACAAGGAGAGAGAGCAGAGCTGTGGGAGGGACTTAGCATTCCCCACCCACTACAGGCTGCCTGCAAAAAATAATTACAGGAGGGGGCAGAGACAAGACCAGTCACCCTGCACAAGGAAAGAGAGCAGAGCTGTGGGAGGGACTTAGCATTCCCCACCCACTACAGGCTGCCTGCAGAAAACTACAGGAGGGGGGCGGAGACAAGACCAATCACCCTACACAAGGAGAGAGAGCAGCAGTGAGCGGTCTTTACTACAGAGGGAAAGTCTCACACTGGATTACTGCACAGATCTGCAAGAAATACACAAAGCACACCGAGATTCAAGGAGGATACACATGGTTTTAATTTTTAGACAATATTTGCTTATACCGGAGTTCAGCTATAAAAAAAAATCCCCCTGGTAACCAGAAAAGTGGCAGAATAAGGGCACACAGCAAGGCATACATAGTTTAAATTAGGATTCCCAACACCAGAGCCCCTTGTTATATCATGAACTTGAATCTAGCACACAGCGTCTGATTTCGCGGTGACTATATGGAAACAATAGGTGCCCGTTTTGCCCTCGCTGTCACAATGCATTCTGCGATACTACAGTCACCAGAAGATCACCTACAGATTTCCTGCTATTTTCCAGGCTATGTGAGAATCACTCGCATAACATGCAGAGAGGTGACATCAAGGGCACGAATTTCATGCTGGCGGTGCAGAACTCTCTGCAACTTCCAGAATATTTTCACTGTCATGCATATTAGAAGGTAAGAAGGATGGCTGAAGGCGCATATATTTTTTTTTTTGGATACTTTGTAACAGCAACTGAGCTGTCACCCGTGTCAACATATAAAAAAAAAAAAAAGTAGCCAAGATATAAATTATTATTAGAAGTAACCTTTGGGAAGAATATATAATTCAGTGATAAATATATGCGACATTCATTGTGCCTTCATACATAATATGTAAGTTCAGTAAAACTTACTATTAAAGTGTAACTAAAGGCAAAAACATATTTTTTTTGGATACTTTGTTACAAATACTTTGTAGCGCGGCTCCTTCTCCCCTTTGACGGATATTCATTCCTTGTCAAATAATGCCACCTAGGAGAGCATAAAGTGAAGAAGCTCCTCCTCCCAGCCGTTGTTTTTAGATCAAACTGGAATGCTCCTGTACACGGTATTTTGATTCACTGTGAGTCCCCGTTTCACTGCTTTTATGTTCATACAAATTTCTGTAATTGTTATTACATGTATAGATATTTATATTTTGACATATTACCTTACTATGATATTCTTTATATACAATAGGAATGTTGTTATACTCTCACCTCTGAAGAAGGAGAAAACTACCAATCTCTGAAACGCGTCGGGTGTGAGATAATTTTCATGAAACGCATTCATATTTTGTACCTTGCAAATTAAGTACTGTTCGAACATTCCAGGTGTTTTTTATCTTTATATATATATTTTTATGTATGTAAACATTCTATATATCAATTTTTTGTAATAAACGTTTTTTCAATTTATACTATTTAGTTTTCAATCTGGGGTTAAAAGTCTTTATGCCTTAAAAGTCCAATCCATAGGGGATCCACTCTCCCTTTTTTTTCTTGTAGCGCGGAGAGGGATTAGAACTCTTGTTGGATTGTACGTGGCTATATCTATTACACAAAGCGACGCACAATGACGGCGATTTGCGTAATAGAGCCAACCTGTCGCAGTACAACTGCGGCGGCTGGTCTTTAAGTAGTTAAAGTGGTTGTAAAGTCAGAAGATTTTTTATCTTAATGCATTTTATGCTTTAAAGCGGTTCTGCACACATTTCATTTAGTAAATCTCTTTGCCTTCCAAATCAGGCAAAGAGTACTAAATGAAATGTGTTTTTTTTTTTTTCACTTACCTTGTAATCGATGACTTCCTGTCTTCTGTCTCTGCGGGGGTGGGCGGGGTCTGTGTGGGGATCCTCGTCACGCCGCACTGTCTCCTGGGATCTGGTGTCATTGATCCCAGGAGTCTGTGCGGGCATCTTCCGAAAATCTCGCGAGATTTCGGCCACATCTTCCGAAATCTCGCGAGATTTCGAACACATCTTCCGAAATCTCGCGAGATGTCGGCAGATGTGCCGACATCTCGCGAGATTTCGGAGAACGTGAGCTGCACTTTGCCGTTACTGTGCACGCGCGAGCTCGGCGCAGTAACGGCGTGCATGCTGGGCCATCTAAAGTGCCTGTGGGGTTTCACATGCCCACAGGCAAGATGGCCCCCAGCAGGAAGGATGATTCTTCTTCTATTTTACAGGACGAAAACTGTCAGCAATGACTCGGGGAACAGGAACACGTGAGTACTAACAAAACATTTTGCAATCCATAGCATCGCTAAAAAAAAAAAAAAAAAAAATAGACAGTGCAGAACCGCTTTAAGATAAAAAACCTTCTGTGTGCAACAGCCACCCCAGCACCCCTAATACTTACCTGAGCGCCATCTAGCTCCAGCGATGTTGTAGGAATGTCTTGGCTAGCCGGCACTCCCCTCCTCATTGGCTGAGACAGCATTGTGGAGCCATTGGCTCCCGCGGCTGCCAATCAAAGTCAGTCAGCCAATGAGAATAGAAAGGGAGCTCTGACTCGGCTTGGGTGCCCCCAAAGCAAGATGCCTGCTGTGGGGGCACCCAACAGGAGAGATGGCCAGGAACACCGAAAAGGAACCCCAGAAGAGGAGGATCTGGGCTGCTCTGTGCAAATCTACTGCACAGGGTAGGTAAGTATAACATGTTTTTGAAGTCTTGTTTTTTCTTTTATTAAAAATAACAATCACTTTAATGTATGTTTTTTCTACTTCATAAATTTTAGTTCATGTTGTACTAAATTATATATTTACTGAGATCGTATATTACCTCTGTCTCCTGATGAAGCTTACTGTGAAACACGTCAAAGAAAAGACACCACTCCTGCTTTGACCTCTCAAGCTAATTTTATATATGTATATGTTATAGTCGTTTTCAAGTACACATACTGTATCTGTGAGTTATGTAGTGAGGTAAGTATAAGAGGTAGGAGCGCAATTTAGGGGTGTCCTCCAGACGTCTGATTAAACCTTGGAACACTGGATGTTTTCATATCTAATGTATTACACATAAATAGTATATATTTGAAATATATTTAATAATAAAAAAGTAATAATGTGAGTAAAAAAGGTTGTCGCGCTAAACTTAAAAATAAGGGGGGGGGGGGGCAAAGCAAAGCAGCTACACTAGAATGTGACAAAAATTCAATAAACAATGTGGGTAAGAGTGTGGCGCTAAAATATGTAAATAGTTGTGAAACCAATAAACAGTGCCCAAAACAAGAAAATAAAATCAGTGAAAAAAATGTTATATTTTCAATAAGCAAATATAGTTTTATATTATGTTCATAATTGGTCCATCCCAGGGAGAATATCCCATTTTTTTCACTGATTTTATTTTCTTGTTTTGGGCACTGTTTATTGGTTTCACAATTATTTACATATTTTAGCGCCACACTCTTACCTAGGGATGAGCCGAACACCCCCGGGTTCGGTTCGAACCAGAACCTTCGAACGGACCGAAAGTTCGCGCGAATTTTCGAACCCTATACGTTATAATGGACGCGAACGTTCGAAATCAAAAGTGCTAATTACAACGGCCAATATGCATGTTAATGTCATAAAACAGGTTTGGGGACCCGGGTCCTGCCCCAGGGGACATATATCAATGCAAAAAGAACTTTTAAAAACTAACGTTTTTTCGGGAGCAGTCATTTTAATGATGCATAAAGTGAAAAAAAAAAAGTGAAATTTTCCTTTAAATATGGTACCTGGGGGGTGTCTAAAGTATGCCTGTGAAGTGGCATGTGTTTCCCGTGTTTAGAACTGTCCTTGCACAAAATGACATTTGTAAAGGAAAAAAAGAAGCCATTTAAAACCACTTGCGGCTTTAATGTCATGTCTTGTCCTGGCCGCCATATGGCTGAAAATCCTTGAGAAAAATGGCATGGCTACCCCATCACCCCCCCCCCCACCCCAGCCCCTTTGGGTCTTGTATGGATATTAAGGGGGACCCCGCACCCAAAATAAAACCCTATACCTACAACCCTATATACTCTGAACAGCAGTATATAGGCGGTGCAAACAAGAGACGGACTGTAGGTTTGTTCTTAAGTAGAATCTGAACAGGTACATTATGAAGTGTAGCTCCATCCCAAAAAAATCTATTTTTAAGCTTTTTGGAGAACATAGGGAGGGGTTATCACCCCTGTAACATTTGCTGTCTTTGCACATCTGTTCAGAACATGTCACCTCACTTTCTGTCCCAATGACAAATGTTTTTGGAAAAGTGGGGTTTTAATTTAAACAAGGATTGGTGATAAAGTATCAGTAGAGAGGAGATGCCTTTTTCCCAAATTAAATCTAACAGGATAGAATTTCTCTTCCCTAGGGGTAGATTTCCTCTCACTTCCTGTTTTCTCTTTCCATTTGCAAGTAGGAGTCGTTTGTAAGTTGGATGTTTGAAAGTAGGGGCCTGGCGTATATACTCTGCAGAAATTTGCCCTATTAGATGTTGGTGTAGCCACAAGACTGGTGGGCACAGGAATGGGCCCTGCTGTGAGTTAATAGATCAAGATTTGTACTTGCATGCACCTGTTGAACCGGCAGAAAAATTGGGCCTTTGGCGGTGGTGGTGGTGGTGGTGGTGGACGGTGTTGCCACAAGACTGTAAGCTCTCACAGTTACTCTTGGTGGGCGCAGGAATGGGCCCTGCTGTGAGTTATTAGATCAAGATTTGTAATTGCATGAACCTGTTGAACAGGGCAGAAAAATTGGGCCTTTGGCGGTGGTGGTGGTGGTGGTGGTGGACGGTGTTGCCACAAGACTGTAAGCTCTCACAGTTACTCTTGGTGGGCGCAGGAATGGGCCCTGCTGTGAGTTATTAGATCAAGATTTGTAATTGCAAGCACCTGATGAACAGGGCAGAAAAATTGGGCCTTTGGCGGTGGTGGTGGACGGTGTTGCCACAAGACTGTAGGCCCTCATAGTTACTCTTGGTGGGCGCAGGAATGGGCCCTGCTGTGAACTATTAGATCAAGATTTGTAATTACACGCCCCTGTTAAACAGGGGCTGAAAAATTGTGCCTTAGGCACTGGTGCTGGTGCCACAACACTGCAACCCCTCAGATACTGTACTTGGAGCACAGCAGTCACACGTGTTGCGAAGCATTTTTTTAAAAAATTGTAAGTACACGCCCCTGTTAAACAGGGGCTGAAAAATTGTGCCTTAGGCACTGGTGCTGGTGCCACAACACTGCAACCCCTCACAGATACTGTACTTGGAGCACAGCAGTCACACGTGTTGCGAAGCATTTTTTTAAAAAAATTGTAAGTACACGCCCCTGTTAAACAGGGGCTGAAAAATTGTGCCTTAGGCACTGGTGCTGGTGCCACAACACTGCAACCCCTCACAGATACTGTACTTGGAGCACAGCAGTCACACGTGTTGCGAAGCATTTTTTCAAAAAATTGTAAGTACACGCCCCTGTTAAACAGGGGCTGAAAAATTGTGCCTTAGGCACTGGTGCTGGTGCCACAACACTGCAACCCCTCACAGATACTGTACTTGGAGCACAGCAGTCACATGTGTTGCGAAGCATTTTTTTAAAAAATTGTAAGTACACGCCCCTGTTAAACAGGGGCTGAAAAATTGTGCCTTAGGCACTGGTGCTGGTGCCACAACACTGCAACCCCTCACAGATACTGTACTTGGAGCACAGCAGTCACACGTGTTGCGAAGCATTTTTTTAAAAAAAAATTGTAAGTACACGCCCCTGTTAAACAGGGGCTGAAAAATTGTGCCTTAGGCACTGGTGCTGGTGCCACAACACTGCAACCCCTCACAGATACTGTACTTGGAGCACAGCAGTCACACGTGTTGCGAAGCATTTTTTTTATAAAAATTGTATGTACACGCCCCTGTTAAACAGGGGCTGAAAAATTGTGCCTTAGGCACTGGTGTGGTGGCATGGATCATTGAGGAGGAGGAAGAGGATAGTCAGTGAACATAAGAGGACAGTCACTCAGCATCAGCATAGGCAGTCTTGAAGGGATGTGATATTAAAAATTATTCGGTTATATCCGCCTCAGGTGCCTGGTAGCTGGTGGTGATCCAAGACTGATTCATTTTGATGAAGGTCAGTCGATCAACCGAGGCGGTGGACAGGCGCACCCTATGATCGGTGACAAATCCTCCAGCAGCACTGAATGTGCGTTCGGAAAGAACGCTGGAGGCAGGACAGGCCAGTAGCTCAATTGCATACTGTGCAAGCTCTGGCCAGTGATCCATCCTCAGGACCCAGTAAGCCAGAGGATTTTCGGTGGGAAAGGTGTCCAAGTCTGACCTTGCCCCAAGGTATTCCTGCACCATGTATATCAGACGCTGGCGATGGTTGCTGGAACCGATCATACCTTGGGGCTGCGGACTAAAAAATTGTCTGAACGCATCGGTCAGACGTCCACCTTCCCCACCGCTCCTTCTGCTACTGACCGAAGCCTCAGCAACTCGTCGCCCAGGACCAGGAGTTTGTAGCCTCCCAGTTTCTGGGAACGCGTTGCACAGACCTTTCTGCAAGGCCTCCCTGAGATGTCTCATCCTCTGCTCCCTCTGCGACGGCAAGACAAGGTCCGCAACCTTACCCTTGTACCGTGGATCAAGGAGAGTGGCCAGCCAGTAATGGTCCCTCTCCTTGATCCGAAGAACACGAGGATCCTTCCGCAGGCTTTGCAGGATCAGGGAGGCCATGCAGCGTAGGTTAGCTGAGGCATTCGGTCCGGAGTCTTCTGGGTCACTGAGGATGACATGATCGCCAGCCACCTCCTCCCAGCCACGTACAAGTCCACTGGTTTGTTGGGACTGTACATCATCCCTAAAAGACTGCTGCTGATGCTGAGTGCCAGGCTCCACCTCCATGCTCACACAATCCTCCTCCTCCTCCTCCTCCTCCTCCTCCTCATCCTCTTCCTGTGTGATGGGTGGGACAGAAGGAACACTGTCCGGATAAAGGGGGCCTTGAGAGGCAAGGAAGTCCTCCTCTTCCTGCCTCTGTTCTGCCTCAAGTGCCCTGTCCATTATCCCACGCAGCGTATGCTCCAACAGGTGGACAAGAGGGACAGTGTCACTGATGCATGCACTGTCACTGCTCACCATCCTCGTGGCCTCCTCAAATGGTGAGAGGACAGTGCATGCATCCCTGATCATGCTCCACTGACGTGGGGAAAAAAAACCAAGCTCCCCTGACCCTGTCCTGGTGCCATAGTCGCAAAGGTACTCATTGATGGCCCTCTGCTGCGTGTGCAGTCGCTGCAGCATGGCCAACGTTGAGTTCCACCTGGTGGGCATGTCACATATTAGGCGGTTCTTGGGCAGGTTCAGCTCCTTTTGCAGCTCAGTCAGCCGAGCACTGGCATTATAAGATCGGCGGAAATGCACACAGACTTTCCTGGCCTGCCTCAGGACATCCTGTAAGCCTGGGAACCTGCCCAAGAACCGCTGCACCACCAGGTTGAGGACGTGAGCCATGCAGGGCACATGGTGAGCTGCCCCTGTCGCAGGGCGGAGAGGAGGTTGGTGCCATTGTCAGAAATGACCATTCCTGGCTTAAGCTGACGTGGCGTCAACCACCTCTCGGCCTGCCCCTGCAGAGCTGCCAGAACCTCTGGCCCAGTGTGGCTCCTGTCCCCCAAACACACCAGCGCAAGCACGGCATGGCATCTTTTTGCCTGCGTACTTGCTTAGCCCCTTGTACGCCTACGGAGCACCGCTGGTTCCAAGGACAGAGCACTGGAGGAAGAAGAAGAGGAGGGGGTGGAGGAGAGAGGTGTGTCACAACCAGTAGCAGTAGTAGCGTTTTGGAGGCGTGGTGGCGGAACAACCTCCAACACTACTGCACCTTGTCCTGCATCCCTCCCAGCTGCCAATAGAGTGACCCAATGGGCCGTGAAAGAAAGGTACCGTCCCTGTCCATGCCTGCTGGACCATGAGTCAGCGGTAATATGCACCTTACCGCTGACCGCCCTGTCCAGCGAGGCATGGACATTGCCTTCCACATGCCGGTAGAGAGACGGAATCGCCTTCCGTGAGAAAAAGTGGCGTTTGGGAACCTGCCACTGAGGAACCGCACATTGAACAAACTCACGGAAGGGGGCCGAGTCTACCAACTGAAAAGGCAGCAGTTGAAGTGCTAGCAATTTAGCCAAGCTAGCATTCAACCGCTGGGCATGTGGATGGCTGGGAGTGTACTTCTTTCTACGGTCCAGCAGCTGGGGCAGGGAAATTTGCCTGCTGCAATCGGACGTCGGTGTACTGCAAGTACTTGGTTGTGACACACCTAATTCTACACCTTCAGTCCTCTCAGAGCAGCTTTCAGAGAGGACTGAAGGTGTAGTGGGGATGGAGATCCCAGCTGATGAGGAGCAAGGAGAGGTTCGCTTAGTTCTTTGGTGTGGGTCTTTTATGTGTGCCTGCCAACGAGCTGCATGGCAGGTCGACATATGTCTGGTCATGCTTGTGGTGCCCAAGCGGCTGATGTTTTGGCCACGCGAGATACGCTTGAGACAAATATTGCAAATAGCAGTGGTGCGATCTGATGCACTCGTCTCAAAAAAGGCCCACACCAAAGAACTTTTCTGATAACGTGCAGAGGCAGCGCCCTGCACAGGCGGAGCTCTGCGGTGTTGTACAGTTGCTGTTCTGGCCTCTACCTGGCCTCCAGGGGGCATCCTGCCTCGTTGGACATGTGACGCCGCATCCTCCTCCTCCTCGTCCTCCTCCTCATCCTCTCTCC